>NNCF01129505.1:170018-424528 GCA_002313205.1 Laupala kohalensis
CTCACGTCAATGGCTAACTTCTTATTTAAAGGATAGATATCAACAGGTAGAAATATCCTATACTAAAAGTAAAATACTTCAGCGTTGTCATTCGGAAACAAAGCCACTTACTTGTGGAGTACCCCAAGGTTCAATTCTCGGCCCTATACTCTTTTTATTGTATGTGAACGACATGTCATCATCCACATCAGATTGCAAAATGGTTCTTTTTGCTGATGACACTAATTTACTATGTAAACACGCCAATGCTCAAAAAGTTTTGTCTAACCTTTCGACTTGGTTCCATGCAAATCGTCTCATTGTAAACACTGACAAAACAGTGTCTATGTCATTTCACAATAGTATCACAAAATCTTTACCCCAGGTTTCTCTTTCTTTAAACGGAACACAATTAAAAACTGTTACAAATACAAAATTCTTAGGTCTCCATATTCAAGACAACCTCAAATGGAATTGTCACATTGACAATCTTAATTCCCAATTAAGCAAATTGTGTTACGCATTCCGAATCTTAGTTAACGCAGTTAGTCCACGTATTTCCCGTTGCGTATATTTTGCAAACGTTTACTCCCATTTACGTTACGGCATTACCTTCTGGGGTAATTCCGGTCAGAGTATTCAAACTTTCAGAATTCAGAAGAGGATAGTTCGGATAATTTGTAAATCTCACCCCCGAAACTCTTGTAAACCTTTATTCAAGGAATTAAATATCTTAACACTTCCCTGCATTTATATTTATGAAACAGTCGTGTTTGTTAAGACCGAATTACTGAAGTGCCACCCTTTCTTTATACGAAACAGTCTCGTTCACGAACACTATACACGCAATAGTAGTAATATTCATCGCCCTAGAGTGTCAACCACTCTTTGCCAAAAAGGACCTTATCATTCGGGAATCGTTCTATATAATTCCCTTCCCAAGAATATAAAAGACATTATGAAATTGAATCTGTTCAAATCAGCGGTTAAAAACTACCTCTTGCACCAGTACTTCTACAATGTAAAAGAATTTATTGATTTTAATAAAAGTTAAATTCGTCTTGTACTTTATCACGCCATTGCTGTAGTACTTTTTAAACAACTTATAACAATTTCAAAAACTATTTTCTTGCATGATTGTGTTGCCGTTTGGCTCATATTAATTTAGTTTTATGTGTACTCAACTTTGGCACGGTTGTGTACATAAATTCTGTAGCCCCATCCTGGCCCGGGTTTTTCTCCGTTTTTCCTTCTGGTAGAGGCGGATTTATCATACAGGTTCTCTAGGCTTTGTCTAGGGGCGTGTTTATTGTAACAATAAATCGTGAATTTAGTGTTATTTCAATTCTTATGATTTTTAAACACTATACTCAGAATAATCTATAGTTCGATAATTACTTGTACATGTGATTTTTTGCTTAAAATTACAAACATATTGACATTATATATGTATTATAACTCGCAGCTAACTTTTTATCTTATCTAGGAACTTTTGCTGAATTTTTTGNTTGATGGGATGGTCCCTTGCTTGCTTCCGGAGAGTAAATTAGTTTATTGTCCTCCACGTGGTCATACGCATTTTGTACTGTTTTTTGACAATAAATTTATTATTATTATTATTAACTTTAAAAGAAGTGAATCAAATTCGTTTAAGCTTTTGTTAAGAAAGGTGAGTGTGAAACAACTTCCAAATACATATCATTGAAATCACAGGTCAAAATGAGCTATTGTTTACACCATTTCTATTGCTGAAACAAAATTTATGAAAAAATCAAACAGTGGACAAATATTTCTGTAGATTTACAATTTAATTACCCACTTATGTGAGGATAAATAATGTGAATTTAACTGGTATATACAGATCTGCACACTCAACTATTTATTCATTGTTTAGTTTCAAGAGTTTTAGAAGTTGATACTGTGATAGCAAATGGAGTTTGAGTACGCGGTAAGGTTTGCGAAGAGGGCAATCTATTTGAGTGAGATCCTACAATGAGAGTTTATCTGAGTTATCATTCATTAGATGGAAGAAGAGACGGTATTAGAAACACATATAATGATTCGGTCAGTATTAGAAAATAATATATCGGTCTTCAGCATTGATACAAAGCCAATTACAAATTTGACAGTACCGTTGAAACTATTGGACGTCTGCGACCCGCATGAGCAAGATAGCAAAGGGTTTCCTGGTGTCATTTACACATGTTTAATGAAGATAATGTACCCTTATGTAGAAGACACAAATGATGAACGTTAGTGTTGTGGTATTAGATAGAGGAACAATCATAGGAGTATGACTTCAATGCGCTCTGCGATAGGAAAGGGTAAGGTATTTTAGTTGAGGAAGAGGAGTTATATGTGAATAGCGAGCATATTAATTGTGTTTGTTTTAGGGAAAGATCTTCAGATACTGATGATTAGGTTGATGGCAAACATGTTTGCATTTAGGAGGGATGCATTGATGGTTGCATTGAGGAGGGATGTCTGTTCTACATTCTTAACAAACAATTGTGAGTGAAACGAGCAATATTCAATTTTAATGGTTGAAAGTTTGGTAGATACGTTTGTTTTTAATTTTCTGATTTATTATTACTTGTTAACTGCAAAAAAAAACTCTAATCGTTACACGCAGACCGTAGTTCATTAAACGATTAGTGGTGGCAGAGAAATAACATCTGCATAGGACATTTGCTGTGACGTTGACGACTTTAGAGGGTATAGAGGTGGATCACTGGACAGGATGAGGTTGGTGTATGCACCGGGTAGCTGCTGGGAACGAGCGAAAAGCGCAGTGGCGTGCTGATAACGCGCTATTAGCCGCCGTTGAAATTGAAATCCCTTGTGCTGCGCGGCTCGTTTCCGGCTGCTGGCGACCGGTCGATTTTCACAATGCGGACGCGGCGGTGCGAAGAGACGCGATGCGACCCATCCCTCTGAACCCTACTCTAGCTCCGCAAAACTTTTCTTTCTTTTTTCTACGACTCGTAAGGGGTTTCACAGTTTGATGAATTTTCTCTATGGTTTTCTAGCTTGTGAATCTTTGACCATTACGGAAAGAATCTTCGAATGCTGTTTCGTACTCTAACATATGCAGAATTGAGAGTCGTGTAAACAAGTCATCTTAAATCTCTTTGCGTATCATATCTACATTTTCATTATGATATGTAGTGT
Organism: Laupala kohalensis; assembly: GCA_002313205.1. Lineage (NCBI taxonomy): Eukaryota > Metazoa > Arthropoda > Insecta > Orthoptera > Trigonidiidae > Laupala > Laupala kohalensis. Next base: position 173,169 of record NNCF01129505.1, read on the forward strand.
TTTTTATGTTCTATCTTCAATGCATTATTATTTTTTCCGCAACGTAGCTTTTTGTAAAAATTGAATATGAAATATTTACACTCTTCTTTGGAAAAAATTACCACTGCGAAAGTTATATACACTTTTTTCGTGAATAAATAATAATAATAATAATAATAATAATAATAATAATAATAACGAGTTTGCTGTCGTGAATTCCAACAAAATCAATAAAATTCTAGAAAAAAAACAATAAAACAACAACAAAACGACAAAATAACGAAAAATCAACCACTAGGCTTTGAAGTACAAGAACTCAGGAATGTTCAATAAGTTATAACAGTGCCCATCATTCTATCTACCGTAGGACCAATCCTAGTCGATTCCATTAAGAAACTCGAAATCAATACCAATAATAAGCATCCTCCCGATCTCTATCCACATTACCAGAAAGTTCTTGGACCTGAAATAGATTCTTCCTACCGGCTGATCTGATTTTATAATCCATTACTAAGAGGACAACCAATGTAAGTTCAGAAAATATGACAATAATTAATTCCAATAAATGCATTATTATTCATTTTAAGTATTTCAGTTAACTCACTGAGATGATACAAGTATTGTTTCAACATATTAATGCGTTTATTTCAATGTTAATTATAAAATCGTTGGAGGATGATCGTAGTTTTGATTCTTTTTCGATCTACGTCATATACGTATATCAAAAATAGATGCGATCCGTGCGCACTTCTCTGTGGCACGCCGTATATACCACACAAATTCTTTGGTAGCATATATAAATCTCAGTTTTCTACAACAAAATGGATTCTCAACCGTTGTACAACTGTCCGTCAAGTCCTGTTCTTTCTATTGTTTCTAGTAAAATAACACTAAGTTAAACGCTTAAGTAAAAACTATTAAATTGTATCTATTCAATAGAATAAAATAGAATCACTTGAATATAAAGTGATACGTAAGATCTACACAAAATCTTCAATACACGAAATTTTGACTTTGTCTACCTTGATCAATATGGAGCAAAAGTTTATAGAACGGCTTGCAGTTTTTTAATTGAAAGTTAGACAAAAAATATCGAGTTCCATGTCCCCCCTATAATAAAAAAGATAAGTCACGATGAATAGCGTTCCTTCACATACGTGAACGCAAATTGTATAAATTGTATGGTATTCTAAATTTTGTAATATATAATGTGGATCTTATGTATCACTTTCTATGCGAGCGCAAAACATGGATATAGTTATCAAGTTAACATTACCATTATCATATAAATTTTTTAAGTCGACAGGAATTGTATTTTTATCCTTTGAACCCATAACATTTTGGCAGAGAGCAATTGCTTCACTTTTACTACATTACGACTTTACACCTTTTCTCAACCCATTTTTCGCTTCTTCTTTATCTCAAAAGTTTTGTTCGTATTCCACAATAAGTTGTTCTGTTTGAATTGGTAATTGCTTAAAGAGTCAAAATTTGAATCTTTCAGTTAAGCTGATTTTTGGAATCCTTAGATGTAGATACACATAATTTTTGTGCGAAAGCAATCCTTGTTTTCAGAAACACCCTAATACATACGGTTCCATAGACAATTGAAGTATCAGATCGTTCTTAATTATTACTTTTTTTATTTTATATCCTGACCATTAGGTCACCATGCCTCTATACAAATATAGAGTCCTTTTTTCTGTTAACATTTTAAGTATTACACTACGCGAATTGACCGCGTAGCGTATGTACCGTCCCCACCACGAGGAGACATGGGTATCTTCGATGTCTTGCTATTTCTCATTCTAATCCCACTGCAATGCAATTCGCAAAAGTCCAATGGATGTGATGTACTCTTACAGTATTTTGTATTTCCACTCTTCATTTATCAATTGTCGAAAATCCTTTAAATTCGAAAAAATTTTTATTCTATACTTTTTAATACACTGTGCACGCTCCGTCCCAAAGATCACACAGTCCCACAAATTGTGAATTGGTGTCTCTTCAATCTCACCGCAATCAAAATCAGATACAACATCCTTTCCGATCTTCAGTAGGTAGTTAAAATTACCATGTCCAGTAAGGTATTCCAACATTAGTCGACTTGGCCTAAACCATCGTCTTTAATTTTATTCAAAAGTTACCTTGTCTATATAACTGTATGTCTGTCTTCCTTTGAAGCTTGCATCCCACCTCCTCTGCCATCGTTCCATTAAATGCTCTCTTAACCGTCGTCGTGCCATTTTGTTATCCTTAGTTAGTCGTTCTCCATTTATAGTTATCTCCCTGTGTTGCTTTAATAGATGACGATATTTTATTTTATGAATTTGTAAATCTGTGGGTAAAATCCCATCAAGCACCTGAAACGCATCTGTTGAAACTGTCTTATAGCAACATGTCACATGGAGTAAGATTTGTCTCTCTATTGAACTTTCAAATTTCTGGCAAATAATACGACGTCCCCAAATCGCACATTCCTAAGTCAATACTTGCCGCAATGCCCCTATATAGAATAATTTAACGTCCTGCCTGCTGATATCAAAGTCCATGATTCCAACCCTCACCATGCAGTATAATATTTTCCTTACCCTATGTACAGAAATTTTAGGTGAAATTCCTTGTACATGTAGGATGAGGTTCGGGTTCGAAAGACCATAAATGTACAGGCAAATTACAGAACATGAGGAAGGTAGATGAGGTGTGGTTGAACAATATATATGCCTACAAAACAGTTTAATGTCATGAAACAAGAATAAAACAAGAAATAATGAGGTGATACACATGCCAAAAGAAAAAGGAGATGAGGCGCTGCGATAATGTTGATCGCTATATGATGTGTGTTGACGTCGAGTGCTGAATGAGTTGATACAGTTGAGGTCGAGGCCGAATGTGCGCAGCTTGGCACGTGGCAATTTAGCACAGAGCTTATCTCATGATGAATGGCGTACCGTTGCATACGAGAGGTGCTGTTACTGGCTGCAAAAAATTCCCTCAGCTGTCACCTTGTAGAAGCTGCAGGGAAAGTTGTCGCTTACGCGACAAACATGGGTTACAGTCACGGTATCTTGGGGGCTGCGTTGAGCGCGGTTAGAATACCTGACAGAAACATCGGAGACGTTGTCGGCGTGGCCCGAGCATGAGTTACGGTCACGGTATCCTGGGGGGCTGCTGTGAGCGCGGATAGAATATCTAACCGTAACATGGCGTGGCTACCAGATGATGGAAGTGATGTGAAGATGATGACTCTTCGGATGATTTGTTGCAAGTGAGCGGGTGTCATGTCGGGACTCGCTTCGGAGAAGCGCATTGTTTGCGCTCTGGCGCCAGGTGAGAAGTGATGATGTCCAGTGAGTTGCAGTAAATGAGAGTGATTACTGGTCGGTGGCTTGCTTGTTGGTTGGTTGCGCGCTGTCGGCGCGATCGATCGGTCGATCAATGGCGGGACGTCGTGACGTCACAGGTTGACCGTATCGATTGTACATATTACTCATCATGATAGGTTGTTTGACGTTGTTCTGGAGAAATAAAGTTCATATAAGCCCAAATCGAGATATGTCACCCAATATGTACAAAGAGCATAAAGTCCACAGATTGCTCACTTGTGTAATGGTCAGGTATTTGAAAAATGTCTGAACACCCTACTTGTAACATACGCCAAGTGCGTTGTAAAGAGCAATTTTTCATCTAGCTGTACCCCTGAACAACGCATGGTAAGCACTATCTTAGTCCTCTTCCCTCTCATTTTTATTTGGATACTTTGCCTGTTTTGCACTGCATGTCCAAACCACATTATTGTGTCATCATTTCTCTTATTTCCAATCTATTTTCCAAACATATTCGGTGACATTCATTCTAGGCCTTCAATGTGTCCATTTCTAACATTGCTTGTAATCTTCCCTCAACAAGCACCAAAACATCGGCATATGCAACACATTTTATAATTATTACATCCGTTTATGCACATACATAAGAATTTTTAGCAGTATGCCAGAAGATATTTTTCAGATCTTCTGTTTTCCATTGATAAATGCACCGCTGCAAGTTATTTTATTCATTTCAGTCAATCTATATATGCAGGAACAACGATTTCTATACTGCAAGAATAAAGTAGTAAAGTTATCTCGGTACATTAATATTCCTAATGGAACTGATGAAGTAAATGTGAACTTAGAAGATCCTCCGATGGAAAAGTAGCTTACAAAGCGGAAAATGTACTGCACTGGCGAGTTTCGCAACAATGCGCGCGAGTACCTGGAAAATTTATTACTCGCACTACATTTCGACGTTGCAGTCGCATTTACAAATTGAGAAAAAGTTCCACCTAATCGCATAATGTTTAACCATACTATGATTAAAATAATTTCTACATTTTATTAAAATGAAGCTGAAAACAAATAATTACCAGGGGTAAATGAAACAATGTATAAATTGAAATTTGTGTATCAATGATCACTACACGCAAGACATGCGCGTCTGGTGACTAGTAGAGTTTTGAGTTCAAAAGGAAAAAAATATGTATTACAATCGAATACCATATTTGAGTAAAATTGTTTAGAAAATTTATGATATTGAGATGTTTTTATCATTGAAGGAAAGCTTGAAGTAAAGCTATTTTATCCGAAATCAGTTTCGGAAATAGGAACTCTGAGTCATGGATCCAGTGCGCATCCACGATGCGAACACGCACATGTTTTTCAATACTAACATAAAAATAATAATTGTTATTATGATATATAAATATTATTATTTATAAATAAAACTGAGCTTTTGAACACTGTTGAACCTAAGGATACAACAAATGACCATATTTAGTTTAGTTTGATTGGATCAAACGGTCTAAAATGATGCCCTTTTTGTTAGAACGGAGGTTTTTGAAAACAGTGAAATAGGGAAGTCAAGTGATTTTCTTGTATTTTTATTGGGCCCCAAATTTGATTTCCATTTAACTCATTGGCCCCATTTAACTTTTACTGAATCGAATGTCCAGCCATTTTGGGGAGAGTAATATTTTTCTCGATAATTTTAATTAGTACAGCACCTAACATTTCTTCGTTTTCATTTATACGCTTTTTGAAACGAATATCAAGAAAAAAGATTTGTTTCTTTTGTTTCAAACGTTCACACCTTCACCAATGTTTTTGATCACTTGTTATTATTCTTATTATTATTTCGATAAAGGATTAAATGCATTTCATGAAAATGTGGGTTGTGCCAAAAAGAGCGATGTCTTGTATTTCCCATTCTCTGGGTTTGCCTGGTATCGAATCTAGATGCTTCTTTAAATTTACGGAAACCACATCAAGGGAACCTAAAAAATAATAATCAGGAATAAACTTTGTTTTCACCCTCTTTTTCTTTTCTTTTTTTCTTCTTTCTGCGCTATTTTATTATTAGTTGGCACTGCTACATCAATCAGCAAGCAGATTCTGCTTTTTCCTTCATGAAAATATCCGGCTTATTGGCAGGAATTATTATCATTATATAAAAGACGTTCTATAATTAGTAAATGTTTCTCTATGGGAAGATTTGTAATTATTCGTGTATTTTAAAATTACAATATGAAAAAAGCTTTCTTTAAAATATGTACACGATTTCTATAACATTAAATAAATATAATTGTTTATGCGGCTTATTTATAATTGTTTATAGATTTTGGCTAAAAAAATCCTTTAATTATGAATCCCAAAATCTCATATATTTCAAATGAAAAAAATTGTGTCACGAATACAAAGATGTAAAATGACTGGATCGATAGAACAAAAATGCACATATAAGTGAATAAATAAAGATCTTGGACACAAATTCTCTTCAATGTTTTAATGTATTTATATTAACTATCGTACCACACGTCATATGTAACGCAACCTAGACCTTCACATTATGGAAGTTAAATTATAATCACAATCCAATCATTTAATTTGATGTTTCATTCTTCATTTCTTTTAAAGGAAATATGTGTAATGAATGTGGAAAAGTGTAAATGTGGAATGTGGAAATATGTGTAATGAATGTGTAAAAAATCTAATTGCTGGGATGCATAATTACATTACAGAAATACCGTGTAGTTCACTGCAGTTTGTTTCCACCTGTTTCCTTAATACACAGTGCTAGTATACCACACGTAACACTCTTCTGTGCGACGGGATTGTCGTAAAACGATCGTTCATGGAGTTAATAAGTCTGAAAGGTTTCAATGTTGTCAGACTAATGCCTCTACCTCACTACCTACTTCTTTAAAGTGAATGAAGCTAACACGAACAGTCTTTCTTACATTTTTTAAAACAACGACGTTTAATTTTCAATACCATTTTATTGAAAACTATAAAATCATATTGACAACTTAAATTTGTCCCTAACATTGAAGAGTCTATTAAGGGAAAATTAAAAGTAATTACGTTCAAGATCTAAAATATATATATATATATATATATATATATATATATATATATATATATATATATATATATATATATATATATATATATATATATNTTTATCACCCTTCTTAAGACTAGAAAAGGTGTGGAAAGGATTCACGTATCTCCCTATCTGAACTGCTCTGCGGGTTCTCCAAGAAGTAAAGTTTGAATTCTCATTTTAATTATTCGTTTCTATCGACTCTCCCAACTATTTTAATGTTTGTGAATAACTTGGAAAGAGTACAATCAGACTCTTATATTATTATTCGGAAATATTTAATTTGAAAATAAATTTATCATATTACGGGACATGATAAAATGTAAAATGATAAAATATTATTTGGTTTAAATCAGTAAACTTTCATTATAGTTATGAAAATAGGTGTTCATGTGCCATAAATACTGAAAAATGTGGAATACCACTTATTTCATTGAACGTATTGTTTAATTTAATTTCGGTATATTTCTTTGATTGCAGCGAAGATTTTTTATTTACGAAGCTCAATTTTGGGTTGTCTTACTCCCAGTTGCAATAACATGTATAAGCCCCATAGCTGACGATCTGAGCACGTTGCGGCTTCTCTGTTCTGCAATCGGTGGTGGCCGGAAGACAGACATCGCTGCCAATCGAATGCTAGTATTTTTAGAATTTAATAAGAAACAAAATTCAATTTCGTTAGCTTTTGAGAGATTTGTAAGAGACTGCAAGCAAAAATCCATACTTCTGAAGAGTTCTCCCAAGGGAAGGAAGGTGATGGATAGGGAGAGGAGTGGTGTCGAAAGATAGAGTGGTGGAGAGAGGGAGGAAGGCAGGGAGGGGAAAGAGACGGCGACTGACGGGTTAGGAACCGCAGATGGAGTGGCTGGGAATGCGAAGAATGAGATATTCATGAAATACTCTTTCCAGATTCAAAGCGTGTGACTCAATATTGCGTCTACACACGGTGCGAGAATCAGAAACCAAAATGGAATGAATATATTATTTTCGGGGGTTTGTGCATTAATGGTCAAGAACTCTTTAACAATTTCAACTCATCAGATAATTACGCAGTAAAAATGACGGTGATGAATAAAAAATAATTCGAGTATCTCTTATCCCTTATCCCATATTTTCATCTCATAACTTTTTAAACATTCTCATAAAACCACTCCTGCTTGCATTCTAAAACATTATATTTATGTTTCAGTGTTTTTAAATTCGTTCTTTACATTTGAGACATACAACTAATATACTTCACATAAACATTCTTATTATGAAATAAAATTAATATTTTGTACAAATCAGAAATTTGTAAAAACGAAATTTAAAGTACAACAGTTTCTGAAGTTAAGGAAAACTAAAGTTACAATACAATTCAAATTTAGTGTGAAATTTCGTCATATCCGAAAAATTATTTTTCTATCCGATTGAAGTTTACTTTCAATTCCATTCCCACAATCGCTCGTTGCAATTGAAGAAATGTTGGAAGGAATTTTATTTCCATTCCAAAATTGTTTAGCGTTGTTGAGCTTTGAAGTTTTGTTTACGCAATATCGTACACAATGAAGAAGATTCAACAATGCTTGCCACTAGCTATTAGAATGCAAATGACCGTCATCAAAGAATGCATCCCTTCATTTCAACTTCACTTCTAAAAGAATTCTTTTAAAACTATGAGAATTTGACCTCAAATGTCAACAAAATTCATTATTTTTTCCATTGTTCTATTGATAAATAAAATTCCTTTAACATTAATGTGAAAATTTGCTTTGATAGGGAATATAATAATTAAATTATGATATCATTATGGGAAGGATTGCTTAGAGGGGCAGGGGAGAGCGGAATTTCCTCCATAACTACCACTAATGAATCGTTAGTGTCTTGAATGTTCCTGAGATGCGGCTCCTAAGCAAAAGAGATATAGTTTTGTACTGCACTGTGTCAAACACAAAAATTTCACTGTGTCCTATTTACTGGCTTACGGACATTTTTTGAGAATATCTGACAGTAAAATGATATCAGTCTTAGTACTTTTAGAAGACAGTATTCTTTTCCGTCTTAGAATTTGAATAATCCTTTTTAAAATTGACTCAGTCGAAATTATTATTTTAATCGTTTAAAAACTATTTATTTTTTCAACAATAAGAAGTGGAAGTTACCACAAGTTTCGGGGACAACATAGTTGAAACAATGTTTTGAACTTACATATGTACTACTGGTTTCGATTCACATTTGTTTCATCTTCATGTCACATCTTCATTTAAGATTGTTGCATTTGATTCCCACACCAATACTGACGATTTATCGATCATTTAAGTATTTTTAATTAATTTTATTGATAAATTTTATCTCAAAACTATGAAACGAAAATACTTTACACGTCAAAAACTTATTCAATGTTGGTTTAATGACGGTATGTTCAAAACGAATATTAAAATTTGATTTTAACACCATACGTGAAATTAGAATTAGAGTTAATCTGTAAAAAATCTGGTTCTTTTCACCTTCCTCTTCATGGCACCGGGAAATAAATGTTGTATTATAGCGTTCCACATAAGGAAACGATTTTCTGTCCTAACGAATCAAATCTGACACTATTTGCGTTCTGGTATTTGGATTCCTTTGTAATGTTTTCTGTCATCCTTTTTGTATTTGTGTCGGTCCGTAGGATAAGTGGTAAGAATTTTATTAAATTAGATATTATTATATATTTTTCATTCATATTTAAAGTTCGTGTCCTTAAATATTTAAAAATTTGTCGGAAAGACCATATTTTTCTAAAGTTATTGTTTTTTAATTTTTCATTGATTTGTGACCCAGTTCCTCGACGCTCCGGTCACTATCTGTGTTTTGCGCCTCTTCCTACTTATTTTCTCTTCTCTAGGCTGCTTCTGTTCGGCTTGCTGCACTACCCAGGCACTGCCGTTTCCGTGGTGTTGTGGAACATTCTACTATCTAGTGCGATATTTTTATTGCTTTTCGCATTAACATTATCTTTGTGATATATTCTTCAAAGTTATGATGTATGTCCTTTGTTTGAATATATTTTGTCCAGTCTATTGCGTCGTGTATTCCTTGTTGGGCCAAATGTGTTATCCAAAATGCACGATCTTGTCCAAAAATACTGCAATCGTGTACAATGTGGTCTACTGTATCATTTGCTCTTCCGCATACAAATATATTCCATCATCGGTAATTTTTCGCTTGTGCTAATATGTTTTAAAATCGCCAAGGTTTGTTAAAATCTCCATCATATGTGATGTAGGTCGAAACCACTTTCGATTGTTGTAGCTGTGATGCACATTTTTTGTAAATCTGTACGTATGTCGCCCTTCCAATGCCTTCTGCCACCTTGTTATCTGTGGTAGAAGTGCTCCCTTGTAAAGTTAAACCAACTCTGGGATTGATGTGATGTGCTTATTTATTCCAATTTTCATCAATGAATAGTTTGTTCTTTTTATCTTACTAGCCGTGTAATCGATGTGATTGGTGAACGTCATTTTCTCATCAATCATCACACCCAAATACTTTATTGTCACCTGTATCTTGAGGCGCAATGTTGGGAAACGTATAGCCAGATTTCGTCGGGTATTCCGAATACAATTCCTTCCGATTTTGTTTGCGAAATTGTTAGTCGCTGTTCTATATATATTTCTTCAAAATACTTCAATCGTACGGATCCCTGATACCGGACTTTAGGAGGAGTTTTAATTCTCCAATTTTCTAACATCGTGGGAAATAACTGTATGCAAGACATTGTATATATATATATANGTGCGCACTATCTCTGACATTGTTATCTGTTCAGTTTCATTTACATCCTGGTATTCATATTATCTCTCTTTCAGTTGTGTCATCGGTTCACCTATTAATATTTCTTCAACCATCGCCTGCCTTGTATCCCGCCATCCTGCTGTTATCCCCAAGTCAGTCGGTACATTTCCCCAAATTATGCCACTTTTAACCTTCTCCAGTTCAATCACATATGGTAACTTCCATGTATTAGTTGCCAAACTATCCAAAACATACTTTTCCCAATCTGCCTCCTTCTTCTGCCGTATCATTTTTTTTCAATGTCTTAATGTATTATCTTTACATCTTCTTGTCTGTCTCGTAGCTATCCGTACCTGGCTGTCCTCTTTGGTGTCACCTCCGCAGTAGATTGCGTCTTTTCTTCACCTATGTTAATTCCCGGTCCCACCATGTTTGTCCATATCGGTACCCTGCTCTTTTCTTCTTACAATAAGGCTCTATTACTCAGAGTATATGCCCTTGCATCTTATGTATCCTTTCTTCAATATTTGCGTCATCTGTGTTTGCTATGTAATGCAGGATTTGTTGATTCTCTGTTTTGAGTCTCTCCCAATCTATTTTCCTGTAATTTATTTCCTCGCTTTCCACTTTTGTTTCTCCCGTTTTGTCTTCAATGCTGTAAATAATCGTTTTATGATCACTCTCTATGTCATCCCATATCTGCCACACCGTTGCTGTCGTCTTTTGTGTTCTCGTTCTGTAGTGTCATGTCGATGATTGACTGTTCATTTGTGGTATCAAAAGTTGGCGTACCATATATATTAACTGTACTTAAATCTTTATCAAACATTAGCTTCTCTAGCTCCACACCTCTTCTATTAGTAACTTGATCATTCCATAACACAGAACGTTCATTACAGTTGCCTGATATATAAATGTCCTCTCCTCTATATTTGTCCAGGATATCACGAAAGCTGTTGAATAATGTTGTGCGTTTAGACCCGTATTGTTCATAAATGTTTACTAGTATGATGTTCATCTTGTCCTTTACTACTCGTATTACCTGAATATATCGTGTCGTGTGCTCGTTCAATTCCATTATTTCAAGTCGAGTATTGCTTATTATTATTATTGCCGACATCCCGCCCGCACAAAATATCTTTCTCATCCTTAATGGTATTTTATTGAATGAATTTCTTTGAACGCTCGCAATCATGCACCGAACGATAGATAGTGGGTCTGGCCAGCAGCAGCACCACCACTAATGTCAGCTCAGTCAAGGGAAGGAAGGAAGGGGGAGAGATAGTGTGGCTGTGAAGGGAGGAGCGGCCGAGCCCCGGGCGATCGCTGATGAGGGAGGTCGTGGTGGAACGTGCGGGTAGCGTCTCTGGTTCATTCAGGCGGGGAGTGGGGGGAGGGCGACAGGGCGAAGTTAGAGGCGCCCACAGATTGCGGTCGTACTGTAGCTGGCGGAGGCCGGGGAGGTGAAAAGGGGCAAAGCAAGATAGGGGAACTCCCGTTGGAAATGGTGGAGATGAGACTGCACGCTTCCACCGTTGCAGCGATGCTCGCTGGGTTGCATACGGGCAACTAAAGACGATACGTGGGTTCTGCGTGGAGAGAGAATGGTTCAAGGATATCAGGCATTGCTACTAATATTTAATTTGGAAATGCTACTAGTCTTCTTAATGTAATTCTAATCATTCATCTACTCATTATGTCTTGATGTACCTCCTCAAAAAACTATCTCACTTTGTACAGCTAGCATGGAAGGAATCTTTTAAACTCCATAGAACCAGTTTTCATAAAAATATGTACATTTTTGGAAAAATTCGCTCCATAAGTATTACTTGAGTAGACGGTTAATTAACAACGTAATCCCCACAATTTCAAATTTTGGATCAAAAGGTTTGGGGAATTTAAAATTCTAGAATCAGTTTGTAATTGATATTTTTATAATGGAAATAATTTTGTCCGGGTGATCATCATATGCAGTACGAGTACAACATGATCATTGCTATATATTATACGGTCAATTGTTTCGAAACTTGGAAATGAATTGTACTACACTTCAATTCATGCTTTAGATTCACTGGTTTGCGAAATATTTTATCTGAATAATTGCATGTAGTTCGATTAACAATCACGTTTGCGTTGTCGATGGAGCTCAGCTGCTCAGTGGAGTAGGTGCGAACGGTGCGGCAGGCGCGCAGCTGGCACTTGTTGCTTCGTCGCTGGCTTTCGGCCAGCAATGTTACCCCTGGCCCGTCCCAGTGGCACGCGCCCACGCCTCTCCATCCCTTCCTCGCTCCATTACGAGAGCGCCTTTCAGCGTCGCCTTTCCTTCTACTGCGGTCGTCTTGGGGACCTCCCCTCGGCTTCGGTTGTCGACTCTCCCTTCACCACCCTCAGCGTTGGAGTCTGTCGTCGCCTTAACACTTCTTTCCACCACCAGGATTTATACAGCCTCCCGGCTTCGTATCAGATTCCGAGACTGCAGCCAGCTGGCCTGCTCTGCCTCCGAATTAGTTGACATTTCCATTCTCCTGGAGTCGTATTTGCAACGTCATCTATTCATTACCGGATTGCTGAAGTCATCTGTGGTGCATTCAGAGGTTCACAATGTTCAACTCGACATTGTTGGGATAGTCTCTTAGATTATGACAAAGCTCATAAGCTCTCCGTTTTCCGCTTGTCAATGATAGCATTGAGCTTCATTGTAATCAATGATACATATCGTCCAACTGATTCCTGTGAACGGAGGATCACCATTCATAGATCTGACCTCTTCTATCTTCTCCCGATCGGGACCCTTGAGAGAATACGTTAACATTTCTATTTTCACCTGGAAATTCAGAGGTCTCTGAGAATCCCAGTACATTATTTGATCGAGGTAGGGCTCTAACGACCTTGTTGTTGACGAGCCCTAAAGCCCCACAAAAAAATGGATTGTATGATTAGCCTACATGATTTTTCGTCCAAAGATAACCAGACTCAAGAAAGATCATTCAGCGGGAGAGGTTCTACCTTCTACTATGGGTGCGTTATGGGTAACGTGAAGACAAATGTCGGGCGAAAAACGCATCTAGTTGCTCACCAGCGTCACCAACGTTCACCGGAGGCAGCAATGGGCGGAATATTTATTGCAGTACTAAAGAAAATCGCGATTTCCGCTAGTGATCAAAGAGTCCCTGTGCGTATTAGTGAAAATCGCGATTTTCTCGTAAATCGAAGTTGGTGGAACGCGCATTTTGTTAGTCACGATATAGTGCATATAAATCTCGTTTAAGGCATTAAATGAACTTGGTGAAATTGAGTCCTAACCAGAAATGTTGAAAAATGTAGTCATCGTTGAATATTCCCAGTTTATAAGATTACTTCTGACAAGAGCGGGAAACAAACCTTTCACAACCTGTGCTCATCTTGCAATTTTCAATACCAAACACAATATCGGATATATCTGTACAGTTATTCAATTAGTAAAATATTATTTCCTCAATCTGAAACTTAGCATCATAATAAAATAAGTACATTGACCTGTTATATTACACGGAAGGTAATATTTCCCACCCATGGAAATTATTTATTCTCGTTCCCCACTCTTCTTTCCTTGGGAATAATCTATAGGACGATCGTCTGTAGGATTTGAAGTATGCATGGCGTTTCTTAGAACTTGCTCTCTCACTTACCCATTCGCTTCTCTCCCACACACCTATTGCTCCTAAGTCTGAAGGCCGTCGCTGGAGTTCTTTCTCTCAAGTCAATCAAGCGCGGGCCTTGACCTTCCTTGCGGGGGTGGTGTGGGTGGCGGCTGCAAAGTGAATTTGTGAGGCGGCGCATCAAATATTGAGAGGCGCGGTCGATAGGGTGGCGACGCTGTCAGCGTCGGCGGAAGTAGGGCGCCTCGCTTCCGGCGCGGAGGGAATGGGACGCCACATGATGGTGAAGGGTAGTGGATGAGGAGGAGCGATGCAAGGGCGGGGAGGGAAGAAAGATAATGGGACGGTTGGAAGCGGATTGGGACAAGTATTGCTCCCGCTCATTTGTTCCCGTGATGCGTTGCTGTCTGAGGAGATTAAGGATGTTGAAACATAAAGGCCCAAGGTAACAACAATTTTGACAATATATTAGTAACTATTAGGAAGAAAATTATAGTAACTTTTATTAATTTGGTTTTTTAATTTTTGATGACATTGTATAGGATGATTTATGAATAATACTTTAATGATATTGTTTTTTAAAGCTAGATATTGCTTTGTTTGTCCTCAAACTTTGACGATAATGAGATATTAATGCGCATATTTAAAATATTTAAATCACACTACTACTCAAAGATATATACATAATAAAGCATTTTTAAGATCGTCAAAAAATAAAAATAAAAATTTAAATCCACCTGAGTGATCAGTGGCTGCGAGAATGTTATTTTTAAAAAACTTTGAACTTTCTTAATTTAATAACGATTGCTTTTCGGAGATCCATTAAATGTTTATGTAATAGTCTCCTATTTAACGACATTTTCGTAAACTGAAAGTATCCCTCGCCATCCATGTTTCCTTTCATTTTTGGTAAAGTATAAGACGCATTTTAAACGAGCTTCGTATATTTCATGTTAAAAGTAACTTCTGCCTTAACTTGATGACATCAATATTTTCGAAACTTCTAAGAGACGACCAAGACAATAAACAGAATCTCATATTAATTTGCCGCATGAATGAATGATCACTGGTCATTGCAGCACACTTAACAGTTGCAATTTTGTCAAAACGTGTAAAACCGTCATTAGATGTAATGTTAGCATCACACATATCATAACAAATTTGATCGCATAACATTTTCATGAACTACCTTTCTCACGCGTGTAAATTACATATTAAAAGTTATTGAATATTTGTTTACATATACTACTTTATTTTTGTTGTCAGATTTAAATTTATAATGAAACTTCTCATTTATTCAGTTACGTTAACTGAATTTTCTAATGAGAAATCTTAATTCTTTAGGATATTTATATCATCATTGAAGTACGTATTCATTTTGGAAAATAAAGAGATACTCGGAATGCTACAGTAAAATCTGTTCAGTTATCTTAATCCCACAATGTAGCACAGTTTCATCGACATGTGGGCACTGTCTACGATTGAATCTTATATTCGTGGAAAGAGTATCCTACGTCAACTTATCCACTCGACACAATAGTATCTCTGAGAAAACACTGCCCATTGAAGCATTGAGCTTACATTGTCCTATATCGCGTTGTGCTGGCCTCATTAAGACAACTCACACGAATGGCAACCATCGAGGTGTGCGCTAACATGCTCTGCAAGTACAAGACAAATGGCAGGTAGTACTATACACGCGAATTTTTGTTGATCTTCGTTCACTGACTTTACTATTTTCCCTTTTTCTCATTTGATTTGTATTTCAATTAACATTAGGAGATAGATTTTAATGTAATGGTTTTGATCATACGTTGATTTCCCTAATCCCCCTTATATTATTGACAATCATCGTTGTTATATCTCTTTTTCAGGTTAAATGCTTGATTTTTCTCCATTTAACTAGCAAAATTCTTCATCATATTGTCCAGTCTCCATATCAATTATTATTTATTAGTGAATCGATTAGTAATCGTAATATGTGAGCTGCACGGATAAAAATAGCTTCTGCTACAGTTGAGGGTACTGTAGGGCTGACTGAGAAGTTATTAATAACTTGTTGTATTATTTGAAATTGTCCTATTCGCTGGTGAAAAGGAATTCCTCTTATGTTACATTAGACTTTTATTACTAGTGCAATTTGTGTAGCAAATTCAATGTATTTCTTCCGTGCAAACAATGGAAACTCCACGTGACAACTAAGCAATTTAATATCCAATCATATCTCTTACAGTGAGGTATATTATTTCTTGAGCATTTCATTAATTAGTTATGATTCATTATTTGGCAGAGAGAGCTCCCCATTTGTTATCTGTACATCTCAGTTAAGTAAAAGAAAGAACCATAAGATATTTTCTGAGTAAATTCTGTACCGTTTAATATTATCCATGAAATAAAAAAACTTTGTCAACAAGTGAAAGTATAATTTTTTGCGAGTTCTATGTATATACAGTGTGAAAGATATGAAGTGTAAAGCGCTAAAATGTATCACTAAAATGCTCAATTATTACTCATAATTACCATGATGTTATTTGTAATAGTATGTTATGGTGTGCAAGTATGTAGAGAGGGTTGCGATTTGAAGATTATAATCAGCTTGTTATTAAATTATGGGCTATTGAACGTATTCTAGTCGTGACAAACTGGCTGTAAGGGAAGACTTAATTATGACTTCAGTTACTGAAGATTAATTTTTTGGATGGAGGCTTTAGGGCTCGCCAACATCAAGGTCATTAGAGCACTTAGTTACTGAAGAGAAAATGTAAATTAATGAAGCAAAACAATACACTTGCCTCTGAATTTAATATGATATAAATTTAATACGTATTGATATAGTTATTAAAGTGTATTGTTTAATTTAAATAATAATTAGTTTTATTTAAACATTTAATTCAGGAGTATTTAGTTGAAGAAAAAAGTCTACCACATAAGTTAGCCTAATCAGTGTACATAACGTTATATGAATTTGCAAGTTAGTTAATGTCAATTGTTAAAATGTTTTTGTTTTGTTTCATAAATTTGCATTTAGGCTAAAATCTGGTTAGTATGTAGTGATTGGGCTGTTAAGAATGTCTGAAATATATTTCTATACGAAGACCTAATGAAAAGCATAGGATACAAATAAAATCAAGATAATTTAGACTCCTTCGTTTGTAATTTAATTTGTTCTCGAATAAATGTATGCAAGAATCCTATATTTCTGTTCAACAAAACCAATCTGTATCTGTTCATTCGAGGCATTCCATATTCTTAGTCTACTGTTCTTCCAGTGCTCTTCAAAAGGAAATTAAATTTTTTAAAACATTTTTAAATGGTGAATATATAATATTTATGATTGATAATTGTTTTGTATACTGAATCTAAAAGTGTTCTGAATTTGTATTTTGAAACTGTATTACGCCTACCCACAAATTTATCTTCTGTGATGTGAAGTATTCGAAATTGTAGTAGATTGTATTGTGAAAGTTGTTGTGGAATCTAAGATCTAAAACATTTGTAATATTTCATATGGCCTTGTACGTTGAAAGGAATTGATTATACTATAATACGATACCATTGTAATGGTTATTTTGAATAAATGTTGAAATTTTAATCGTATAATTAATACTTTCAAGTTTAGGCATTCAAGATGATAATTTTCAAAATGCAAAGGTTTTTGACGAATATATACTTACAATTACTTAAATAAAATTACTATTTATAATATATCGGTCAATTACTATTACGATTTTTAATACTTTCCAATTAATTTAGCAAAACTAATTAGTACACATACAATGTATTTAGGATAATGCATAAAAAATATATTAATACATTTTACACCAAAAATAACTTATATTTATTGCGAAAAAAACAGTTTTAAACTGTTTGGCAACGTGGTAGATGATAAGCGTTTTACCTATTGATAGCAATCAAACCATAGTTTACATTAATATCAATTTCTATTTATTGCCAAAAATAAGTTTGTATTTGGAAAAACGTGGTGGATGATAAGCGATTTACTTTCCCTAAAGCCCCACAAAAAAGAAGAAAAAAAAGAAGATATTAGCTGTCTCAAACTCGCGACCTGACAATAGTGATATCAGATGATGTCGCCAGAATACGTAACAACATCTGTGATGATTTTCTGGGATGAGAATTATTGTAAGAATGTATAATTTATTTTCATCTAACAACACAATTACTGTAAAAACGTATTTAGTAATTTCGAAAACAAAATTATAAAATACTTGCATATTTTACGGGAAATGAGTAAATTTTTTTGTAGTTCGTTAGCAAGAAAATTATCTGGCGAGTCCTTTCCCCGACATTGTACTTTCTAAATCGCATTAAAGATAAGTGTTATGTCTGTAATTCTATATGTTCCTGCAAAAGCAATGTCTCTCGTATCGCGACATGTATGGACGTATTTGATTATTTCTAATGAGGTGCCTTTCTCTGCAGTGTTTTATGTCGTGGTGTGGGCAAGTAGTCATCAACCATTCTCTGAATGGGATAACCTAAAAGAATGTAAAATTCCTTTCGGAAAACAGTATGCTTCTCAGACACCATGTATGCCATCGATCCGCCGCGCCGTGTTCACACACCGCTGTGTTGCGTTGTTGCAGACGCGTTGGCAACGGTGGCGGCGGTTGTGGTGGACTGCCGGTGGCGGTAGGCGAGTGGCAGGAGGTGACGGCATGGGCACATTGGCAGTGGCGGTGCCGCTGACCGGCGCTGCGCTGCTCGGGTTGCTTCTTAATGGATACATCCTGCTTGTGCTCCTGCTCACACGCCAGGTGAGATGCATTTGATATCACTCATCAATGTTCAGGTAGCTTAGTCAACAATGTTTGTGATTTTCCTCTAATCTCATAGTTATAAAGTTTTTCAATAAGGATATTATGATTCACAGTATCGAAAGTCTTTGCTAAGTGTAGTAAAGTTATAATTAAAGATTTACTTTTGTCTAATTTGTCATAAATATTTGAAATGTTAAACGTGTTAATATGGACGAAAGAAGCAAACCGCAACTTGGCAGAACGGTTTTTTTAAGCATTTAAGCCCTTGGGTACACATAGTTTAAAATATGAATATGTATGAAATAGTGTAATATTGGCATTTCTGCTCCAACATGGAAATGTGGGAGAAGATATAACTTGATTTAAAACAACAGATGAAGGCATGTGTCCACTTCGACGTGATGATTTATTATGTTATGTGAAGTGTGATTGCTATAAAGTGGGCACAGAATACATGAGAGTTGAAACTGTGTTGAATTTAACAAGAAAATGCAAAATTTAATAGAAAGCTAATTGAAATACAATTTGTTTCGTTTCAATATGTGTGTAAAACATGTATTATTTATTTATTACACACTTTTTTGTTGTGGTGTGGTGAGATTCAGACCATTAGACATATTCTTCCACCTATTTACATGCTTTACATTGAGAAGGAGAGAAGACCCTCCGTGACGCAGATGGTAGATGCAGACAATTAGGTCTGTTCTTACACCTATTTACATGCTTTACATGGCATTCAGAAGGAGAGTGACGCAGGTGGTAGTGTTCTAGCTCATCACCAAGTCATCCCGGTTCAATTCCCGCTTGCGCCAGAAAAAAATTGTTTTTCACATTAATGTAACATATTGCTGTGACAACTGAAAAGCGAACCCTCCTTCCTCAATCCACCTCCTCCCAGTATCAACAACTCTATTACTTATGTCTCCACGTGGGCCAAGTTGCTGGTAAACCCAGCTAAGCGGCCCACCTACTAACAATAGTCTACCTCCCAACTCCCACCTACTCCATGTATATAAGATTCAAAAGTATGCTACATTTCCCATTTACAAATACTACAATAAAAAAAGGAGAAGATGATGTCTTGCTTTGCTGGGGAATGTAAAATAGTGAGCCTACGTTACTCGGGAGTGCCTGAGGAAACACCAGCTAAATCTCACCCACTTCGGCCCAGCTAGGAATCGAAATCGCGGCCTTTCTCCAGGGACCGAAGACCTACGCTACGGCTGTCGGTATAAATGTAAAATTAGAGGGATAAGAAATGTAAAGTAAAGGGAAAAGGAACTTCACGCTTAGGAGACGGGTAACAAAGAAGAATGTACAGAGATTTAAATTTTGGTTATTGGTTCTTGTGTATGATAGAAATGATGCGACTGGAAACGAAAGTAAACTATAGCGTATGTGAAATGTGGTCAACGAATATATTAAAAGGATCCCGGTATTGACTCCTTTGGGTAAGGACCTGGAGGAAGAAAAAGAATAAATCTGTAATGAAAATAACACCTCGCCGAAGTCATGTATGATGTGATATCAAATGAGAGACTGGTAAATTAAGAGAAACACTAAAAAGGGCACCGCTTTTTGAAAAGGTTGGAAGAGTGGTGATACAAGCAGTCCAAGGATCAGAACGAATGACAAATATTGTAAAGAGGTTGAATTGTTCTACTTAATTTCGACACAAAAGTCCTTGCTGCCCTTTCTCCCTACACTTCCTATATGTAAATTACAATACATTTAAACAACACAATGTCAAATAATGTTCCACTAGTAATCATTGCACTTTCACAAACAAAAAGTAAATCATTCTCATAATTTTAAAAATTTCTATGACCACAATTCGAATAAATTAAATCTTTCTGCATAAAAAATTATTCTCGTCACCACAATAATTATTTCATGATTAAATTATTTGCAAATTTTGCTTTTCTACACTGCAAAATTAAAATTTCCAATACCTTTCCAAAATTTTTTTAAAATAAATATCAATTAAATCTTATTCCCAACATTTGGAAACAAGAGAAATCCAAATGTTATTCTGTACACAAATTTACTAGAAATTCTTTCCTCGTTCCTCCAACAAGATCACACTACTAGCATTTTGGTCTAGGAATGGATAGGTCTGAGGTTTTTAAGGTATCGGTTCCGGATGTACATCCAGCTCCCCGGATGCACATCCAGGTACCATGTCTGCCACACCTGTGTGGGTCCAGCTCTGCAGGCGGGCGGACGGAGCGTGTTGTGGACCAGGCGTGAATCCGACCAAAGCGGAGCGGACTCGAGTTGTTTTGTGAACGATTCAAATGAACCTACGACGGTCTGGGAATAGCATGAAAATTATATTTTTTATGACTTTGAAATCACTTAAAGAATTACATGGAATCCAATTATTCTGAAAATCCAAAATTAAATCGAAATCCGTGCATGCTTATATAAAACAAAACAACAACAAAAATATATTTCTCTGTGTTAATTTACAAAACAAATAGCTTTACTACCTATTACAAGTTACCACTAAAATTACACCTATTACCAGTTACTACCTATTACAAATTACTACTGATTAAGCATTTGATGCTTCCAATGTATTCAAAATATGGAGAGAATCCTTCCGTATAAACAATGACGTTTTCACGAATGCAATTTGAAACATACCATAATAATATTCAGTGACGTATTACAACATAACCTTTCATAGCATTCAATCTATCCAACTCCGATCGCTTCTGACACGCGCTCTCTTTCCATTCGATCAGTGGGCACATATCCCTTCGCAGTTCCAAAGGATACATGTCCGGCTTCCACTCCATCCAACTCAGGCCGCACTGACACGCTCCTCGCTCCGTTCTGGTCCCTCTCTCTCTCCAGACTCAGATAGCGTTCCAGTTTCAAAGGATACGTATACTCTCAATTGGAGTTGCACCCATCCTGTCCAGAAATAAATAAATTATAAAAGAGAAGGTAAAGACTAGCTACGCTACACTACAAGAATAATGTACGCGTACATTCGATATGTCGGGGAAGATTTTTTATTAGCTTCGCAAGTCCCAGCACTGAGGCTTGCTTCGCGATGAGATCTCTTCCTCTTCAAAATAAATACTCAGAGTTTCGAATAGGATGAGGTTTATTATGTAAACAAGACATCGTAATGTAAACAGTAAATAACAACAGACGACGAACGACAGGTGTTGAAAGCTCTGTGTGAAATGATGCCTCGTTCGTTTAACTCACGACTTTAGGCAAGTAAGTTGTTGAAGTTCAAGAGGTATCCTTCTTTGTCGCTAGATGGCACTGCTGATGATGTCGAGTTGTAGCTAGTCGACGGAGTACGATATTCTGGTGCGTGACGGCGCCTCTGGTCGAAGTTATCTTCGTTCCCACAGGATGGCGTGCCGTATCTTCGTGTCTTGGAGCGGGTTCTAGGGTTGACCGCGCGAGGGCGTTTCGTGATGACGCTTCTCCGACGTCTTGGTGGTTGAAATTATTCAGTCACAGATTTGAACTTAGAATATTTCTGAGCTTGTCACTGATTCTTGGAGATAGAATTTGTCCGGCACTCGATGTGTGAAATAACTCTGTCACAGTTTCCAACTTAGAATTATTTCTGCGGAGCTGGGCTTCTTGTTAGAGGTTATCGGATGGCGATGTGAACTCGACAAGGATTCTCAGCGTAATGAGCTCCTCGCTGCCTGTCGCTATAAGCAAAACTTTAACAGTCGACGGTGAGTGGCGACATAACACTATGTCGAGGTTCGTCTATTGAGATTCTCTGGAAATTTCTTAACAAACTGAGCTGAGTTCTCGAATATTCTCGAGTATTACGGAAGTTTTTCGAGGATTTCGAAGCATTTCGGAAGGTAATTGAAGCGTCTCTCTGCTGCATGGAATCGCAATTGAGGCGTCTCTTTGTTGCATGGAATCGTCTAATGTTTACAATGTGGAGGATTTTCTGGCGTCGTATGTTGAGACTCTCTTGTGCAAAGAGTGATATCGTCCTGACAACAAGTAAACAACATGGCGCTCGGCCTTTGTGGCTACATGTAACGTTTTCGTGTGTTAATTACATGAAAGGAGTTCATCATACGTATTGAGGTATGTGTTTCGCTATATATGTAGGAATGTGTTCCTACAAATAGTAAAAGGTACTGATAGTTTAATTCACACAGACTGAGAAGATTAGTAGTATATTATAAAACACATTGGATACATATCAATGGCCATGAAGTCAGTAAGTCTCTTGGTACAAATTGAATGGTTTAAATAAGTTCAGTGACAATTCCTGATATTATATCAAAACATCTTTTAGCGTACTCACTAATTTGAGTAGACTCCACAATTGTAGTTTATGAGACTCAGTCCGTGGAGATCGGAGATTAAAAGACACTGGAGAACAAAAATAATTGCTTGAATGACGACACTTAGTTCCAATAATACGTTCCACGTTGAGTTTGCTTGATCACTGAAGTTAATATTAATTTAAGAATGTTGGTATGTACCACACTTCTTAGAATGTTAAATAGGTTAAATCACTAGCGCAATGCCGAGCGGTCAATTAAATTACATTAGTGAATGAAGTGTGATTAAAATGTTAATTTACTCTTGTAGTTGACGAGTGAGATATTAATATTACTCGCCATGAAGCGCAGTCAGTAGTTGACACCTGTAACGAGAACAACCCTGACTTGTAATAAGTGACAGAGGAGCTTGCGGTAACACTATGTGAACGGTGGCGGTGCTGCGCTAGAATGAATGTCTTGTCTTGAATCAACAAGTCTTGTTTCTAGGGCTTCCGAATATTACCTCGGTTACAATATTAGTGGGAGTAGGCTTTGACATTCAGGAAAGTTCTATTCTAGAAGGTTCTACATTCTGGGATTGGCGCGTTCACTGCGTAGATTCACTTGTTCACTGCTTATGTTCTGGAAAGTACTATGTTCTAGCATGTGTTCAGTATTCACATTGTTCACAATATATTAGCTTGTTCTGGTAAATACTATGTTCTAGAATATGTTATGTTTTCAGTATACCCATTGTTTACTATATAAGTTCACTTGTTTAGTTCGTAGCCATATTCTGTAATGCACTAGAATTCACTAGCATGTTCTAGTATGTAGCGTGTCGCTACATCACTCCCCCGCTTGGAAAAAAATCTTCCCTCTTATAAGAAAAAAAATTGGTTTGATTGGTTTGTTGGAAACATAAAAAACTTCACATTGAAGAAAAAAGTTTCATCCGGAGATTTCTCTGTCGCGCTCTCTCTGGAACTGGGGTCTGGAACTCGAGTACTGCCCGTGACGTCTGGTAGGAATTGTCAGCGTTTGGTAGTTTTTAGCAGCGTCTAGTAGTGCATGACTGCGTCTGGAAGTCCTTGACTGCGTCTAGTAGTGTTTGGTTGCGTCTAGATGTCCTCGGCTGCGTCTAGTAGTGTTTGGCCGCGTCTAGTAGAACTTGGCTGCCATTTCCTGAGGCTGCTAGTGAGCGGTAGTATGTCGTATTTCATTTGGAAATGGAAAACATACGTTAGGATTTTGTGCAGTTGCTGTTGTGAGGATTTTGGGTTCAAAGTCTCCGGGTGTTTTCAAGGTTTTCTTCAAGGATTGTTCTAGGATTCTGGAGAGATGGTGAAGGTTTTGGAGCAGGAGTTCAGTGCTTTTTTTTACATATCTGTTTTCAACGTTGTGTATGAAGTTTGTTCTTTTATTCAAATTCCACTATCCTGCGTATAGCCTGGCATGCACAGGTGCCACAGTCAGAGTAGGCGTATGAAATACCCAGCTGTGCAGTTGATAGTTCACTTTGCTTTTTGACAAAACCCCACGTTCATTGTTCAGATATGTTATAAGTAAATCAATGTGGGAAACACAGGGGCAGGAATAGGAACTGGATCAAAACACAGCAAAATTATGTAATATGCATTGGATACATATATGTATGGAATACAGACTTTTACTGTGATGTGTTGACCTTATTTTAGCTAGGTTGACCTTTGACAGAAAATATAGAAATATTATATATTATGGGATTGATAAACCTATATTTTCTCATTGTAACAATTTATCACGATTGCAACAATGTTTCTATTATTTTCTTACTACGACAAGTCAGTTTTTGTAGTTGCACTTGATGTAACACGTATGTGGATATTTGTGTTCTGTGTGTTTTATAAAAACTATAATAGTAGTTAAAATCTGGTTTTTCATTGAATTTTATTCGTCTTCCAGAACGGGTGAAAGTACCTTTTGGTGTCTTACTAATGGAAATTTCTTCCGTTTCTTCTTAGTTCGTTTGCGATGTGTTTATTTTCTTTGGGTCCGCAGTGAAGAACGCTGGTTTAGTTCTGTTTGTGCTGACACGTAAATTTTTATTATTGATAAGCAAATCCATAGTTTTATTGTCTTGTTATCGGGACAATATTTTATATGGTCCGTTGTAAGGAGGGACTAATGCTTTCCTGAATGGAGTGTTTCGTAGAAATACGTGTATTGTGTTTTTCATTTCGCTATGTACGAGGGGTTGCTTTATTTGATATCTGGGCGTAACCGGTTTTAGTTGTCGCATGTGATGTGTTAGATTTTGGACATATTTAGTAGTTGATTGTATGTCGTTCGTATTGAATTCATGGAATAGGTCGCTAGGTAGTGTGAGTGTTTTTTCGAAAATTAATTCTGCTGTTGACGCTTTTAAGTCTTTTCGGTATGCTGTCCAGAAACCTAACATTGCCAATGGCAACGCTTTTGTCCATGCCGTGCGACATTAGAGCGGCTTTAAGTTGTCGATGCAACCTCTCGATCATTCCGTTTGCTTGTGAGTGATACGCACAAGTTTATGGCGGTGCAATCTTTGAAGTAATTCTCTGAATAAATGTCCTTCGAATTGTGAGCCTTGATCGGTGATAATTTTTTAATGGATCCCGTATAGCGATATCCATCCGTGTAGGAGTGCATGTTCTATTTTTTCAGCTGTGATATCCGTTACTGGGATTACTTCTTCCCATCGTGTGAAACAATCTATTATGGTGACGGCGTATTTGTATCCTTCTGAGGAAGGGAGTGGTCCTAGTATATCCATATGTATTACGTCAAATCGTTCTTCAGGTGCTCTGAAAATTGCTAGTGGAGTGATCGTGTGTCGGTGTATTTTGTTTCTTTGACATAACGTGCACACGTTTGTCCATCGTTTTATATCTTGATTAACAATATTTTTCTCTAATTAATCGTTGTGTTGCCTTGTGTCCGGGATGTGATAAGTTATGGGTTTCTTCAAAAATGTTTTTTCTTAGATGTAAGGGTATCACTGGTCGTCCTTCCTTGTTGCATATTAAAGTGAGATTTGAATTTGAAATTTCCTGTTTGACATACTTATCAGGTTTTGATGTGAGTAATTCTTGTAGATCAGCGTCTTCCCTTTGAAGAAGTGCTAATTTGTTTATGCCATTCAATAGTGATATGACTTCCACTCTTGAGAGTGTATCGGCAACGATGTTATCGCCGCTGATGTGTTGTATGTCGGTGGAGAGTTGCGCGATAAATTGATGGTGATTCAATTGTGCGGCGGTAGTTTTTCGCGTTTTTGTTTAAAATCGTAAATAAGCGGTTTATGAACCGTGAAAATGGTTATGTTAAAACCTTCAAACCAGTGTCTGAAGTGTTGCACACTTTCATAAATTGCGAGAAGTACGCGATAGTACGCCGGCATTTGCGTCTGCTTGGCTTTTAATTCCTTACTATAGAAAAACAGTGGTTGCCATTCGTTGTTTACCTTTTGCTGCAGACATGATCCTACATGGGTCACCGATTCGTCGGTGAATAACGCCAGTTGGGCGTCGCTGCGGGGGTGGATAAGCGTGACGGCATATACTGGGCTCTCCTTGCAGTCGCGATACGCTTCCTGGAGGATGTCATTCCATGGTAACGGCTTGTTCGCGTTTTTTCTTCCCTCCTGAAATTGCATCTATGAGGGCTGCCTGAGGTACGGCCGCTTTAGGGATGAATCTCCTGTAAAAATTTAACATTTCTAGGAAACGTCTCATTCCGCGTATCGTAGTTGGTGGTTCCATCTGACGCAGTGCGGTCACTCGTTCTTCCGGGAGTCAGATGCCTTCAGAGTTGATGGAGCATCCCAGGAAGTTAATTTCTGATACACCAAAAGTAGATTTTTGAATGTTTATTATTACGTCGTTTTCTTTGAGTCGCTGAAAGAGCATCTATAGATGCTGCCTGTGTTCTTCCTAATAGGCGTTCTTCCTAATAGGCGTTCTTCCTGTGTTCTTCCTAAATGCCTGTGTTCTTCCTAACATTCTGTAAACTAGAATGTCGCCTATATAGACGTATACGAAGGATAATCCTTCTTAAAACCTGTCCATAAATCTTTGGAGTGTCTGTGCACTGCTTTTAAGTCCGAAGGGCATTTGTAGATATTCGAAGGATCCAATCGGTGTGACGATCGCAGTTTTTTCGATGTCAGCTGGATTTACAGGGATTTAATGACACGCTTTTACTAAATCAATTTTTGAAAAGTTCTTGGAACCTGTTAAATTGTGTGTGCAGCCATGAAGATGTCGCATAGGGTAGACGTCCGGCACTGTCCTATCGTTTAATCTTCAGTAGTCTCCGCAAGGGCGGTATGTTCCGTCGTTCATTTTTACAAAGTGTAACGATGAACCTCAAAGGCTACGGTAATGTCTCACTATGCCGGATCGGACTAAATTATCGAATTCCCTTTTAACGATCTCGAGTTTGTCAGGTGTTAACCTTCGTGAACGGCATGTTATTGGTGGACACTCTGTCGTGGGTATGTAATGCACTGCATCTAGCTTTATTTCGCTTTGCATGTCGGATGGTTTTTTTGGCTCTGGAAATTTATTTAAAATTTCCACAAAAGCATTTTCGTGGATCTTTACTCTTCAGGGTTGTACATCTGCTTGAATTGTATTTTGCTCGTGTTGCTATTCCCGTAGTTTGATCGATTAATTTTCCGGTTTTGCAGTTTAATATTATCCCGTAGTGTGTTAGAAAATCTGCGCCTAATATTGGATCTTTTATGTCGATTACTACAAATCTCCAGGAGTAATCTGGCCTAAATTGACTTAACTGTTCTGCTTCATTGAAAGTTTCAACAAATACGTTTATCTCGCAACAAGACCCTTTGGAAGCAATTCAACCTTTCTATACAATTCATTTATATAAGTGTAAATATAAATAAAAAGATATAAAAAATCAGAAAAAATTATAAATTTAGAAATACAAAAGAGTAATACAATCATTCGGTAATGCCTACAAATCTAATTATTATATCAGAACAAACATTTTCTTAATCATATCTTAGAGCTTCGAGTAATTCAATTTCATTACCTATTTGGTAGATAATTTTTATTTATGATCTGAGGAAAAAATTGTTAGATTAATATGTGAGAAACTGTAAA
Organism: Laupala kohalensis; assembly: GCA_002313205.1. Lineage (NCBI taxonomy): Eukaryota > Metazoa > Arthropoda > Insecta > Orthoptera > Trigonidiidae > Laupala > Laupala kohalensis. The sequence continues at coordinate 201,158 of NNCF01129505.1, forward strand.
TAAAAATTGACTACGTAAAAGATTCTTAAGCTACTTAAGAGACGTAAAGAACTAATTAAGTAATTAGTGTGTGGAGCTTTTCCTTTGCGACAACGTTTCGATTAAATAAAAACACTATTTTTAAGTAATTCGATTGGAAAACCTCTAGGTATACCTCAACTCCTCTTGTATTGTAATCATGTATGTTTTGTTGGTTCACCAGATTTTCTCCATTTTAATATATGTTTCTATATCAAAAGTATGTCATATTTTTTGAGACTGTCTATGTATTTCGCTTACACAGAAAAAATGGTATTTGAACTAAAAATGTATACAATATATGCTGCACATAAATGGAAAATATTCAGATATCACGTAGTTATATTTAAATTTTTTACGCGTTCTCGTAATCATCCTGAACCCCAATATATTTTAGATAATCTATTTATAAAGTACTATTTCCTATTTAGTTCATCAATAAAGTAGTGTTTATTAGCGTATTTTGTAGATTATTAGAGTTTATTTGTTAATTTTAGCTACTTATTAATTAATGCTATTCATGGGAGTAAATCGAATGTGAGGAAGAATGTATTTGTTACAAACTGTTCAAACTAGTGATTGTTCATTTGTGACGTTAGAAGTCAAGTAGAATATACGAAAACTGATGGTTTAAATAAATACTCTTGTTTTAAAAGTACTTACATAGTATTGATTTTTTTCGTGGGGCTTTACGGATCGCCGACATCAAGGTCATTAAAGCCCTAAAATTTCGTACAGGTAGGGAAAATGCAGTTACGCACTAAGCAGAGCCAACGTGGCTCTCCCCACGTGCGGGACTCTCCGAATGACTCAACCATACCCACTAAAACCCTCCTGAATTACGATATATCCAAATATAAAAAACATTTAAAAAACCGAAAACGAAGAAAAAATAAATAAATTTTGAGAAAGAAAAAAATGTTAATTTAAAGTAAAAAGAAAAAAAAAGATTTAAATACAAACGCTCCAGAGAACTTGTGGGAAATGTCCCCTTTCCTTTATGGATTTGAGTAATGACATACGAAGATAGATCAAATATGGTTTCAGAGGCCACATTCCTGAAGGAATCTATAAAGGAGTATCAAAATCGGTTCAATTTGCCCCTGTATAACGTTCAAACTGCTAGGAAGATTGTGTCGCCGTCGGCTGGTACTATAGTTGACCCTGCAGGGGGCTCAGTGTAGACTGAGTATGGGCTCGGCGAACCCACGACTCCGAGCTGGGGACTGGTTCTGCGCCACCAGTACTCGGATACCGTAGGTTTTGGGCATGCTTCAGCGACCACCATTGGCGCGATGGTGGAAAGTTGCGTGTTTCGAAGGGCAGAGATGTTGCCTTTATTGGCCGGGTCGCGAGGAAGGATTAAACCTCTATAAAAAACCCTCAACCTCAAGGTGTGTTACGCGCCGATGAGGTGAATGGGTCTCGAGGATAAACACTCGCTAGCGGACAACCTCTGGGGCAACTGCCGCACCTCAGTTGAGAAAGGCTTAGTGGCGTGATGCGGGGGTTCCACGTCACCCGACATTTATTTCCTCCGTACTCGTGGGACCAAGATGACTGATTCTTCGACTTTCCTGCCTTGCGGAGTGGGTGTACCGCAAGGTGAGTATTCCACCCAAACGTCTTCCAAGCGGCCGAGGGTTCACAGCCCTCCCGCTTCAAAAGACAAAATGGAACAGAAACAGAACATTCAACATAAGAATGTTTTTATAATCATGAGCAAAAATATGGAACATTTGAAAAAAGGTCACCCTTTTATATATTTAAAGGGCTTCAAGGAATATGTGGCACACTGAAGGGAATAAAAAGGTTAAGAAATGGATCCATGTTGTTGGAAACCAACTCCAACAAACAGGCTCTAACCCTTTCAAAATATGAAAAGTTGGGAGAGGTCCCTGTGCTGCGCTTAATCTCAGCAATGGGATCGTAAGTTGCAGGGACGTCATGGATATGTCAACTGAAGAGCTAGTTGCGGAATGGGAGGCTGACCACGCAATTGAGGTCAGTCAGATCATGAGGAAAATTAAAGGTGTTCTACAGAAGACCAGTTCCTTCGTCGTGACCTTTGACTGTCCGAAACTACCAAAGGATATTAAAGCTGGATGGCTTAACCCGCCGGTGCGACCCTTTGTTCCAAATTATCTGCGCTGTTTCAAGTGCCAGAGGTTTGTACATACAACAACATCATGTAAGGGCCGTGAAACAGAACATTCAACAGAACATGCGGTAAATGCGGAAAGAAAGCACAAAAACCCAGCGTTTCATGCCCGGGGTCTACTACGTGCGTTAATTGCACAGGCAGCCTACTGGTGAGGAGCAGGGAGTGTGTCGCCTTTCTGGGAGAAAAGAAAGTGCAGGAGATCAATACTACGGAGAAGATCCCGTACGGTGAAGCGCGGAAGAAACACAGGGCTTTACACCCTGTATTTTCTACCAGTTACTCCAGTGCAGCCAAGACTTCAAAACTGATGAAAACTGTATCCCTTAAACCGATTTCACTGACGTCGTGCACACGTCAGTGAAAATGCGGCAAGAAAAATATCCAAGATACTCCAGTCAAGACAAAGACTCCCTCCACACCCCGTCCATCTAATACACAGACGAAGTCCAGCAGTGTGTCACGTATCTCAGCTAGTATTAAACAGACACAAACCAAGCAAGCTTCGAAGGCTCAACCCGTGAACCTTGTTGACTTTATAAAATCAAACTAAACAACATCGAAAAAGTCCCAGAGACGAAAGAAGAATGTCCCTGTTCTTCCTACCTCCGAGTCGGAATGTACACTATCCGACGGTTACGCGGAAATGCACTTTCATGAGCCTGACCCCCGGAGGTTCCAAAACGTATTAGCTTCCATACTTCAGTGGAACCTTAATGATAATCAAACTCAACGTGAAGAGTTTCAATTCTTAATGCGACGTAATCCGATCTGTATTTGCCTACAAGAAACACACCTTTTACCAGAAAACTCACCCTCTCTGAGAGGATACAGCAGCTACAGATATGGCAGATCGAGCAAGAAGTGGAGTTGCCTTGTTTGTTAGAAATACAATCCTCTGCTCACCTGTTCTCAAACCTACAAACTCAAATCCAGGCTATAGAAGTTAAAATTTACAGCGTACCAGCTATGAACTTGTGTTCTATTTTTCTTCCTCAGTCACGAGATTTCTCGGAGACTTCCCTCAAAGATTTAATTTACAAGCTCCCTCTACCATTCCTACACCTTGGAGATTTCAACGCTGTGGAGCTCGTCGAGCGATTGTCCCAGGGGCCGACTGCTGAATTGTCTCTCTGAGCAAGAATATTTATGTTTAATGAACACGGTGGAGATTACCCACTTCGCATTTGCCACGGGGTTATGGACTGCTATAGACCTGTCAGTTTGCTCTCCTCAATATAGTGATATCTTTCAATGGAAGGTAGAAGATGATCTGCATGGTAGCGACCATCATCCTATCTGGTTGTCCTTGCAGGAACGTGCGACTGTTCCTGAATGCAAGTCAAAGAAGTGGAACCTCAAAAAGGCTAATTAGACACTATACCATTCTCTATATTCAGAGAAACGGGTAGTGTCCAAGAGACCCAGGTGTTTCATCGCGCCACTCAAGAATCCATTCCGAAAATATCTATGCTTCCGCAAAGACCTCATGTCCCCTGGTGGAACGACGCATGTCGATCCGCCATTCGGGCAAGACGAAGAACATTGCGGAAATTTAAGGTTAGTTCATCTCCGGAAAACCTTTGCCGCCTATCGGATTGCTACAGCAAAAGCGTGTAGAACTATCAAAGAATCCAGATCCAGCTCCTGGAAAGAGTTTCTAAGCACCATTAAGAGAACAACATCGTCCACTAAAGTATGGGAGTCAATCCGAAAGATATCTGGAAGGTATAATCGAGTCTCAATATATGGACTCCATTATGAGGGTCATAAGCGTTTTGTCATAAGCTTTTTGCAGCTCAAAAAAGATGGCCACCAGGTGCTCCCTTAATACAAACGCCGATGAGATGGTGGACGACAACGCAACAAGGTGGTCTGGTATTGACCGCTGTTTTCTGAAACCACATTGGATGTTGGTCAGAAGGTTTCGCGATTCCAGAGACCAAACAAGGCGACAATTGTTCATCTTTCTAACAATTTGCAAACACAGCTTGTCAGAGAAATCGGTTGAAAGTGCGGCGGATTTGAACGATCTTTTCCCTCCTTCGGAAATAATTATGGCCTCACGCCACTGAGCAGGATCTGTATGGTCATTCCAAATATGGTTAAATAACTTCAGAAGGAATTTTATGCCTATCCCTGGAAGATGTTTTAGCATCGCGTTATGTATTTGATCAGGACCACGTATCTTTCGCAGACGTAGGGCCAGATGTTAGCTCCGTCATTGAGAAACGAATGTTATATTCTTCGTCTCTGCAACTGGAGAAATCCAAGCAACACTTTTCCGCGCGAGCTTTCTGTTGAAGAAACGATGGAAAAAAACCGGAGGAGTTAGACTCTTTCGTAGTGCGATGCAAGTTCCTTGGCGATGACTTCGGATGAAGTTTCGAGCTGACCATTTACATTGAGACCAGGGACGGAAAAAGTGGACCATGTACCTTGAATCTTGCGAACTTTCTGCCATATGATTGATGATGGAGTACGGCTTGTAAGATATGAAATGTAAGCCTTCCAGGAGGACGATTTACTTTCTCGAAGAGTTCGTTTTGCTGGCTCGGCACCTTTTAAACTCAATTAGATTTTCAACAGAGGCGTACTTGTTAAGTGGCGCTAAAGCTTTCTTTTTAGCGCTGACTGCCTTTGCGCAATCCGAATTCTACCATGGAACAGGGCAATACCTTGGATTACGTGATGATTTAGGGATGGCAACATCGGCGGCTTTTAAAACCGCGTTCGTGAAATGGGATGCCATAGCATCCAAATCGGATAAAGGCTCATCGCAAGGATTGACGTTGCGTTTAAACACATCCCAGTCTGCTTTTTTCAATATCCACTGAGAGGACCGAGAAACCGAGGAGCAAAAGTCGTTGAAATGCATAGGAATCGGGTAGTGGTCACTCCCATACAGATCGCCAATAACTTTTTAGTCTAAGATTGGGGAAAGAGAGAAACTGCGGATGACTAAATCCAGAACCGAGAAAGATCGGGAAGCTGTACAGAAGTGGATGGAGTGGCCCGTGTTAAGGAGCACTATATCTCGGCTATGTAACTGTTTTGAAATGATATCACCCTTTGGGCAGTTGTATGAACAACCCTACATTGAATTATGGGCATTGAAATCCCCGACGATAAAAAATGGGGAAGATATCTGGTCCATCGGACCGGCAAGATTTTTCTTTGTGAATGACTTCCCGGGGGGATATAAATATTACAAACCGTAGATGTAAGGGATGGTAGGCTCACCCTCATACATACGCTCTGAAAGCCGCTTGATATAGAGACTTCTTTGGCAGTCTCTGAAGCGTCTACGAGCACAGCGACTCCACCGTGTGCCCGTAGGCCGTCTTCTAAGTCCGCCCTATAACAGGTGTAACCACGAGAGGAAAAAGAGTGTTTTGGTAAGAGGTGTGTTTCTTTAAGGCATACTATTAGAGGAATTGAATAGTATTGAAAGTATTAACATAGTATTGAAATTCTTAATTGAATACAATAATTTTTTTATAGATAATTGTATTTTATCATAATCATATCTATTTGTTTGAAAGTTTTTTTATTTTCATATACAACACAGACACCTACTTTCACACGCATACCTGTTCTCTAATGGGACGAAAAAGGTTTATACAGTACTTGAATAAATTTATGACAAAAGAAAAGTAGTAATTGTCCCTCCTTTCCAGATTTTTACGAAATGTCCACGAGAGGCTGCTCTCAAAATTTCGCGATGTTGTCAAATATTTCTTGAGTATTATTTTCTTTCTTTTGAGTCCATATTGACAAAGTGTCTATCAACTTCACAACTTCAAAAGCCAATAAAAGTAATATAGATTCTCCAGCAGTCAACTTTCATATATCATCACTACAAAACACACATCCATCAATTTCAATCTAAATATATTCTTGCTTTTCTACATATGGAAGCATTTTGGCAATGTCGACCAAGGGTATTTGTAAATCGATTAACCTCTTGACCATTTTCTCAGAAATCGAACTTTCCCGCAACAGGCCCTACGTCCTTGGGGTTCACTGGTAGTGGTGCATGTTTATGTGGTAGGACGATGAATTATTGAGTAATCTATCTCACAACAAAAAAGCTAACATGCTAATACCAGGAATCACGTACGTTATGATAAACAACAAATTTTACTTCTACTTGTTCATAATATCACAAAGTAACAGAAATTTTGATGTGAATGATGTTCATCTAATTCGTCCATGCATAACTATTTGAGTTATCGATGCGTTGAGAAGTTTTTATTACAATCACAATTTATTATTACAGTTTGAAATCTATTGTTATTTATAGTCGTATAATATGATTTATTTGCAATATATGTCGCGTAATTCCACCAAGGTGAAGAAGCCGTGCTCCGTGCAGATCAAGAAGACAGAACGCGCGACGCTTGTTTCGATCGGCTGGAATCCATGTTGAGACACCACGTCTCACCTTGCACAGCGTTCTATTTCTGGTTGGGCATCAGAAATGCACGAGGTGACTCCTCGCTGGCTTATTGCGCATAGAAGAGTGTTGATTTTTGCAGTTGATTCTCTCAGTAAATCTTCCTCCTCTCTTTTTTTGCTTCGAATTTGTTTCTTTCTTTTCTTTCCTATACTCTCTTGTTCCTTACAGTCAAAGAGAAACACAGTTGTGTGGTATATATTTTGCCTTCATGCAGTTACTTTACTTAGTGTTAGTGTTCTTAGTACACGCAATTTGGAAAGTAAAAAAACAGTCTCTTCACTTGGAATTCAAAAGCACTGTCACACTGATACCACTCTTAACTCGTCTTCCTGTGAAGACACGTTGTACCTTTTAGTTACCAATAATAAAATGAAGAGGTAGGAATTATTGCTTTTCTAATTTAAAACAAATTTACGGTGTTCAATATTATAAACGAAGAAAACTCACATGAAACAAATTTATGAATTTATGAAAATATTTTACTATTTATAGGTACACAAAATATATTTTTAATATTTTGATAAATATACATATATTATTGTGACTGCCGATTTCAGCGTCAAAATTGTATTCTATCTCAGAAAAAAGTAGTACAAGCATTTTTGTTACCTTCTTTATATTTATTTAATCTGTATTCTGTATGAAATCCTATATCCTTCTGCTTACAAAATATGACACGCGATCACATAATTTCCTCGCTTAAAAAAACTGGATTAAGGATATCATTTTCAACATATTAGAACATTTCGTTTATATTATTCATACTTTACAATTTTATAGATATACAAAGTGTATGAATATACTTTTAAATTATTCATACCATTTGTATATCATGATCTATTGTATCAGCAATGAGTATCTCAAGATCAAAACATCGCTTCAGTTCACTCTCCTTTTCATGACTTGCCGAGCAGTAAATTTTGCATTTTCTTTTCATTTCATTAATCAGAGTGAGCTAGTTTCGATCTCTGTTATACTCTTCAGATACTTCACATACACTTCTATCACTTGTAGCGTCGTCAAAACAGCGCTCGAACATTCGCTGGGACAAAATGATATTTTAATAACAATGGAGTCAACCAGAATAACGAGAACTGGAAAGTGAACAATTTCCAGGAAAAGTGTGGTTTGCCATGCGCGACAATGAAGGGACGTGGACAACAATGGAAACTATGTGGTGTCGTGTGCATCGCATGCGTAAAAGAGAGATGCTTCAGTGGCCTCGGAAGCAGACCCGCAGACGAGATTTTCAGACGGGGAGACTGTGTCGTACGCCGAACCGATATATTGACTCTTCTTCGATGCCAGAGACTGGCGTAGATAAGTTGCGGGTTGCAATGGATTGAGTCAATGTGTAATGTTACAGAGTCGTCAGTTCTGGGAGTTTGAATGGAGGTATTTAATATATACTTTCCACGTTGTAAATTTCTGTAAATATTATGTAAATAAATTATATAAATTTTGTACAAAACATTCAGTCTTTATCTTTTTCAGTTTCTGTTGGCAAACTCAGTGGTGGAAGCGTTCCAAAAGTAATGCAGCTAATACTAGTCAGTTAGCTGTAAATTACTAGTCGCTACCTTTACCGCAAACGACGTCGGTTGGGATTGAAGTTTTTATTGAGTAATTATCTCGGACGAACTCACTGTGCTATTAACTGATAGTACAGCTTGTAGGACCGCAAACGTCACACTTTATACCGTTTAGCAACACGACAGGTAATAGTAGAGGAAGTAGTGTTCAAGGTAAACTTCGTTGTCACATCCCTTTCACCCGTATTCATAATTTCATTTTTACATTTGGTTTTTTAAATTTTACTTAAAGAGAACTTGATCTAATTTTTTGTGTATATAATATATACAGACTTTCACGGCCAATGTAATCAATATTTAATTTTTTCCCTGGTTATTTACTTATATCATTGTTTCCAGACAACGTTTATTCAGCAATTGAAGTCAACATCTTCAAGAGCTAAAGTGAACTGATGTCTCAGACCGAAAACCGGGTTTTTAAGGGACGGAGCTAGTTTTCCTCTATTCGGATCGGTGCGAGAAAAACCAATAGGAGGATACCAAACACAGGAAGAAGGATGTTAGGGAAACGTTTATTTTATTTACTTCTTTATTAAGAGGAACCAAGCTTATTTAGGGCATGGATTTCTTCCTTCCCTGCTTCGTGTTATGATTGTTGGAGTGTTACATACTTCGATCGCTTCCCTGTATAGTCGCTTCCCTGTGTAGTTACCCCGTGTTCTTGACAAAATTTCAGAATCATCGAAATTGATTATGCTCTTGCACGTTTTGACTATGGCTGATTTTTCTACTTGATTTATTATTATTTTTATACTTGTTATTAAAAAACGAATGTGTTTTCTTCTTATTTTAAAGCTTCCAGTGTACGTACACAGATCAGTGATTACGAGAGCATGATATCTTGTAAACACCACAACCATCAACATGGTCTTCACTTGACCTTAAGATCTCCGATATATTTTTAGTTGGTTTATATGTCTTCACATTGTGGTTTGTATAAAAACCTTCCTATTCTGTCTGTAACTCATTTGACCTAAGGTAAAATACCCTGTTTTGTATCAGTCTTCTCGACTACGATTCATCTTTTCCCTTCATAGTTAGCGATCCTCTAAACCTCATTTCTATTGTATCCATTCATATCCAGACCTTCTCCAATTCATAGAATTAACTTCCATTTTAAAGGTTGGTACAATCTTTTAGTACGGTCAACCAGAGACTTAATCGTGTCTGTCTTCTGTCACGGATGTAAATTCGATAAGTTGTTCAAATGCATATTGATATGAGACGACTTGCTATAGACACCACATGGAATAGCTAGTTCATTGTTTCTAGTAATCGGAAGCGCAAAAAGTGGTAAAGAACATTCCACAGTGAACTTAATATTTGTGTGTAAGCCATTAGTATGAGGTAGAGAACCATAAAATTTGTATTTACCATGACTCAATGCAACAAATGTGTCATGGACATATCTATATCACGCGATAGATTTTAAGACGCAGATTTCAAAGCAACTTCTTCCAAATTTTCCCTAAATAAATCAACCATAACGGGGTTGAAGGGGCTGTACATTGCCATTCCGTCTAATTGTTTGTTTGGGCCGATAGGAAGAAAGACAATTTTTTGTGGGGATTTACGGCTCATTTCGACATCAAAGGTCATTGGAGTCCGAAAAACGTGTACAGGTAGGGAAAATGCAGTTACGCACTAGGGAGGGCCAACATAACTCTCCCCGCGTATGAGACTCGCCGAATGATTCAACCCTACCTACTAAAAACCCTCCTGATTTAGAACACACCAAAACATATCTCACAACATACATCAAAACATCAAAGAGGGGGATGAGAGGGGACATAACATGTGGAGGAACAAAGAATAAGGGGGGACAAAAAATGAGGGGTAGGACAAAAAATGAGAGGGATGAGGAAAATGGAAGATACCCTAGCCTTAATAGCGTCGGGATCGAAAAGAACAAGAGGTGACCAAGGGAGGTCAGAAAAGAGAAAGGAAGGAGCCTCGCACAAGTAAGTGGAAGTAATGCCAGACTCAGCTCGGTGCCCCGTGTTTGCCAAACACGTACTTACTAGATGTAAGTCCCCTGGGGGAGGAAGACAATTGGAGGATAGCGAAGGGATATGAAGAGAAAAGGTTGTGGGGAAACAGTTCCGTTATATACTTCTTTATCAAGAGGGAACAAATATTATTTAGGGCATTAACCGACCAATTCCGTGTGGAGGGAGACGACTTCCGTATTTTAAAACACCTGTTCCCGGGCCCGACACGGCAGTTCACCGTAGGTAATCTTCAGACTAACCGTAGGTTAGTCTGAAAATGTTAGCTGCAATTGCCAACAAAACGTTGAGTCTGAAGACTATGATAACACTGTTAAATAACCTGGAAGGAACTTTAAATATTTACATAATTTTATTTTTCGACATCGAGTACACGGAAAATGTTAAATTAGAAAATAGGGTTGATTTTTTAAAGGAGAACCACTTAATTTTTCGTACATAATTGATCTTTATTTTGTATTTTCCTCTTATTAACATATTTATTAAACAACGTGGATTTAGACATCAGAGTAGGTGCATCGGCAAAAAGTTGATTAATTCTCCAGTCAATCATAATTTCCAAATTGTAAATAGTAGATAGTTCATGTAGTGTGTAGAAAGTCTTGTAATTATGAAAATTTTGACGGATATATCCGTTTTGGATGAGTCGGATACCGCATAAGTGGATTTTAGAAAAACGTCCATTCTCTGTCTGTTTGTCTGCCTGTCTGTTCACAGAGATTTAACTAAACGGTTGGAATGACTACAACTTGCGCGGGACGCTCACATAAATTCAAGTGATAGCCCATATTTTCCAATAAGGTTTAAACCACTAGCGCGCGAAAAATGTTTATTATGATCTAAAATTATCGTCAGTCCAGAGGGAAGACACTACAGTAGATCATTGCCTGACTGTTGACTTTCGAATGCAAGACAGTGAACTGGTTTTAAACCTCAGTGAAGACTTTCTAAAATGTATTTTATTTGATGTGATAAGAGTATTTACATTTTGAGGTAGTGATGGTTTTCTGAAATAAGACTAATATACCTCAAAATATATTAGGTTCTTTTATCTATCTGTGACTTCTCAAACATTGATGACTTTAGAATTTGATTTTAAATTTGTATCACATTTTCAATAACTCTGTTTTCTAATTCATATATGTTTATGCGTTTTTAACATTCCTGCATTGATTGTAATTTGTTAAATTAGTCTGAAAGAGGTTTGAATGAAGAATATAAATGATCGTGAAGATGTAGAACACCTTTTAATTTTAAGTTACATTTTTCATGTTACAATTAACACTTGTAATCATATGTGATAAAATCTGAATTATGGTTTTGAACTTTTCAACCTTATTTCGACGATAATGTACGTATTATGGATTTTCATTTCTAGTTCTGATTTCTTCCTCTATAATTCGTTCGTCTTCTTCTCTAATGCATTCCATGTATTTAATTCAGTTACTATTACGTGTCATTGCTATGCTTCACCTTCCTCGAGGATCAATTGGGATTCTGGGGACGTCTCTTGCTTATCCACCGCCTCCATTCATCACATCACCTCTTGTCTTTTCTTCCGCACCGCCACTTCTGCGACCGTTTCCTGTAATCCCCGTTTCTTCCTCAACGGTCTCTCTCTTTCTCACTCATCCCATGTGAATTGCGTCACCTCAATCCTCTTCGCGCCGCGAAAGTCCATCCATTTCCATTCTGTGGTTCTATATCTCTGACACCGCGCCGCGCCATTCTCGTTGCCCTAGCGCTTCGTCAATGGAGAGCCTCCGCGGCTGCTGTCTCTCCAGTTGCAATTGTTGTTTTATAGACGTTTTTGCCACACTTTTATCAATTACCAGCTATACATATAATTTGTTTTTAATTTATATTTTTGAAGAAGTATTCTTATCGAACAACGATGAAACGAACAAAGTGAGATTGGCATGAATATTTCATTTTCATTTTATAATCGAAATATAGTTTATGTGTTGAAGAAGTTTATGCCAAGTACCACTCCATGATATTTGTCTTAAACAAGCAGAGTTCAATAAATAAACATTACACGTGTACAAGGACCTTTTCTAAGTAATTTATCCCCAGTGTCCACAAAATAAAAACTTTTTTATGTTCACTAGACATTGTTTTTATTTTTACAAAGAATTTTTTTACCTTCAGAATCATTTCCTTAAGTGTCAGAAATTATCAGAAATATTATATTGTATCATTAGGGTTTCTTTCCTTCACTATGCCCTCCAATTTCGTGTTCAAATAAGGTATCAATGATAACCTTAAGACAAACTATATAATAACTCAATTTATAATATTTGTAGGTGACTATTCCATGATCTTTAGATGTTTCGAACTCTCTTTTTATTTCTATTTCTATTTACCACAATCTATATTACAGCACAACACTAAAATAATGATAACTTCTGAAATCTTTCATTCAAATATCGTTTCCGCACCGTTTGTTCACGAGTGAAGGATACAAAGAGGGAAACAACTTCAATGTATTCAAGCATTCTTGATTAATTCCTCTTGGACTACGAGTGACAAGCTATCTCTTGCTCGCTCAAGAATTTCTCTAGCTGATACATTTTTGGGATAGCGAGAATTCGCTTCACCCATGATCGAGCAATGTTAAAGTATCTCTGCTGCTCAGAGTTTAAGTCCTCTCTACTGTCTTGAATATTCTTCTGCAGTATTTGTGATTGCTGCTCCAGAACTCCGAATCGGATCGTCTCTTTTATTTTGTGTGTGAATTAATATCTCGTTAATTTTAAGCGAGAAACGACTCTAACACGCATGAGGAGGTAGCGGAGTCATGGTAGTGTTACGGTCCTACTTAGACAGCAGTGGAAAACTTTCATTTACTTCGCTGTCCCGACTAGTGCTTTGAATGCAGTCAGAAACTCTTGGGCAGCGGAAAGGCGATTCGCCATTTCCGCTGGCCGCCTCCGTCCTCCGAAGTCTTCCTTCGAGGCGTGGGACTCGAGTCGTCAGCCAATAAAGGACCGTAAAAGTGTTGTCATCCCCATGACATTATAATAAACTTGATGGGATTGGTACCCCCCTCCAGGGGACAAAATTCAAACAACAAAGATCTCTGGCAACGAGCAAGGGGGGGGGGGACGAAAGAACGGACAGTGTCGACCTGCCTCGACATTCCGCAAGATGTGCCCTCAGCACGGATTGTGTACCAGAAACCTATATTCTCTTTACTTGTTTATGATACTTAGAGTCACTTCTTATGTAATGTAAATTGCATGGCTGCAGCCATATATTAAATTCATATTATTCTTTGATTGTGTATTCTGTGTTCTGTTGTTGCCCACGATCAGTGTTTCGTGATTTGAACTCACGTCCCAGCCGGTCCTTCCTCTCACCATGTATGGTTGATACCCATATAGTCTAGCGAGTAAAACCTCCTGAGTAAATGTTACAATAATTAATTAGATCGAACCTATAAATAGGTCGATAATAACTAAAATAGAAGGGTTGTATCAATATATTGTACGCCGAGTAGAACTCTTAAAATAGAAGGGGGGTTGTATCAGTAGTCCCCAGTCTCCCGTCAAGTAGGATAGGATAGTCGATGACTATAGTCTACCGTGTTATTGCATAGGACGTTCGTCCATTTTCTTTTGGAGAAATCTTGCAGAAGGTTGCAGAAACTTTGCAAACCACAGTGTGACACCTGCACTACATGCCGGTCACAAACTTGCGTCACTCTGTAAATACGATAATCGACTCTTCTATTATAAATTAATTGAAGCATAAAGTCGAATTTTTCAATTCCTATAATTAATGTATTAATACATTGGAAATTTTTTCTGGTTTGTAGAACTACGCAACTACAGGAACCGCTACTGCTTCCGTATTTCATTGTTGTGTATGGGTTGTTGAATTAACGGTATCTGTCATGTCATTAAACTTCTCCACCTCTCACCTTAAAATCATTGTCTATTTTAGTTTTTTAAGAGTAGTAGAACCTGTTTTTTCCGACTCTCGTTTATCCATGTCTCCGGTTTTACGTTTATTTTTATGCACTATATAATGTTTCATTAACTGCTAAAGAAATTTGTTTCAATTCCATTGCTTGTGTGTGACCGATATTGCAAGAAAATCGATTGTATTATTTACTTGATTAAATACATAGTTCTTTGTATTAAATGTAAAAAATTGTAACAAATAATATATATGCACCATCTGGTTTAATTGTGATGGCAGGGAGAACTGGTAACCGTAGGTAAGGTGCATTGTACATCTTTATTGTGTTATTATGCCTAAGTCTTTTTCAATGCGCAGGGATATTATATGAATCGTTGCCACACAGTTAGTTCAAATAAATTATGTCTTACTGTAAGTGCGGATATGCATCAATGCTCCACCACGCAGCAGTATGAGTCATGTATTGCGTCATCGAGTAACGCACTTTTAAAAAACAAAAACAATGCTTATTACAGAGAAGTAAGGTACACTGTAACATCACACCTCAAACCCTGATGTGTTGTTATTATTTTTTTGGTAGAAGCGGGATCCACATACATACCTAAATCCCTATGGTAGTTTTTTTCGCTGCCACCAGCTCGGTTTCCCGAGCAACCAAACTCACGAGTAGTAATAATAAATAATGATTATTACAAATTACATGAAATCTGAATTGTTTACAGACACAAACTCCCAAAATCATCAATACATCTAATAATCGTTTATTAGACAAATAATGCTGTAAGAGAGCATCGTTTATACTTTGTAAAATATAGTTGAAGACAACTAAATTTTAATAAACCCTCAGGTTATCGGTTCTTTCGAAAATATAAGTTGTTTTCACCCAACAACTAACTGATACTAGTTACGACCCTCGCACCTAGTAATGAGTTCATTAAGTCTACCGCAGCAGCCTTAACAAACAATCTGGTCTCCACGACCAAAACTTAGTACAGTCACTTGTCCGTGCTGACGGATCTCTACGTTTCTTTGTAAAGAATCATCGAGAAGCTTCACTCCTCCCAATATATACTGTACCAGACGTCACGTGATCAGTGAACAACCACGCCTTCGCCACCACCGTGTCACCCTTTTTGCTTCTAGGAATGCAGAGGACCCGCCGTAGAGGACGAATCGTCATGAGCGTCCCCTAGGCGCTTCGCAAACACCCTTTTCGTTCTTAATTCTTTTCTTCGTGGAATTTGTCTCTAATTTAGGTACACCTGGACCCCCGTGGATCAACGTCGCCGACTGCATTCTTCGAATACACTGGTACATACTTTCCTTAAGATGAAAGGAGTTTATTCGAACAATACCTCCACACGGAAAACTCGTCGCACGTCCGTCTTAGCGCGGACCGGCCACTTATTGTAATATTCTTAACAGCATCCTGCTTGGGAAATACAAAGAGCTATTAATATTTCGCAAGTTGATGGCATGTCCTAGCGCCGACGTTACATACACTAACATCTTGATGTGTTTCATCATAAACCAATAGGAATATACACTATACGGTATAACATAGTAATATTCTTCGTCAAATAAATATGTAACAGCTAAAGCTCAGGAAAAAATCACAGCATAGTTATTTGTACTAAAAATTCCATTATATTTCTTATTTACTATTGCCTGTTACTCTCGGAACGTACTTCCACTACCGCTAACGTCAATATCATCTCACCACCTTAATAGCTCAGTGATACCCACACTTCACCAGTCTCCCATCATTGCTTACTCTTAGACATATAGTACCTCGTGACTAACATTACGTTCTCAATATACCAACCTCAGTTTGCAAATCTCCATGTCCGAAGCCATTCGATCTGTCGATTCTGCACCGTACGATGGTGAGTTCTGTTATCAGAGTGACTATCTTACCGTCGTCAAAGCCCCAATCCCTGCCACTCCTACCAACCCCATCTTCACCAAGAAGCTCTTGTGTGTATGCTCCTAGAGACTTGAACTCTCGCGAGCCAGCTCTCGCTTGAGACTCTCGTAGCCTTTTGTGCTGTGGCGGAGAGACGTTCTAAGTCGCCTCTGTGCCACAGACAGTGAAACGGTGGTGGGGAGCACGAGGCAGGGGACGCGATCTTTTCTTGTCGCCTACGATGTGGACCACTAGAATGAAAGCCTTCCTCGCGGGGAGAGGTTGCACGGGTATTAAAGGGAACATTTTCGCAACGTAAGAATTTTTTCCTTCACTGTATAACGTACTGACCACACAATCTGCAACACATTATGATGTTTCTCACGATGTAATATCACGTGTAGCATTAATATACATGTGTCTATGCACATTTTGAAAGAGGAATATTATACAACAATATCTCAACTTATAACAACATTTAACAATTGTATTAACTTATAAGACCTAATTAACAATTAATTTTATATAATATTTTGAATTGTTTCAATTTTTTGTGTAGGTTGTGTAAAATGAACTTCTGTATGCATTTGATACATATTGTAATATTTAACTATTGTAGTATATATTGGTATCTAACATATTTGTAATTATAAATTAATTTAATGATTATGTCTCAAATAAGCAACTCTTAGACCTAATTATTAATAATCAAAATAAACTTGAGATAGTTTGAAACGTAATAAATAAGAATTCCCATTGATTTTTAATTCCCACTATGAATCGTGAATCAATTCATTAAGGATATGAGTACGATTCCATTTTAGTTGCCTTTTATGTAGTTATTTATATAGATGATATATTCTATCAATTATTGAAAAAAATCTCATGTTTACTCACCCTTTCAGTCAGGTTTTTGTTTTACCTAAAATATCACATACCAAAAGGAGACATTTTGCTCCTCAAAGATATTGACAAGTCTTTTCCGGTGAATATTTTCCATTTAACCTCTTAATACTAGATTGTAATCCAGCAAGAAATATTAATTTCTAATTTCATCGACAGATCTGATGATATTTAGTCAAGGGTTATAAATTCAAATATGACGTTAGTTTCTATCCAATATGTCAATAACATTAAAAACATATTATAATATATAATATAAAATTAGAAATCCTTTTCTTAAAGTACTGCCAATTATTATTGAGTTCCAAGAGGTTTTTGAGCATTGCGTTCCTCTGAGTAAATAGTAAGTTGGATCATGTTCCTAGCTTGAGAAACGAATGTGATTCAGGCTTCTGTTCCATATTTTTTTATTTTTTCCCTCTCAAGATTAGCACGTTCCTGACTTCATGAAACTGCTGCACGAAACTGCTGCACGAAACTGCTGTCCAATTCACTGTGTCACACATCTTGTTTCATTGTGCGGCTCTGACCTACCGCATCCTGCCTTACCCTGCCCCCAGACGCCATGCAACTCTAGTGCACCGGGTCCAATGTTGTTATTATTTTATCAGTAGTAGAGGAAGTAAAGAATAGACGAATGCAGCAATGTTTTATAAGTACATACTGGTCTCATTCATAAACTTATTTATTTTTTACCATTGTGCCCAATTTCCATTTGCATCAAGATTTACAGTTAACTAGTGGGACCCAGCATATGATATTTGAGAACCATTTTTTAAATTTCTAACTTTTTGTTTTGAAACCTAGACGTCTTCTTCATTTAACATTACTTTTGGAAATCAATAAAAAAAATTTGCGTACGTAAGTTTTTACTAGTATAGTTGTACAATTTGTTGCATAAACAGCTCTTATTCACTCTTGATGATACTACATATTATATTTTATTGTTAATTTGTTATCCATTTTAATTTATCTGATCATCGTTTCACATTTGGGACTTCTAAAGATCACTGGTGGATTTCACCCTCGCCCCATGATGCTCTTAGGAGCTTTCGCTTCACCCACGCTACATGCGTGGGTATCTCTCGAGCACCTACAACAGGAATGTGCTATATACATGAACAATCCAATGCTCTTTGTGGGAAAAAACTTCCATTGTTGGCAGTATATTGTGCAGGATGTAAAGAAAATTACGACTGTGCACTCATTAAAGTCAAGGACTACACTATTGTATTTAACTCTAAAATATTAGTATAAAGCGTGAAGCTTTCCGTTCTGTTACACAGTTGTCCGTCTATGTTTCCTAAGTGATAATTTGTGTGGAAATACACAATGTTTTGAACATGTTTAAACTGTTTAAGAAAATATTTCAAAACCCATCACTTTCATAAGACTGCTCAATTGTTTACTTTTGTTCTTGCATCTAGAGTTAAGTATATTTTATTTTCTGTGTATTTATACGAGTATTCACAGTATGACATGATGGAACAATTCATTTTTAAATTTTATTTTTATACAAACCTAAGCATAATTTGCTGCGATATTTGACAGCTTTCGTGTAAAAAGTTTCATTGTGAAGACAAAAAGTGAATACAGCAAAGCTCTTCTATTCGTTTTCAACCCTAGTGGAATGCCAAGGGATCATCCACTCTCTTAGTGATTAGTAATTAGAAAGCGCTGAAATTTAAAATTGTAAATGAGCATTAGGGATGCAAGCAGATGGCAGCTGACCTTGTGCTTCAGGAAAGTGACTCGCGAGGAAACTTGGGAAAGAGAAGGAGAAAAAGTAAAAGGAGTAAAAAAGATTGGCCCAACATTAGTACACCCTCCACCACCTGAACTTCTAAATTACTGTGATCGTTTTTTTTACTGATTAATCGAGGAGTAATTAAAGATACGCAAGACTTCAAAGAATTTTTATCGCAAATTTCATTTCAAAGAGTCGTTATTTTTGTATCCATCGTTGGTAAAATGAATATTGATGAATGAAATGAGAGATACTAAGCTTATATTTTCCAAAAATTGGAGACGGTGCGAGTCTCAAATCAATTGCTGTCTGGCATGTCTGAGAATTATCTTTGTCGATTACATACGTCCCTCTAACATACATCTGGGTTATTGAAATCAAATTTTTCAGTCATTTTTTCATGCGCCCGTTCTTTTCAATCAATGAAATGAAACAAATCGAAATATAAAAGAATAAGTGAATTGAAGAATTTTCAAGCGATATAAATCAATTTGGAAAAGTTCTTTAGAATAGCGGTATTTCTACATTTAATCGAAATCAACTACGTGTGCTAAAATTGTTTTTGGTTTGTAGTTTCTTTGAAGGCGGTCGAAGCTGCTTTTTTTCGTACCGAACCCAACTTACTCTTCAACCTTCGTACCGTAAATCAACATTTGTGTGCGAAAAAAACTCGTCTTTTACGGACTTACCTTTTGGAATAGAGCAAAGAACTCAATTATCGATCTGTGATGGCTGTCAGACCTGTCGG
Organism: Laupala kohalensis; assembly: GCA_002313205.1. NCBI lineage: Eukaryota > Metazoa > Arthropoda > Insecta > Orthoptera > Trigonidiidae > Laupala > Laupala kohalensis. Next base: position 220,631 of record NNCF01129505.1, read on the forward strand.
AAATAAATAGAAATCTCGTTTTTTCTCTTTTTTATTGCAAGAAATTTCATTATGATCAATATAATCACGCACAAGTAGCATTCTTTCATACTCTTTTCCACATTAATATGTAATGGTGTAGTTGTTGTATTGCTTACGCGACTGGTGAATATGATTAATTCACCATATTTTTATAAATATAAAGAAAACGAGCTATCATCTAAGATGAAATTATTAATACAGGTGACACATGACAAGTTAGCTTCATTTTTAGATCACAATATATTTTTTATTTCAAATGTTAATTAACTTTATCTGTAGAAAACATAATAGGTACAGATATTGGATGAAGGAAAAACTGTCTGCATGTCTACAGAAAAAGAAAGTACAAATATTTTGAATGATGGAAAATTTGAAATGTACTGCTGGCAATGTTATTAAATACTACCCATATGATATCGTAAATAAACCCCAATATTGATGAATTATCTATCCTGGAGTATCAAGAAACTAGTGCAAGACATGAAAAGAATTGTGTCCGAATTTGGCAATTAAAACTGTTTTTATCACTGACAACTCAGGCAGGGTACTCGGAGATCTCGTCCATAACAAAATGCGAACACCAGAATACGTAAGATTGCGGATTGAAGTATAGCAAGAGTTTGTATCACAACTTCCAGGAAACGAGCCCTTGATTAATGATTTGTTTGGTGTTCAGTTTTTCTTGGTGTAATTCAAATTAAAACCTTGTGCTCCATGAAGCAAGCGAGATATATGCTCCATGAAGCAAGTGACAAGAAAATACCGAATAGACAACACGTGTGACATGTTGATCGTGATGGGAAAAGTAAGATGGATGTTATGTTGAAGTAGCAGGTCGCGTTCTGCATCACCGGAACCGAATCGGAATTATCATAAGATATTACCAAATAAGACATGTTTGTTCAACTTTATCACTGAATTATTTGCCCTAAAAAATTAGATAGTTAAATTGTCACTATTTTGTATTTTAATCTCCAGACTCTGAAAAAAAAATGGAGAAAACATCACGAAAGATGTACTTGGACTTTGTGTACAAAAAGTTTTTTATTCCAAATTCTTTGCAGAGTGTTTCCTGTTGCAGTGTAATCTTCATTCATCCTCGGCATAAAATGAGAATGCATTGTTTGTGTGCCAAATGCAAGTAACACTTTGAATTGCAACAGGATACCGGTCCATTGTGATGCGGAGCCCGTTTCAATGAAGAACTCCCTTTCTGGTGACACTATCTTAGTTGACTACAGATGTGCGTGTGACGGTAGTTGGGGAAGTTTCGCTGAGGCGATGACAGCGGCGCTGGAGTCCCAGGCGACCTAGTTGAGGTCGTCAGCCATGAAAGCGACGCGGTGGTAATCTTGTGAAAGGGGAAGTGGCGGTGTGGAGGAAGGGATGGACAGCGATAATGAGGTGTCTAGCATGGGAGGCAATTTGTTGAGGCGCCTCCGGGAATCAGAATGAGCGGGAACTTCGGCGTCGATGCGGGAAACGCGGAGACGTTCTTCGTCAAGGGTAAACGACAAAAACGGAGGAATCTCTCTAAATAAAAAGAAAAAAAGGGTACGGAGTAAATAAAAACGAGTGAGGCAAGTCTTTAAACATGAGGTTATTTATTTGGATAATCAATAGAATCCTTTTTAGCTATCGCTTACGTTTAAGTTTTTTCTCTGGTGTTAGGAAGGTTTCTTGTTACAAATATTTTCTGTTTAGTTAAATTACTTCTTTCGATATTTATAGTATTTTATTTTTAAAATAAACATACTTTATGGCCAGTAAATACTGCAGTGCATTCTTCAATAACAGAAAAACTTGGTCATGCCTTTGAAGATTAAATTCGTACAAATTTTTTTATTATGCATATTTTAACGTATAATATTGCGAAAAAATGGGAAGTTCTTTAATAAAGAACATTTTACAAAAAGACTTTTTGTGACTGTCCCACAATTTTGTGTTTCTATTTTATTATATTTATATATTTCAGGTTTTAGATTTGTTAGGTCTCCAATTTCTGAGTCTCTTCTTGTGATTTATGTGAGAACAAGATAGGTTTACCACTACTTCTCCAAATAAATTTACCATTTGGATGGGTTTCGAACTTTCTTCTGGACATCGAGTAAAATCGGCTGAGAATAAAAATTTTCTTCCATCACAGCATTGAAAATCAATAAAGTCCAATAAAATACAGGAGTATTTTTTATAGCTTACCAATGAATACAATGTAATTTTTACTTTCACAAGTTGCTCCTAATTGTTGCAACTCTCGAACAAATGCGGCGGTTTTTGAGGCACTAATAAGCACACCTTGGTTTTCCTCTTTCAAATCCATCATCCGCCTTGGGGTGGCATTCCCCCAGGAGAGGGAATCAATTGCCCTTCTCCTCTCGCGTAGGGCGACGTTGATGTATGGATGGGAGAGACGACGCTCGAGAGAAGGGCAGAGCGTCGCGAACGCGCGCGCTCCAGTTGCCGTTGTCAAAAGAGGTTATGGGCCCAGGATCACTCGAGATGGATGCCGGCTCACTGGCTCGAAAATGGACTGCAGGCGCCCTTAAGGTTTAGGATTCTCCTTGCTGCTGCTTGCTCGCCATGTCGACTTGTCTTTGCTTTCTCTGCTTCCATCTTGTTTTCTTGGCCTCTGTAGTGAGGTTATGCGGAAGAAACTTGGAAGATGGGTTTCTTTTTTCTTTCGATACGTCATCTGGAAGTCTCCTTCGTTTTGACTTGTTTTCATTCTATCTGTTCTTATAATTTAATCTATTATAAATTACTTTTACTCAATAAAGTGATGTATTTAGTAATAAAAAGAACTATTAATACCTCTTCAGTTATTTGCAAGTAAGTCCAAGACAGTCAGTTCACAAAACTTCGCAACAATATCAGAAATACATGGGTGAAAGCGTTTCTCTCAACAACTGCTCCAAATCGAATCGATGTATTGAAATAAAAGAAAAGAATTTGATGTGGTCTCATAAAAAATAATTTTTCTTCATAGATCAGAATTGGTTTAATTACTCCGTTTCTGGTCCATCAACAATCTTTCCAATGGAAGGATGCCACACCAAAAATGTACGTGGGGACAACGACATGGATGTAGTGACGTGGGGCTTAGTTGGATTCTAAAACAGTCCAAAATCTATTGCGTCCACGCCATCCACGCCACAACACTAATGCAACTCTTTGTTCCCTTTCGAGCCTATGGCCTGTTAGTGTTTTGACTCGGGGAGGCCGAGCGCGAAAGAGTTTGGATATTGTTGCGGAATATTTCATTCCACCGTCGTACTCCAAACAGTGAAGGTCTCCTCAAATTGACTAGTATATTATTAATATTACGAGGAGTGATTTCAATATAAGTATTAAAAAATTTCATTAAATAAATAATTTATTGCCTATTGTGTCTCGATGACATTGTGATAATGACAGTAAAATTCTTCATATGATCAATATAATATTACAAAAATAATAATTAAATAAGTCCAAATACAAATTACAAATTTTAAGTAATGAAATGAAATAGTTGCGAATTACTGTGAATACGACTTATTTAATTACGCAATTAATTACAGTATTTCGTTTATGACGATTAAGAGAGTGTCTAGTCCCGTTCTTCACAATTATTCTTCACAAAATATAATTATTTTTTATTTTCTTTAAAATTTTAGTTTTGAGTAGCATGTGTACCTATGTGTATTTTATTGCATTTTTATTAATATTGGAACCGATTATTGCGATTCAAGTATCTTGTATCCCCTGGTTTATATATTAACATTTATTTTCAAGACTTTTCCATTGATTATTACTTATAAATGATTGATATGTCATAAGCTCTTCATTATAAATCATTGAACACATTAACTGAACAGTACGAAAACGGCAAGTAAGACAATGATATAGCGCGGCGAGACGTTGCGCTGAATGGCGTGATGTGGTCGTGTATGTGACCACTTTTTCAACGTAATTCCATTTAGACGTCATGGCTTAGTGTAGCGTTTTTATTTTTGTTTAAATACTATGCGAGTAATAGTATCAATGAGACCAGAGCATAGGTGCCGCCAAGGCTAGGGTAGGGGAGTGTAAGATCGGGAAGAGGACAATTCAAATCTCCTTGCAACGTTGCACTATTAGAGTCTCTTAAGTGATTTACTTTTCTTCTTTTTTTATGCATTTTTTGTGCGCTTTTAGTCAATTTATCTTTCAAATAGGAGTCTGATAACTATGGCACGTAGTTCAAGTTGACGCTTCCTTCTCCAAATAAGAATAACCTTCTGTTGAAACATTTTTTTTTTGGTTGTAACATTATTAAGACAAGTGAGTCACTTCTGAACTCACTCTTTGTGCAAAGCTGACATGAGCATCTGTGAACAACGACGCCTCATATCGATTATTCTGGCGGCGCTTCCCTCCAGAAATTATGCAACCGTCTACGCGATTGGAGCGTCAACTCACGCTACAGCGCGAGTCTATGCACAGACAGACAGACAATGAGCTGGCACCGCTCGCGAGAGCGATCAGACACTTTCTCGCCCGCTGCAATCGAGAGAAGTCGGACAGGTCTCTCGCCTACTTGCCTCAATAGAGCGGTCGGACGATCACTCGCTCTCGGATGACAGAGAAGTCACCACTCGCTCTCAGGTGCTACAGCAGTCACACTCGCTCTCTGGACTCGCTGCAACACTCTCACTCTCTGGACGAGCATTCATCCACTCGCCCTCTGGACGGACTTGCAGCATACTACTCATCGCCAGGCACTTCACCGAAGCAATCACTTACATCACCGGAGGGGCAGATTCGTCTCGCTAAGCTCCCTCTCTGATCACTTATCACACCATCAGCGCATCATCATCCCGGCAAGCTACACAATATGGCTCACCCGCCGTCATTCATCACTTGCCTCGCTAGCAGGCACTCGCTCGAGGTCAACTCACCCGAGCAATCGGCTGACGGACAGCCATACTCCGCACGCTACTTGTCAGCAGTCAGCACTAGGTTCGCTGTCAGTGCATGTCATCATCCCGGAGAGCTACGCAACATGGCTCACTCGCCGCGATTCATCACTAGCCGCACCATGTCGGCTCGTTGCGAGGAGCACTCAAGTACAGGGCATTCATTCACCCGCTCTCTTCGCTCTCTAACTCGACGTCAACCATCATATAGCACTCAACACTATCGCAGCGCCTCATCTACATTTCTATTTTGGTATTCGTATCACCTCATTAGCTCTTGTTCTATTTATAGCATCTTTCATTGAATTGATATTTGCTGGCGATCACTACTTATCTTACACCTTCATCCTTTCATCATTCATTACAGTCATAACAGTCGGTCCTTCGAGCCCAAAGTGCAGATAAAGTAAGCAAATTGTCTGCATATCTTTTCATGTATTTGTTCTACGGGACAAAAATTGATAATACATTTTCGGTTCTCTGAGCCGGAAATTACTGTGCAGCTATTTTTTCTACGATACAAAATTTTTTGCACACTTTCATTCCACCCTTTACAATTCATTTTACATTTTCTTGAGAATTGGGGAGAAAAACAGAATTTATTACCAAAGCAAAGTCTGGAGATATTTTTATACTTTCTAGAAATAATAAAAATAGCAGCAACATACAGAACATAGACATTACAGTTTTGTTAACCAAAAATATAAATTATTGTCCCTAAATGAACTCTCGTCTTCTAATATACAATTTTAAAAATAATTGCTCATTAATATAATTTCTGAGTTCTTGAGTCTATATCTGACAAAACTAGTTTAATTGGTCTAACTCAATTTAAGTAGTCTTTGAAAATAAAACAAAGAAGAATACACAGCATACTGAATATACACATTTCCATATTCACACTCATACGTATTCATATATTGTATAGACATGTTGTTCCTATACCAAAAGATATTAATACTTGAAAATAATTATCAATATTAAATTTTAATCATAAAACTTTCTTTTTACCATTGATAACAATTTCATACATTATTTTTAAATAATAAATTTTCAATATTATCTATTGTAAAAAGCCATTTCTTGAGATCCATCAGAAAATATGTTAATGAATTTGAGCTTCAATTTCTGGAGCTAACATATTATACATTTTTGGTGCTAAAAATGGAAAAAGTTTTGGTAAAAATTTATTTGATAGTTTTGGCACAAATAAATTAATCTTCTGCGATTCGCAATTTCAACTTATATTCATGGTTAGATTATTTTCGTTTCTCATGTAAAATACTTTTAATACTTTGAGAGGCAAAATTACCTGAGAGGCAAAATTTTCAATTCTACAAATAAAGGATATGCTGATTCAATCTTTTTCATTATTATTATTATTGTTATTATTATAAAATGAAGTGAGGAATCTGTGAGGTTATTATTATAATCGTAGGCTTCCGCCGCTGGAGTCAGTATGAAATTGTTAGTCCGGGACAAACCGCGCTTTAGGAATATAACTACCAAAGTTTCGGCCATCATGCTGTGACCTTCTTCAGGACAATGTCAGAGTCGTACAGACCTAAGTCGCTGTCGTACTCTGCGAGGTCGAACGAGTCACGCGTCGGTTATACAGGTTCGGTTGGAGGGTATCATCCTGATTGGCCGAGCACGGGACCGGGTGGGGTGGGTGTGGGGTCACTCTGCGCTTGGCGCCCGAGCGCGGTGGAGCGCTCAGGGGGAGTTAGTGCCCGAATCCATGCGCTGCTCAGGATCAAGCCCTTATCAACTTTAAAATTGTTTGGTCTTCTGGCAATCTCAATGGTTTCTTTGATTCGTCTGGGCCACCAACGATCCTCCTTAGTAATAATACGAGTACCGTCAAAATTAAAGTCATGTCCTGCTTCGATCGCTTGCAGGGCCACGGCTGATTTGGTTGTCCTACCGTACATAAAATGTCCCTCATTCTCTCTTCCACAGTTCATCTGGTTTCCCCTACGTATTCGGGACCGCAACTAAAAGGTTTGGAATCAATACCAACCGACGCCAGAGGAGGTAAATTGTCTTTAACTTTGACAAGTGATTTACCCAACTTTTCAGATCGTATGTCATGTTTCTTTAGAATTTTACCAACCTTGTCAGTATCTCGTTCAACATATGGGCGCAAGGTGGTTTTGGAGAACTCACGGTTTTCTACATCCTCCGTACGAACATTATGGATAGGTTTTAGGGCATTGTTTATGACTTTGTTGTTGTAGCCATTATTGCGGAAAGTATCACGCAAAAGTCTCAATTCCTGGTCTAAACTCTCTTTGTCACACACTTTCCTTGCTCGGGTGACTAATGTTTTTAACACACCACGTTTGACTGCAGGATGATGGTGATACCATACTAGGTTCTCCTAAATATAATTTGAGTTCATCAACAAACATAGTACTAAGATGTTGATGTCTACAACAAATAGCCATTACATTAAATTGACAATCCAATACTTTTACAGTGATCATTATTACATCAGCTGTTTTGAAATGTACTGGCATTAACTCAGCTACATTAATACTGCCGTGTACAAAGATTGCTATTCCCCAGTCTTTATATTGTTCATTCGTTTTAACATGTAGATAATAATGGGGAATTTGTTATAATTGAATTCATTATCTTTAATCCAGATTTCTGAGAATATTATTATTTTAGGTAAAATGCGATAACACAGACAACTCAGCCAAGAACAAATCAAAGTTTGTCCTCATACTTCTAATATTTTGATGTACAATACTTGACTTAAAGAAATCAATACTTATTTTATAATCCATTTAAGTTTGGTTAATTCTACTACTCTAACATCTACTAAATTATATTACATAACAACAAATTATGAATATATACCAATTTAAGATAAATTTTAAATACCTAATTTTTTCTAAGGTCAGCCTGGCATTTTACAATTGTGACTGGTCCATTAACTTCTTTCCTCAGGAATATTTTCCCACTACGCACCCATAGCCATTTGTAACCCTGCTTCATCTTCTCCTCCCTCGCCATGGCCAGCATTCTTCTCCTAGCAGGGGTTAGTGACTCGTTCACATATATTAGGTTGTCCGATGACAAGTTCAGGTGTCTGGTGAAGAAGTCCCTCTTAACTCGTATCTTGGTCAGCATGTCATCAGCATCCATTCTTCTTACAAATTTTACAATGATGCCAGGGGTTTTTCTGGAATTAGGCTTTTTCCTCAGAGTGACAGGCATCATGGAGTCCCGAATATCCATACCCAAGGCTTTGCCCACATGCTTAATTGTTTGGACTACTTCATTATTCTTAACTATATTTCCCTGTATTTCTACACAGTTCCTCCTATAGTACTGCTCTGCCTCGTCTAGCCTATCCTCTAAAAGCAGTATCTCATCTTTTAAGACTTTATTTTCAATTAGACAATCAATCTTCTCTAAATACTGTATAGCTTTCTCAGTCTGTTCCTTCAGTGCAGCCGTAGTTTCATTCATTTTTCATTTATAGCCTCATATGATCTAACAGAATTTTTACGTTCACTTGCTAACACTTGTATAGCCTTCATAACATCCTCTAAGGTTAGCTTACCTACAGTAGCCTCTGCTTCAAACGACATACTGCGCCGCCTAACCTCACTGCAAGGCTCACATCCCCACACTAAACCAGCACACGATAAATGTTCAATATCAGCTTTACTTAACTTCACAAAGGTTCCTTGGAAGTCGTTTCCACGATCAATGTAGGAAGTTTTAAGCTGTTTAACAGTAAATGTTTTGTCACATACTCTACACAACGCCATTTTAGGTCCTGGGCCCGTCTTCCATCCTCATTCAACTTGCGAGACCCAAAGACTTCTGAGGTGGTATTGTAGAGAATAAACTCTTCATACGAGGCGACTCCCTTAGGAAGTACTTTGTTTTGGGTAGTATTTTCCATTTCGGGTTCACAAATGAGGATGGAAGATGGGCCCAGGAGGCGAACGGGATGGCGTAGTTGGTAAGCGCATGAGCGCGCTGCTCAAGGTCCCGGGTTCGAACTCCGGTCCCGTCTTCCATTTTCAATCAACATAACATAAATTTTCATGTTTACAATACCTTACCCGGCTGTGGTGCGTCGAGACACACATCTTCAATCGCATTTCTGAAAGACTTTTTTCTGTTCCTATTTCTGGAAAATAAATTTTATTTCACTATTTATTAAATTCCTCGTTTATATTCTCATTAGTTCAAATATTCATTTATCTATTTATAATAATTTCATATATTATTTTATGATGCAATGAGATTATTTTATGATCAGGTCTACTCATTCACCTAACCACACGATTTTGTCGAAGAAAGTGTGAAGGAGAGATATTGGATTGCTGGGATGTGTGAGGTACCGATTTGTCTGGAGCAGATGAGGGAAACTGCAGTTAAAAATCTCTCCTAGCTCAAACGAATGCGCTTAGTGGTGCGTATGTAAGCGAAGGAGATCATTATTTGGTTCAGCAAATTTGACTTTTCAGTGTCTCTAGCGACCGATTTCAAAAAAAGTACATTAGTTCAGGAGAGTCAGCATGGCTCAGTGGTAGATCACTGAGTTGCAGGCTGGATGACCGGGGTTCGATCCCTGGTGAGGTTGCGATATTTCATCACACCTCAACATCCGGACTGACTCCCAGACCTACTCAACCTGCTGTAAAATGAGTACCAGGTTTATCGTGGGGTCAAACCGGTCGGAGCGAGATGCTGACGACATCTCCTACTTGTAGTGCCGAGGTCAAGTAATTGAAGAGCTCTACCCTCCGCAAACTCCTTGGGGCCTGTTCAGGGATAGTTTGACTTTTAAATTAGTTCGGCATCTCCAATCAAATATTATATAGACTTTTAACTACTCGTTTGGTAAATGTTAACAACAAAAAAAACTAATTCAATCCACTGGTAGGGTTGTACTTCACACGACTTATTGCAATTCTTTCCGAATAATTTGAAGACTGGGTGTAATAGGTATTTTTAAATAACATTTTTGCTTACTCCTAAATATATATATTTTTTGAAATCTTTTGAGATTATAACATGTATCGACATATTTTTATTCTTAGCTTGGGGGGAGGCGTGCCTAGGGGTGCGTAGGGGTAGTAAATACACTACTGACGTAGGATCCTTGATTGGAATTGATTGGAATTGATTGGATGGTTCCTGGCTCACTTTCCTAGAGTAAATGAGCTTATTGTCCTCCTTGTGGCTATACGCAGTTTCTTACTACTTTTTTGTCAATAAAATGTATTATTATATATTATTAAAAAGAACAAGTAGAAATGATACAATATGAAATGTCTTTTTCATACTCAAAAAACCCTAAACTGACCCCCTGAACCCCTAAACATCCTGGAAAGAGTTTACCGGTAGTTACTTCATTCTATGAGTAATCTAATCAAACTAGGATGTAAACGTCCATAGACTTGGTCACTTTTAACATTTTACTTCAAGTAACGAACATTTTGTGGAGTAAAATGTCATATTCCATAAGAGTTGTCTTTTCCTCCACAGGTGCAGACAGCTAACCATCTACTTTTGCTGCATTTGGGCGTTGTCGATTCGCTGCTGTGCGCTCTCTTCCTGCTGTTCGCGGCGCCCGCTTTGTTGCGGCCCGCGGCGGCGGCAGGGAGCGCGGGGGCGGGCCATGCCACTGCCGCCGCGGTGGCTGCCGCTGAGGTGAGCGCCGCCGCTGCCGTCGCAGCCGCCACTGGACCTTCCACCACCACCGTGGAGGCGGACGTCGCTACGGCAGCCGCCTCCGCCGCCACCGCTGGAGAAGCTGCGGCGGAGGTAAGAAATGTTACATAGACTGGAGATACGAATGGAATCTGATGTAAGAAAACGCTTTATGAAGAACATGTTGGGATAAAAAGTTAAGATAAAGAACATCACTCACAATATTATAGAACTTCCGAAACAAGCTAGATGTATCATACATTTATTAAATGAAATACATGTTTCAGGGGTCTCTAATGCAAGAAACTTTTGCGTATGCCAGTCACTGCCTTTAGATTAGAATGAGAAGTTACGGATACTTTATACATAATAAGATAGTAGACTGATGTTTTAACAATTTCGCATCTCTCAGTTTTTCTTAAAGCTGAGTATAATTGTTACATTAAGTTCCAAGTTCTTCCTGAAATGGAGAACTAAGATTTTCTTCAAAATTTCTGTATAGAACAAACAGAGGAACTAATTTCACTAATACATAGTGCAATATGAAATGCTGAGACAGTGATTTGGCGCCTTGGAATTTTGAAGCTGCGAGCTACTCGCAAACGTATTCCTGGATGTAGTTATCGTTCGTGGCTGCCGTTGGAATAGCTCTCATAGAAGGGGAGAAGAATGACGTCAATGACACGAAGAGCGGGAAACAATTCCAATACTATTTCTCATATTGAAACGCAGATGCAATGGTATGATGTTAGTGCGCAGTCGTTTGTCCACATATCGGACATAATCTTGCTCGCTGATTACACGATGCGAGTGAACCTCATGATTTGAAATGATGGCGAATATAGGAATTAGAGCAAATCCGTGTGATCAGCGAGCGAGATGATTTGCGCTCGCTATAAACCTTTCTCGGTGATCAATGAATCAGACATGTGTAGCACTGTGCTCTTTTCTCCACCGTGGATGGTATTTCTGTTAATAACATGTATACTGAATAACATAACGATCATACATGCATTTTCGTTGCGTAAATTGTTGACCGTTGCTACGTACCTTGAGTTAGTAAAGCAAATAATACGCTGATCCGTGAGAAGTAATAATTTCTTCTCTAAAAGTTTACTATAATGTAAAATAATTGTAAAAATTTACAAATTTATAACATTGAAAAGTTATTTTGCCCATAAGTGATACCATAAAGAAGTTTCTCGGTAGATGAGTTGTTTTTAGTATCACTCACTTTAAATTCTCTTCATTGATTTATTTTATACAGAATTTGATTTTACTGACAAATTTATGCAGTATTCTAACAGAGTAGTTAAATTAAAATCAAATCGATATTATACGATTGACATTGTGTTGATTATTATAACATCTAGCGTTGTTTCTCCGCTTATAATTCGGAGTAAAACTTATAATAATTCCAAAATACTGTATCTGAAGTTGAAAAAACAACAGCAGAATGATAGGTGACATTATTAAATTCTATATGATAACTCTTATCTGAAGGATAAAGTAACTAGGTTTAGTCAAAACGTGGTTCTCTTCAATCATGACTTATGGAAATTGGAGGACAAAATATCTTTTCCATTCTCAACTGTTTATGATGATATTAAGTTATTGTGAGATTTAATTTTATTGTACTTTTTGAGACTAGGAGTACGATCGAGATTCGATTGTTGGTTTATATTATTTGGAGGTCTTTTTTTAAAAAAGTTCATTTTTAATTTGTAACGTATTTTAATTGTACAAAGGTGATATATTCCTTCAAGTTAATATTCATATGATAACAGTCACGTATGTAGGAGAAGTGAAGATCTTCAACTAGGAGAAAAAATAAAACCCAAGTTTCTTATGGTTGAATTTGATGTGACCTAGAAGTGACACCTAAATTGAGCAACTTCCGTCTGAAGTTTGATACTACTTTAATTCATTACATTTTCGGAGCTATTTAGAATATTTCAGTAAAATTACCTTTGTTTAACTCCCTCCCCTGCATAACTCTCTTTACTTATTCCCTTTATTACGTGAGTCCTACTCCACCCTCCCTCCCCAAGAGGCAAAGTTTTTATTGGGTCTGGAAAATCTTTCATTCTGTAACCGTAAAATTTCCCATTGATTTGGGCGCCAGGACACGTATCTCCGTATAAGTTATGTAATAGAGAAGCAATTACACCAAAGTGAGGGAATCACAAAAATAAAACAGAAATAATTAATAACAGTATAATTTTAAACAAAAAGTACTTTTAAGAATAAAATCTACAGTAAAGAAGAGTAAAATAATAAAAACACTTTCTGATAAAAATATTCAACGTTGTGATGTTTGGGCAACGTTGTGTCCTAAACTGTAATTGCATTGGAAGTACGACACTTCTTCCTCTTTTAAAGAAACAGAAAACAATCAGTTTGTCAGATTAAGCTGGTAATGCATTGGAAGAGCATGTCGACGCCAGACACTAACCAGTCTACACACGACAATGGAGTTCACGGAAACGTGTACCCTCTCTGGGATGTAGTCAGCTCAGATTGAGTAGGTTCGCGAGAGATTTGGAGATCTCTCTTAAAAGCGACTGTGCTCTTTTGATGCATTATTTGCCTGCACGCGCGACGGAGAACCAAAACAGTCCGGAAGACGAGCACACAAATGCGAATGAGTTAAGACGCGCGTCAAATGCAATGTAATAGTGTGCAAAACGGAAAAGGCATGAGAGGGACAAGGAATACGGACGTCGGTATATAAAAGCAAAAAGGATATTTAAGATACAGGTCTAGAAATATAAAACAAGGAGTCGGAAGAGTTTTCTGGGAAAAGCATTTGAGAGAACGTTGTGGGGGCTTCTGTACTTAATGGGAGCAGACAACGTGAAGCGTAGAGACGTGTGGTACACATTAACTGGAACGAAGGACGAACCTACGTCAACAAAGACAGATACAGCTTCGACACTTATGGATAATCTAATAGGAGAAAAAGAAGGTGCTGGGCAGAGAGAGAGATGTGCGCTTTGAATGCATATGATGAGATTACAGTGGATAAGATTGATGAAACACTGCGGAAATTAGGGAGACGAAAAAGCGCCGGTTATGGTGGCATAACGTACGAAATGATTCAAGAAAGTAGCGAAGAAGTGGTCAGGATACTATGTAAAATATCTAACAAATGACTTCGAGACAGCTACTTTCCAGTAGCATGGAAAATCGACAACATTAAATTCTTTTTGAAAATAGGATCATGTAGACTACTAAGGCTCCTATGGATGCTCGGTAAAGTCTTCGACAAAATAATGACAAATAGATTGAATAAGTATGTTGAAGACAACAATGTGCTTTTTGGTTTTCGTAAGGATTACAACTCTGAGGATGCTATAAAGGAGGTTGTGGTATCTGGTCACACAGACGAAGAAAGAGATAGTTTTGCAAAGTTAACATATTTCTTATGTCTAGTTCTCACAGCTATCACCTCGTACACTTCAGCTATATTAAGTTACGACTAGCCTGTTTCCGGTTATCATTTGGACTAGTAGTTCGCTGAGAAAACAAAGTCCCTCGTTTAAGTTTGTTTTAAACTTATGTTTCGAATATGTTAAGGTTCTCATAATCACAGTAGAAAGACATATAAAAGATGTTACTCAAACGGCTACCGTGGAGTCCCAAGAGTGGAATGATTCCATTATCTGTACTGTGTCACCATACGCCATAATCCATGGCGACTGGTATAATTATTTTAGCCACATAAAGAAATTGAATGGGAGCTCTAGAATGTCCCATCATTTCATTGTAAAAGCGTTCAACAATAATGATAACAGCAGTTCATTTTTCTTTTAAACTCGTAGCGAACTCATTGCGAAATTGAGAGACCCCATAGCATTTTGTAAAAATGTCAGTAGGTACTAACTCCAAAGAGTATGGAACAATAAACGGCAAAGTACGATCAAGCTTCTATAAATGGATTATCATAATGTCTAATATTAATTCACATCTGCAAATTAAGATGTTTCATGTCTGAAAAGACTTTTCGATGTAATTTATGGGCGCTGTGTAATGTATATTTTCTAACAAATTCGACCTACAAAGAATCCTAATTTAATGAGCTCTTTTAGTACGTGAATATGCGTAAAGTCTTTATTTTTTATAAATAAACATGTGTATAAAGCAGAGTTTAAAATTGTGTGCAAAGACGGACACGCTTTGAAGAACTTCATTGGGCTTCGAAATTCGTCACAATTTTTTAATTCGACTTTTTTAAATTAATTTTTAAGCATTTTTAGTAGCAGCGGTGGAGAGCAAAACCAATACGCAAAAGGGTTAGAGCTTCTAAATTCGGTCCTTGCATTTGATTTCTATATTGTTTATTTAACTGTAAACTCTTTTTTCTCGTCTAACACAAACTTTTAGGTAAGACCCAGGACTTCGCAATTCTATTTTCATGTTCATTGATTTGATCCGCGTGGATATCCGAACGCGTTTTCGCGGTTACCTTTCACTCAGCAGTTGGAAGGAGTCGAAGCTACTGGGCATATCGAATGGTTTGGTACAATGTCTGTGCTTTTCCGTCTACTTTACTGATAGGTAGCAGCATCGGGAGAATCTGGAGAAGCGGGTGGAGGACCGAGCGGTGCCCCTTGCTCTCTGCATGGCTTCCTCTTCACGCTTCTGCATCCCATGGCGTTGTGGACAGTATGCGGCCTCAACTGCGACCGCTACCTGGCCATTGCGGCGCCATTGCACTACGCAGCTGTGGTGTCACCTCGACGCGCTGCTTTGGGCCTCGCCGCCGCGTGGGCTGGTGCGCTGCTCCTCGCTCTGCCGCCTCTCTTCTTCGTGGCGCCATACAGGTAAGCCACCAGATGAAACACAAATCTTGATTATTTCAAATTAGATTTGAGGGAAGAAAGAAGATACATTTTTACATCTGACTTTAGAAATGATTGCGATGTTGTTGACAGGAATTACTTAACATTATTGGGTATCAATAATGTATTATTAGAATAATCTCATAGAAATCTCTTAAATTGCCATGAGCCTCATCGCCAGGTAACAGATGAGCGCGTTAAGCTCAAGGTCCCGAGTTCGCATCTCGATCCCGTCTCCCATTTTCATTCAACATAACATAATTAATCCATAAGAATAATGTTAGTATTTTAACTCTCATTACATAATATATTAATATAAAGCGATTAATAATGTAATATATATGGTACGTAAAATCGTATTTCGAAATATATTTTAAAAATAGTATATCGATTTATCCTATTGTTAACATTTAGTTAAATAAATCACGCGCAATTTATTTGTGGAGCTAGAAACTCTCGAGTAGCCCTCAAATTATTAGTTGCGTTTCCTTGGTTGATTTGTACTGATAAAATAGCTGAATGAATCCAGTGTTGCGTGAATTGATCATACATCTTTTGTGTTCTTATTTTCTAAAATTGCATTTTCAATTATTTCTTTTCATTATACCTGAGTCAGAGTACTGTCCACATTCATAGTGAAAACCACACGTTTCTATTCTGAGTCTTGTGCACCTCACCCCACAACTCAGGGTTCGGGAAGTGATATGATTGAAATTAAGATTCACTGAATGTGACATCATCTCCAAAGACTCACACCTATTCAGTACTTCCATAGTCCGTAACTCAAATTTAGGTACTATAATACGAGTATACGAGGTTGACACTATATTGCATGTAACTAAAACGTTTTAACTAAACATTTTCCAGATGGCTTGTATTATTTCTATTCGACTATACGTAGGCTTAAATACCATCGAGACGCTCATCCTTTACCCTTAGGAGTATTAGTATTTCACTCCCCGTCTCCATTAGTGTTGAACTTAAACGGTATCGAGTCACAATTCATCTAAACGACCCCGAAAAATATTAAATCGAAACTAATATCGGATATTTTCGATTATTTTTACATACCTCCTCACTAACCCACATATCTAGGGATGTTTTCCCTCGTCCCCATTGTTACTGTATACTTACGTAACATCAGATGAGACCCTATTCATTTAAACGACCTGGAAAGCTATGGATTCAACCTTCATTTGGGAAGTTTAGTGCCTTGGACATAACGGCATCAGGAATAGGATTATTTTTCTGAGAATCTCCGAAAACTATGGATTCAACACCAATATCGGATGTTTTCCATTTTTTATTATTTTTATACGTCTCGCCCTTTTCACCCCACCTTAAAGGGTACCGTGTCCCCCATGAGATCTGAACTGAAATATAACGACATTAGTTGTATATTTATTGAACTCGGAAACTCTGAAAACCATGGATCCGACCCTAATCGGTCCTTTACATTTATTTTTTCTTGTCGCTTCCTTTCTCACACTTGTTGAAGATCGTAAGGGGTTTTTTATTGCCATGGGTACTGAATATAGACTAAAACGATACCAGAAGTGCCAGTATCTCAGTCCCGTTAAAAACATTCGTCATACATAAATGTAATTGTTGTGGTGACCAACTCATAATATCTCACTCTTGACTACCAATTGTTTTGGTACGAAACAACTTGACCGAGCGGAACGTGAAAGGAAGTAAACTTGAGTAAGAGAGAATCCTTTGTGATTAGATGTTCAGTTTATTCAGTGACTCTTACACATGAGCTGTGGTGTGTTGGCGGTGATGGCGACTCCTGGCGACTCCTGGTTCGACTCCTGGTGTTCGTTGGCTGTCATCGTAGCCTTCAAGTCGTAAGAGTGAGAGAGAGAGGGGGAGAGAGAGAGAGATTGCACGGGAGAGTTGTGGAGTCGCTATATGTAAGCCCCGGTGTACGACTGACGCTGTATTCAGGAAAGAGAGACGGAAGTCTCACTGGCAGCCCCTGGGGGTGAGGTCTTCCAGATGAGAAGGTGTTGGAGGTTTGGCGAATCGTAGCATTCCATCGGGAACTCTCTTGAGCTACTGCGCCGCGCCTATTTAAACATCTTTTCAGCCGAATCAGACAATGCCTCCGTTCACCATTGCCTGCCTGCATGTAGGTGAGAACCGCCACGCTGCTTGCTTTACGACATAATTTACCATATTTTTTTCTTCTCATGTTCTTCACTAGGAGTGTATGGAGGTTGATCGTGAACTTCTGTGTTATCGGAAGTGTTACTATGCGTTCCAGCGACCCCGAAAACAATGCTCTCAACAGATTTCGATTTAATTTTCGATTAATTTTACATTTATCTCCCTTTCCACTCCTATCCAAATAGTATTTTCCCTCGTAGAGGGTGATCGTGTATTTCAGTGACATTAGGATTGTTGGTATTCGTTTCAACGGCCCCAAAAATATTCACACCATTATCGGTTTTTATCTATTAATTTTACGTTTCATTCTTCTGAATGATATACCATGTCCACAAGCGATTAATTTTTCAGTTCAGGGTGGATCATGGACTAACATTTTAAAAGAAGGAAGTAGTTTGTGCTTCCTTTGTAAGTCAACTGGATATTCCGCTAGGCATGAATCAATACATACGAAAAAATATTGATGACGTTATTGAATATGAGTTAGGAAAGGCCGATAGGGAAGACCGAAAAGTCGCTACGGCAGACAACGAAAAGCGTCAAGTTCGAATTATGACAGACGTACTGAAAGGGAAAATACCCAAAAATATTGGGAATCGCAAGTCCCGGAAAAAAGTTATAAAGTAGGTGAGGGGAATGCTGGGGTTAAAAAAAAGGAAATGCGAAGAAAATAAAGCAGTGGAAGAAGAATTTGGTAAGAAAGTGAAAGAAGTAATTGAAAAACAAAGTGGTGTGATAATCACACAACGACGAGTAAATGAAGAAGTAAAAAATAAGGTAATGCAACAAATGGAAGAATACGGATAGACACAAATGAAGTCTCAAAATAAAAAGAGATTGGCATCTTGGAAAACAGTGATGGAGAAGTAACTGTAAGCGAAGTAATTATTTTAGGAACTTGAAACATAATAAATCAAGCACTAGACAAGAATGAGGAAGAAGAAAAAGAGACTAAATAATGACACAAGGAAATAAGAGAAAAAGAACAGAGTAAAGAAGAAAAAAACCTGTTGAAGAAATAGTAAGGAAAAAAGTATGACCTGCGACGTCCCCAATATTATCTTCGCAGACAACAATAATTCTGAAGGCAGAGAAAGGAGAATATTCTTGAAAAGTATTGAAGGAATTCACTAAGAAAACCATGAAAGGGATTTCTATGTTGGAAATAATTAAGGAAAATTGTGAGGAACACGAAATAAGATAAAATATGGATATGTTAAAAGGACAGATTATGGATGTGATTTAGTTAATATTATGACTCAGTTCCTGATTTAGTTTACTCCTGCATATTACAAATGCTCGTAACAAATATAACAACATTAAATATTTGTACTTTGTAATGTACAGCAAAAAAATGCTCAAAGATCACATCTGAGCTGATGACATTGGCATTATGTTACTGCAGGAAGTAAACATAATAAACTTCGAATTCCTTTAAGTTTTTGGAAGCATAATCAACGTAGGAGAAATGGGAAGGGACTCTGCCGTGTTATATAAAGAAGGATATAATGTTGGTAAAATGATTAAACTACTAACTGGACGAGGTAAAGCGTGCAAATGAACAATGTAACTATTATTAATATTTATGCTCCTTCCGGCAACAATGCAAACGATGAGCACAAAATGATTCTCATGCAAGAACTTGCTTATTTATTCACAAAAAGCACCAATAACATTATTCTTGTTGGAGATTTCAATTGCGTTTTAGAAAAAGAAGATAGTATAGCAAAAGAACATAGTCCAGAATTAAATAATATAATTAAACAGTCGCATTTGATTGACGCGTGTGAATGTAAAAAGGAAACAGTTTTTACAAATAAAAGGACAGGAGTGTGGTCCCGGATAGACAGAAAACACACTTCAAATGAATTATGAAACGTCATAACAAGAAAAGAGGTAGCTCCTTCCTAGATCCTTTCTGGTTCCTTTCACGAATCACAATGCAATGCAATTAAAAATCGCGGAAGCCTGTTTTAAGAGGGAATTCATACTGGAAATTAAACCCCTGACTACTGCATGAACCAACAATTACAGAAACATTTGACGAGAAATGGGGGCAGTGGAAGAAGATTTGTTTTTATGATGACCCTACTAAATGATGGGAGATGTTCGTCAAAAAACATGCTAGAAGTTTTTTCAAGTCGAGAAGAGGTGAAAACGGAAAGATAAACATGTATTTTAACTGTTTCAGTGAATATAACACAAAATAGAATTTTAAAGAGGGAAGATGCTATTTATATATATTATTTTAAACTCAAATAACTACAGTGTACCGGAAAAGATTAGAAAAGATCAAAATACACAGAAAAATGTAAACAACAGAGAGTGAACTGACTAGCATGTATCATGTAATAACAGAAAGAAAAAGAAGAGAGAATATTTTAATTGATAATATAGAAGGTGAAACAGAACAATCTGCCACTGAATCACAAGAGCAATTTTACCTGCACCAAGAAAATACTTGGTGGTGACAAAGAAGATAATGGGAAAAATTGTATAGCAAGAACATAATTTTCGTGTTCCCATGACAATTAGGTGCCAAATGAAAACTCATGGTTTCATGCAGCATTAAAGAAAAATGTGAGGCGTTATATGCGAAAGAAATGACGAGGTGAATAATGGATTAAACATTTTTTTTCTGGATATTGGTTACGAGAGTGGACAAATAACGTAGTATTAGAAATCCACCAAAACTGAAGGTAATACCGAAAATATTGCACGCTTTACAGATTTTATCCAGATATGCCTACTTTATGGTTGATCATCAAAGATGGGAAAAATGGAAAAGATGGAAGAGGAATAACTAGTGTTATGTTAAATAGAAATAGGTTGAAAAACACTTCAGTACAACCTAGAGTAATGATGGACTTACATGACATGGAAGTACGTATAGAGAATTGTTCACGGAGAGTTCCTCCCACCAACGTGACATCGATGTGGTATAAAGTGATTCATGACGTTGTACCAACGCAAAGTCGACTTGATGATATTAATTTGTCTAAAAAGAATTGGAAAGAATGTGACATAGAAGATACTATAATCCACAGACTCACTAGTTTTTAAGAGTATCAAATTTGTGGGAACAAATTAAGGGCAAAATTGCCATTATTACTAAAAATTCGTGCCGAAATCCCGGACGAGAAATTAACTTAAACAGACTACAATTGTACGCTAAAAATTAAACAAAATGCATTAACATGGTTAATAGAGAATTATGTATATTATGTGCTAGAAAACAGAAAAGTAAGCACAAAAACAGAAAAGTAAGCACAGAAACAAAACCACAAAATCGCGATGAGCGCTATTTGCTAACAAAATCGAACTCGTTGTGCAACATGCGTCGTGAAACCGCGTCTGCTTGTTTTTCCACAGGCCCCGCATTAATCTCACTGCTTTTCTCTTTCCATATTCTCTGTGAAGGTTATTTTATCTGTCCACGCTTATTACAGTAGTTCTTTCTTAATTTCTATTCGTATTGGACCGTGACGTTGAAGATTATTATGTAATTTGATTGACAAACGCGAACTTTTTCTTTTTTAATGCGTGAGAATGGGTGACATTAGGTCCAAGCGAACTATTTTTCACTTCATTTATTTTCACATGAATACTGATTACTACTAAAACTACTACTACTCTATTTACTATTTATAACTAAAATAAGGAAAATATAAGCAAAATTAGTGTCATTGTTTTTAGTTGTGAGCATAATATTTTACATACGATATTTGCTATTAAAATTAAGCGCGTTTCCATATTTTGGTGCAACTTTCAGTGATTTCAAGTGAACAGCAAAAAATTGCAATTTTATACTTATCAATGCTAATATTAACGTATACTTTAATGAGAAACACTCAGAAAGTTGATCTCTTGCTTATATATGTTATATAAAAAGCCATGTGTGATAAAAGAAATGAATCGTAATCGGAAGTAACAATTGAGAAATAGACTTAGTGTTGGTTACAGCAGAATTAATTCAAATTTCTAAGAGACATTTCCTGACAACTTTGTTAGCAAATACATCTGAACAACAACAGTACTCATGAAACATTAGTTTTATTCACTCAAATGTACTATCCAACGTTTGGATATAAGTGAAACTCAAATTTTTTAAACCAGAATAAATAGAAGCGAATCAAATGTAAAATTGTTTTACATTCTTTGATAATTAACATTGTGTAATGTAGTAGTAAAAATATGGAAAAATTTCTTATATTTTACTATTTTTTATTAAAGTAGTTTTATTTAACAATTTTACTAGTTTATTGAACGTCCCCAATTTCCAGGTATATTTCCCGTATTAGTCACACTATTAGTAAAAACGTTTGTTGTGCAGAACGCACATAATGTTTGTTCTAGGCCATGGTGCTTGAGTCCCTAATTTCTTTACTTTTTATGAAAATTAAAGAAACTTCTCTTCATGAATTAGTAGGTAGAACCACTATGACGTGAAATTTTGTTTTGCACAACCTTCAAAGATTATTCTTGTCACTTTCAATCCATCTTCGTTATCAGTTGTAGTGGATCTTCTTAATTTTCCTTCAAAGCACATCCCTTAAAGGACCTTAAAAGACACATTGGTTGTTTTCCCTCCGGAGAATCGGAACACGTAACATGTTCTACGACCTCTTCCGAGGAAGTTGTGGACGCACTTTGGTGGTCGTATTTTATTTGGTGTAAGTTCTATAGTTCCAATTCCTTCATTCCTCTTCGTTGTTGTTCCTCTTTCGTCCTTCTCTCGCTCAACTTTCTTTCTGTCACTAACTCTAAGTGCACATTTTGCCTCTTTATCTGTAAGTATGAAAGATATGATCAACAAATACTTTTGTCTTCTTTAGATATTCTTATAATTTTATACATCATCTCTTATTTCTTTTGATTCTTCTTTTCGTTATTCCTTTCAGTTTCTGTTTCGTCCTTCACCTTATCATGTATACGAAAGTTATGTGTCAGTTGCCATTAATGGGGTTTTCTTCTAAATAAGTAATTGTTTTCCTTATCTACATGTTGCTCTATTCTAACTTGAAAATGTCTGATATTTCATTTTGGATTAATACTATACAACATTCCTGATGGAATTTCACTATCATATTTGCCAGTAAATACAAAAATATTTCCTCAAAAAAAATTAAATATTTAGATTACTTTTCATCAGCCGACTCAATCGCTATTACATCCAACTCCATTTGGATGTAAAAGAAGAACATTTGTAGTGTTTTAATAGAATTCTTTATTTGTTGTTCCATACGTTACTTTTTCCCATTATTACACTGAGAGTGTACTCCCCTGAATGTAAGAAGGTGTCCTGTCCTTCAAAAATAGGCTATCTTTTCTAATAATATCATGATAGCTCTCCTCTTCTCGCATACTCTCCTCTCTCTCCTGCAAAACTCTGAAGGATGAGCACGCTTCCTACTATTCTTTTCTTCACTCAGTTCTTCTTCTTCGCTTTACTTCACACAATTCTTCATTTCACATCATTTCTTCATCTGTTTTGCCTCCCACCTTAAATATTCTTATCATATATTTCCGTATATCCCACATAATTATCGTCTGTACGGATAATAAATAATTATATGACCTAGTTCTAATTATAGGCACTGTTTTATACGACTTGTATTTTCACATTACTTATGTTACTTGAGTAATACATAACAACATTGTGCAATTAATATTATATTATGGTGTCTCTAATAAGAATTAGGTCATTTTATTCATATCTTCCCGAATATTTTAGTATTTTTATAATATGTAGTGTTACCTATACTTTATTTCGTTCACAGAGAGGTATCAAACCATATAATTAAATAAATAATTAAAAACTTACGACCTTTTATGGACGAATATTATTTTTATTTTTTGTGAATATCTCACCACATTTCGACGTGGATTTACGCCGTCGTCAGGTGATCAAGTAATAGACGTTAAAAGCAGTAGAATCAAATCATATACATCACCAGGTTTTTTCGCCATCTTTTCCTTGACTCATCACCTCATCCCTATTGACTCTTCATCTTCCGTGTCAAGGCTCTCTTTCATCGTTCTTGAAATCGCGCACGATTGCCTTCTTCTCTCTTCTTCCCTCTCTCCAGTATTCGGCACATTCTAAGCGCACACGTTCTAGCAAGCGCCGCCTTTAATAATAATAATATTTATTTACTGCAATTGGGCAGATCTTATCCGGTGGCAATATATAAGGAAATACAATAAAAAAAATACAAAAATATATATCACAGAGCACTGAAATAAAAAATGGTTAAATAAATTTAAACTATATGATTAAACTAATATTAAAGTATTAAATATAAAAACATTTTACCCTGAAAGATCTAAATAATTGATAAAAAAATTTATTGCACATTTTATTTCACTGATGACCCAAACACTCGACTTACACCTTTCGTGCACTTCGCTTCACATTTTCCTTCCCATCTTTTCCAAATCACTTATTTCTCTTGTATCACTTCACTTCACTACCCACTATCATTCCACTAGCTTCCCATCTATACTAACGTTCTCATTCTTCCCGAACTTGTCTAATCCTTTTAATTTGTCTGCTCCCCTTTTCTTAGAGCGTTTTTGAATTTAAGAGAGGTTACTGAACCCGATAGCGCTTCCACGACATCCGTAGGCAAATTGTTTCAGTCCCTGATTGATCTATTGATAAACAAGCATTTTCCTACGTCTGTTCTTTGCTTCCTTCCGCGAATTTGGAAAAAGTGATCTTGTCTACCCAAAGTAGTCGGTTTTTCTGAATTTTTGGACATCCCGCCACGCTCTTGGTTCGTGTTTAAGTGTTCTGAACAATCATCTCAGTCGCGCTCTTTTTCTACGATTTGGAAAGGTTCTATTTTTATGTAATTATTCGCATTATTACCCATGTTTATGAATTTAATCGGTTTTTCTGAATTTTTTTCTAATTCTCCTATTTGATATTTTCTATAAGAATCCCATCCTACCGATGCATATTCCAGTAGAGACCTAAAAAGGGTTGTGTATGCTAACTCTTTTGTTGTCGGATTACTGTCTTTCTTTAAAATTCGTTTAATGAAATTTAGAGACTTCCAAACTTTTTGTGTAACACTGTTAACCTGATCAGACAACTCTTAAGTTATTCTTAAACATGATACCTAAATATTTGCATGAATTTAATTCCGGTTTTGGATATGAACTGATTTCATAGAACCAATTTTGCCTTAAAGCACTCTTTAAGGCACAATCAAGTGACTCTGGTAAAAAGAGCGGTCGTTCTCTTGATTCTGACCCGATTTTCCTCTCGCAATCTTCTCCCAACCTCTTTCTACTATATTGCATCGTTCCTCATTCCACCTCGTTCCGCTTCCAAAGGTTTCATGCCTCTATTTTCCCCCAAACAGAGACAAAGCATGTAGAGTTGGCAATTTCTGCGTCAGTTCCATTCTTTGATAGTAAAATTTAACGTTGGAATGCGACTCATTTCAAATATACGATTACTTGCTATTAAACGTTTTCTGGTATTAAAGTAGAAACTTAGAATTCAACCTATACTGCTTCACACGAATTTTAAGTTTGCTGAGACATTCTACAATGCGTTTTTTTGTCCCAGCCATTTTCTCTCTGTTTTTGTGTTATTTCACTTGAAAATGAAGCATTTTATGTCAATCATACATTATTTTAAACTACATATTTTAAAAATTTAAAATATTCTACCAACCATGTGAGATATATTATTTCTGGTTATTGGATTCTTTCTGGTTATTGGATTATTAGAAGAGTTTAAACAAATTAACATCTTTGTCTATTTTTGCTATGTCTTCACAATTAGGTGATCAGTTTTATGGCTACTGATAAACATACCTGCGGTCAAGAAACCTAGACACTAGGCTGTATTATTCTAAAACCTTGTAGCTCATGGCAAAGGAATTATAAATCCTAATCCATAATGGGAAATATGTAGGGAATTTTGTGTGTAGCATCAAGTATGTACCTCAGTCCTCAGTAAAATGAAATGTACTTGGATTCATTCTTGTGTTTTGTAAATAAAAGCATTTGGTGCTAAACGATTGCTAGTTTCTACAAAGAAAAACAGTTGTTCTGTTTTTATTGAAATGATTTAAAGAACACACTTGTTCTCAGTCCTTTGTGTCACAATCCTTTGATTCATTAATATCCAAAGTACTGAGGTATTCGACGAAGGACTGAGAACATTTGTTGTAAAATTTTAATCTTCTACTTATTTCTGGTTTGTAAGTGGTGAGGCTAGCAAAGGATGAGAATAATTATTGGAACTATAGCGTCCACTTGACTGGTTTAACTTATTTTGTGTCTGAAAACTTGTAATTCATTGTATACGAATTATGAATCCTAATCCATGATCATTGGAAATGAGCAGGGTATTACCTGCGCGTTTTATTGTGTACTTCAGTGGAAGGGGTCGCGAGTGAAATAGCATAGAGCTAACATGCTGGGGTCAATTGGATGCGCTAGTGACTGATATGAGCCCCAGAGCTACAAAACAGTTCCGTAGACAGGATACCCTCAGACTCCGCTGTCAGTACACTTTTCAGTGTTCTTTGAATTTAATTAATCAACATTTTGTAATGATTAAAAAAATTTCTCCAATTTTCTTTATTATCAATCACCACGCTCGTTCGTACATGGCTTACGAAAAATGCCATAAATTCTGTGAATATCTTTATGAACTTAAGTTCACAGTTATATCGGAACAAAATGCCAAATATTAGTAATGAGAATCAGCTATAATCTACGAATTATTTCAGAAACTAATAAAAAAAACTCATAACCAACCACTAAAACCAATCTTCGAACGAAAATACTAAACTCTCACTACCTAGGATTTTTCTTCTTCACTTATATAAACGAGATATATAGTAACGACCCACTTACACGACTTGAATCACGAGTGCTGTTTTGCGAATGCAACTAGCAACTTTTCATACTTGTACTTACAACTTTAGAACACGCGATACAATTACTGGTGTGTATTGCCACGTTAATAATGTTGGGTAGCTCTATAACGTTAGCAAATCACCATATTCCGAATATTGGGGAGGGCAGGTAAATTAAGTTTCCGGAGGACCACTGCCTTGAAAGGTAAACATAAGAGAAAATGTTGTAAAATAAGTAACAAATTTAATACAGAAATGAATAATAAATTATCTGCTACAAACGAATATTATGGAAGCTGAAAATAAACTATACATATTTACAATTGATTCTGGATAAGCATGAACATATAAACATTTACAATTAGAAGAAAAAAGCTTTAAACAATACAACATTAAATTGAAATGGTTTACATTCTGTGTGGGTAATTATTCTCATTAATACTTCTATAATAACCAAAAATATTTAATAATTTGGTACATTGGAGCTCATGGATACATGATTGCTTTGAACAGCAAATTATTGACCAAACCTGTGTCGTCTTCTCTAATGTCGACGTGCAGTTTTTTCTTGACTCGGAGAGTAGCAAGTCGTGGGATGTGGAGCCTTACCACTTTGATACTGCCAACTTAATGATTTAAAGAGGGGAAAAACTTGGATTCACAGTTAAACTCATTACGTCACTTTCGTTGACTTTGTAATGTTAAATGTTTCACTGTTTTTTTTATTCACTGCTCTTTTATACAAAATTATAGTTTGAATTCAATGTTCTTTTTTATATTGTTGTACTTGTAAATGGGGAATACAGCATGTTATTAAAGCTTATCTACACGGAGCGGTAGGAGGTAGGAGTTGGGTGGAAGGCTATTGTTAGTAGGGTGGATCAACAACTTGGCCCACGTGGAGAAGTTAGTAGTAGTTAGTAATAGATGGGGTTATTGAAACTAGGAGGAGGTGGATAGAGGAAGGAAGGTTCGCTTTCCAGTAGTCACAGCTATATGAACTGGGACATTAATGTGAAAAGCTACATATGTTCTGGCCCCATCGGGAATCGAACCCAGGGTGACTTGGTGATGAGCGACAACACTACCACCTGAGCCACGGATGGGCTGTGTTCTCGCCTTTCACTTATCTTGCAGTATTGTCTGATGTACTTTGGTTTCTTATAATTTTTTTACTGCAAAACTGGTGATTCAATAGTTCATTTATTTAACTTGCTTTTTCACGTTCTTTGTAATCGCTGTTCTTTACTACAGTTCACTGGTTTCAATTACCTCTTAATAACTTTATAACTTTCTTTCTAAACATCACTCTTTCCTGTAAATCTATAATTCACTGTTCTTTATGTCGGGATGACTGCTATATTAAATAGCATGACTACTCTTCCCAACACCCCAGGGAACTTACATCTAGTAAGTACGTGTTTGGCAAACACAGGGCCCCGACCTGAGTCTGGCATTACTTCCACTTACTTGTGCTAGGCTCCATCCTTTCTCTTTCCTGACCTTCCTTGGTCATCTCTTGTTCTTTTCGATCCCGATGCTAGTAGGTAGTGCGAGGGCTAGGGTATCTTTCATTTTCCTAGTTGCAATGTTTTGATGTAATGATATATGTTTTGAGATATGTTTTGATATGTTGTAATTCAGGAGGGTTTTTAGTGGGTATGGTTGAGTCATTCGGTGAGTCCCACACGCGAGGAGAGTCATGTTGGCTCTCCTTAGTGCGTAACTGTATTTTCCCTACCTGTACTGAATTTTAGGGCTCTAATGACCTCGATGTCGACAAGCCGTAAAGCCCCACAAAAAAAAACAAAAAAAAAACTCTTCCCACCTCTCTTACGAGTAGTGACAACCGGCGCTATTTTCGCGCGCTACTAACCGCCCTTTTACAAAGTTGCCTTTCTAAGCTAAATAATTTTGTTACATACTTTTATCAAATTACATTTATAGCTTATAAATGTATATTGCATTTGTTTGAATATTTATATAAATTTATTTACAATACTTAGGTTTTTAATCGTGCTTTTCCACTTGTTGCATTTTCATTATGCCTGCGTAGCTAAATTTCTCATTATCTTCATAATATCTTTCTTTGGTGGGATTTGTTATTAAAATAATATTTATCTGAATTTTCATTACAGGGTTTTCCTCAAAATATCTTTAATTTATTATCTTTCCTGGAACTTAAATTAAATTTACGTAATAATTAAATTAATAATTAAATTTTACAAAGTAACTCTTAGCAGAAGCTTCTTGAATGCTGATTCAGTGCGTCCGTTGATGCATTAGGACGCTTCAAAAAATGGGATTCCCGGATCTCTGCGTGTTTAGACGCTTCGGGTAGCAAGGGGTTGTGCAACATTGTGAAATCGTTCGTTACAAGCAGATGACTGTTGCTTAACATTGAAAATGATATGTTACGAAATGACCCGCAAAAATTTTCTTCAATTAGTTATAATACTTCAAATGTTTCTCTCAAACGTAATTAATGACTGAAAATATGAATAGGTGTGCTCTATCACATCGAGTGGAAAAAGACTGCCGTGTATTATATCGACGATTCATTCTGTCACGGAGGCGTCTGCGTGCGCCTGTACGCTAAAGCAAATAAACCTCATCATTGTAAAATATATCAAAGGTTACGAATCTTCAAGGCATTTAAGAAATCGATCTCGTGTGTTTGAATTCTCTAAAGTTTTTGTATATTTACAGAGAAGACCGTGTGAAATATGACACAAGTATGGTCGTGTATACTTTTTATTGCAAATAAGAAATTATAAAAATGAGAAAGAGGAAAAAGCGAAATGATCTAATTTTCGTGTATTTGCCCTAATTGTGATCTCTGGATAAGGGGTGACGTCAAAATTAAATGAATATATCACGACCTATGATGTCCACTTGGTGAGAGCACTCATGCCAAGACGACGGAGGGAGGGCAGGGAGGGAGACTGCAGTCGTGATGTCTGTGTTGTCTGCCGTTGCCACCACGAGCGATGCGCCCCGTGCAACACGTGCAGGTTACCCCCCATTCCTTATACTCTTCTGTCACCGCTGCGCGACTCTGCTGGCGTTAATTTAAAAACACCCCGCTCTCGGATATCGATTTACCTTAGGGAGAAGCTATGAGGCATTGCGAGTCCCCTTTGCAGAGAGCCGAAGGGAGCTACAGTGATGAGCTGACATCGAGATTGAAGGCCATTTGCTGACATTACACGCGTCCTTCACTCCGTAGGCGAGAACACTCTGATCAGACACTCTGATCAGTTTGCAATGTTTTAATTTCCAGAGCACTTATTCATAAACATGTAAAACGAAACTTACTAGTTACGTTCAAAGGATTACACACATATAAAGGTGCTGGGGACATCTCTTCAACGAATAGCAGAGTAAAAATCTGGAGTCACAACTCAATTTGAAATTCCATTAATTTACAATATTGTAATATACATAAATTTGCATGATACAAAAATGGCCGCACATTATAGAACTAAATTATAACATCGTTAAATATAAAATGGCTAGCTCAGGAATACCAAAATTTGGATAAAAATATCGAATGCTCATTCTATTATTACCAACCTACGTCGGAGACCAAATTCCGGTCGGCAACTAACGCTCACTTACCTCACCCACTCGGCGGAACGATGACTGATGCCTAGCTGTCATTGAGCTGTAATTGAAAATAGCGAAATGTGCTCTACCGATTCATTGGCGTGAAACACATAAATCCTTCTCGAAGGAAATACATTGTTCATAAACAGTTGATATAATTTCATCAAAACAAGTACATAATTATCATGGCTACAAATAATCATCTTTCAGCATTTCCTCCAAAATAAGAATAAAACATGAAAATTCACTAACACACATAAATCTTGAATTAACACTGACTTTACACAAATAGTTATTCTTTGATGAACAACAATGGAACTTGTCTGTTCAAGCACATCATACAAGCTGAAGTCTCATTGAACCCATAACAGCTTATGAACAGTAATGTTCACACAATCTGATAACTGCACAGCCGCTACCAATGAGGATGCTTGTGTCATTGACTTTAGCAAATACATTAGACACAAGTAAATAATCGAATCCCACAATGCTTTGATAGTGGAAAGCCGTCATTGGCTCATCCAAAAATGATTACCTCAGTAGTAAGGAACCGATGCCAGACGTCATAGGAGGTACTATTATAAGATTTCAAAGCGATCATTTTGAAAGCACTTATAATAGTCGTTCGCAGAACAATTTCGTACGGACGTCACTTTTCTGTTGAAATTCCACTTTCTCAAAATATGAAGAAAAAAAACTGGTTTATTTTCGTGTATTTTGACTTCTGCACTATATAAATATAACTTTGAATATCACGGACTACGCTGTCATTTATTCAGTTCTCTAGTTATAGCATCAAATACCTGGTGATGATAAGTGGTCCAGAAATATCATTATAATATTAAACGGAAAAGTATGAGATGTTATTATTATTATTGTTATTATTATTATTACATACTCGTATGTCAGTGTCATGTACAGTGAATTATTAACTCCAATACAAAAGATGAATCGAAACGCATATTGAGTGAGGTTTGTGAAGGGTTCTGATTCATCGAATTCAATGTGCATGAAGCGGAAACTGCTTACGATTCCAGTATTGTGACATTGAATACCACGTTCAGTGCTCGGTGCAGTTCACAGATGATCTCTTCTCGAATTGTTCTATACCCGTATCTATGGACTAAGCAACGGACGCGTGTCGTGTATGTGAGTAGTGTATGGATATTCCGGGTTCTAGGCACTATACGAGAATTGACGTATTGTCTTTGGGAGGAGACAAAAGGTCCCTGATATGTTAGAGAATTGTTTGAAAGAAATGAGAAGAAATTCTGATAAACCTGTCTTTCTTCCATTCCGTATTTCTGTAGTATCTATTATTATTATTATTATAAATTTTTATCTCAGCTAATGCTGGTATTTTTCTTCCAACCGGGAATGAACAACATTCCCAGGGTTGGATATAATCCATATAGCAGCTACAATACTTTCTCAGGATATGGGCAGTTTTCAACAGTGCTGTTTTTTTAAATTTAGATTTATATTTCCTGGTATTTTCTGTATATATTGCTCTATTGCTTTTTTGATAGTTCCTAATACCCCTATTACTACTGGTATGATGTGTTTTTGTTATCCACATTCTCTGAATTTCTATTTTTAAGTATGTGTATTTTATTATTTTTTCTGCTTCTTTTTGTGATATGTTCATATCTTTGGGCACTTCAGTATCTATTAATCGACAAGTTTTGTTTCTATTGTTTCGCACTATAATAATCAGGTTTGTTAGCAGCTACTGATCTAACAGTTACTACTTGCCCGTTCCAAATGATAGTTATGTCTTCTTTGGTCGTCACTTTTTGTGGGTTATGTTCATACCACTTGTCGGTTACATCTATCTTGTATTCATTACAGATTCTGTAGTGTACAATTTTGAAAATATTATTATGTATTGGTAATGTATGTATTCGACGAGGTGTATGTATTCATTTTTTGCCAAGATTGGACAGCCAGAAACAATATGGTCCATTGTTTCTTCATACCTGTCTNTGACACAACCGACATTTACTATCTATATTTTCTTTCAAAATGTGTTTCCTATAATGTCTCTGTCTATCAATTATTATTATTATTATTATTTTCTCTGTAATTCACAGCAACATTTGCTGGATTTCTTTGAGTGGACGGCCCCAAAATGCAGGTCAACTTAAACACTATTGTAACAAAAGAAATGCTCTGGTCAGGCTACAGGTACTAAGGATGACGGATTTTTGCAGCTTCATGTACAGGAAAGGTGATAGACCTATTTTCACCAGGCTGCTTTTGAGCTTCTTAGGGATTAGTCCAGTTGCCGAGATGACGATCGGTACTATATATACTTCTCTTTGACTCCACATTGTTTTTATTTCCTCCTCAAGAGCTACATATTTCTTGATTTTGTCGTTCTAGGTTGTCTGCAGGTTGTGGGAATTCGGGATGGCCACAGCTATAAGATATGTGGTAGATGAGGAGCGGTCAATCAGAATAATATCCGGCCTTTTGCAGGGTATTGGTTTGTCAGTTATTACGCTTCTGTTCCAATATAGTTGATGAGTAGCGTTTTCAATAACTGCAGCAGGCTCGTACCTATTGTAGGTTGTTTGGTCCTCATGCAGTTGGCACCTTTGGCCGATGGCTTGGTGCACTATTTTGGCTACTTGATCATGACGGTTGAGGTAGCTAGTTGGTGCCAGCATCCTACAGCCAGATGTTATATGCTGAATCGTCTCTCTGGGTTTACACTTCCTGCAGATGTCTTCAACATTTTGCTCCTTCAGTATAGCCCTCCTGTAGTTGTTAGTCGCGACGACCTGGTCTTGGATCGCTAGCATGAAACCCTCAGTTTCCACAAACAGATCCGCATTTGTCAGCCACTTGTTCGACGCTTCCTTGTGGACAAAATCGTGGTTGAGTTCAGCAGGATGCCGGTCATGGAGTGCCTTGCTTGACCATCTGGTCTCTAGCTGGTTCAGGTGTTCTTGCTGCGATGAAATGCAAATATCATCTTTGTTGCGCAAATTGAGAGGACTATACGCGTCGTCCGCCATGCGGACAGCTTCGTGCAGTGATGCCGACTTTGTGAAGAAATAATCTCTCAGGTTAGCTATTTGTCTCATATGTAACCTGCGTATGTCAACAAGCCCACGTTATCCGGCACTTCTGGGGATTCATATTCTCTCAATGGCAGCCTTGGGGGTGGTGTACCCGATATTTAGTTAAGATAACTCTTGTTTAGCTCAATATCGCGTCAAGATCCGTTGTGATCCATTTGTCAGAGCCAAATGTAAATGTAAGGGCTGGCACAGCATAGGTATTAATCGCTTGAATAGTATTATTCCCATTCAGCTTGACTTCAGGATTCCGGATAGTCTTTTATAGTACTCAGAAGTAATTTCCGTTCTTCATTTCCTTACGACAAATACGTTTTGCTTGCAGAAGTCCTAGGTATTTATAGGTATCCGTTTCATTCATCCCCTCCATAAAGGCACCTCCCCCCATTTTAAACCCAGATGCTAGCGTTTTACCTTTTTCAACTTTTAGGATTCTACATTTATCAAGCCCAAAAGTCATTTTAATATCACTGGAGAAGATTTCCGTTGTTCGGAGGAGTTGCTGCAATTGGTGATCTGTTGAAGCATAGAGCTTGATATCATCCATGTACATCAGGTGACTGTGCAAATGTTTTACTAGGTTACCGCATTTTATCTTGAATTCATATCCTGTTGAGTCTAATAACGTTGATAATGGGTTAAGAGCCATACAAAACCACAGGGGACTTAGGCTGTCCCCTTGGAAAATGCCTCTTTTTACATCGATAGGTTTTGTATGAAAGCTGGCTCCACTAGAATTAACTTGGAGTACAGTTTTCCACGAGGATATGAGATAACGTAAGAGTCTTACGATATGCTCGTCTATTTTGTAGATTTCCAGGACCTGCATTAGCCAGGAGTGAGGCACTGATTCAAAAGCCTTCTTGTAATCCATGAAGGCTGTATGTATATTTCTGCCCTTGATAATTGCTTGTTCTAATACCACCGAGTCAATTATCAGCTGTTCCTTACAGCCTTGCGACCCCTTGATGCATCCCTTCTGTTCCTCTGCCAGCACATCATACTCAGCCAAATGGTCGTACTTCGCTGNGATTGTATATAGGCAGGTGATAGACCGATAATTAGCAGGGTTATCAGTTTGACCTCCCTTAGGCAGCAGGTATGTAACCCCCTGTGTGAGAAAGCTCGGTACAGTATCGGGGTTTTGGAGGAACATATTAAAGAAGAATGCCATTTTCTCGTGGGTACAGGTGAGTTTTTAAGACAAAATTTGTGGATGTAGTCAGAGCCAGTAGCTTTCCAATTGAGCGTTTTATTTACAGCTTCTGTGATCACTTCCTTAGTAATTGTCACTGACGACATTTCACGCACCTGTAGCAGTCGTGCAGTCTCTTTCTTGGTCCACAAAGCTTCCCCATTGTGTTCCACTGGGTCTGACCATATGCCGCCTCAAAACTTCTCCATACTCTCCTTTTTCGGGGGAGAGGATTGATTGGCGAGCTGCTCATTTCGGACTGTTCTAAGACCACTGTAGTAATTTTTCTGGCTCGAGCGAATTAAGTTATTTTGCGTTCTCCTTTGATGTGACTCCCGATATCTCCTAAGCCGCCTTGACTTGGCAGAAAGGTTTTGCTTCAGCGTGTCAAGAATTTCCTCGTATGATTTGTTCTCGGGATCTCTGTCTGTATGCTTTCTTTCCTTTTTTATCCGGTCCAAATGTCTTCCAAGCCCTCTAGATCTTCTACAAGCAAAATACTGATGCAGCCTTCCTATATCAGCTCTCAACGAAGCAATCGCCCTTTCTAAGCGGACTTCCCAAGTGGGCGAGGTTCTAGGCCTCAAATTTCTCTGCGATTTATCAGCTATTTTTCCACCTATATGTCGGGCAATTGTCACTGCAGTATATTAAGCTGTAAAGGTTAGTAAAATCATTAGCCTGATTGATATAGGCAGGAAGAATCTTCTCATTCATTATTCCTGTGGTCTTAGCTAACTTCTTGGAGTTACTCTACTTTGGTACATAAGGTCTAGATGCGGGCTCCACATGCCCGTATTCAGCTATGGCTGTCTCTAATACATCCCTTTGATGCGCTATCATAGGGTCCTGTTCATTTCCTTCTATCTCTTGTTCTGGGTGCCTGTAAGGCCTCCTTGGGCACTTGAAGGGTTTACCGGGTCCACCGTCCATCGGCTGGCTGTTAATTGTGCTCTCTGAAGGGGATGAGGATGCATTTACTTCATTTACTCTTATTTGTGCCTCACAATCAGCCAGCTCACTGGCTACTTCATCTTTAATTTTGCCAATTTGCAATCCTGTCATGATTTTGTTAACATAAATTACTCTCCTCTGGTCCGCTAGCGGCTGAGCACTGACCAGACCGCTTAGCTCTGGATACATTTGTAAGAACAGCTCAAGAAATTTCTCTCTGTAACCTATTGTCATAGTATCTAGTTGTGTAGCTTTGAAGTAACAGCGTATCACGTTGGTATTCATTTCTTCCGCCCATGCGAGGCGTTGCCGAGGTATCCCTGCTTTAGTGGTTGTCCCAGATAGAGGCAAAGCACAAGAGGCAGGGGTTAATTCCGTGTCCGTATTCATAGCAGGATCAAAGGTCCATTGGTCAAGCTGTCTATTCCCGCGTTGCCCTTGACCCTGACAACACTCGTCCGAGGTTCTTCCTTTATTGTCAGGAACCCAATTATTCACAGCTCCCAGGGAGGTTGACCTATAAGAACTGGTGTCAAATTTTGTTCCACGGCAGGTATTTTATTTTCCCACTACCCTCTCAAATGAGCGAGCATCCTCCATTCGCAGGGGGCCGCGCCCGATAGAGGATCTGACAAATCCCTACGGTTTTTATTATTATTGTTATTACTTAGTTCTCTCAACTTGTGTAGGTTTTTCTCTCAGCAGTGGATTATTAAATCAAGTTCTGCTGGGAGGAAGAATCTATTTCAGGTCCAAGAACTTTCTGGTAATGTGGGTTAGGACAGAAGGACGCTGTGTTGCAATCTACTTATTATATTGGTGTTGATTTAGAGTTTTTTAATGGAATCGACTAGGAAATTTATTATTATTATTATTATTATTATTATTATTATTATTACGCTACATGACAATACAGATCGCATCACAGTGATATTTTACAAGAGCTCTTAGAATGTTAAAAGAACGTTCCCCGAAGTCATCTCAGAAAAAAGCACTCTCAAAGTCATTTGTACGCTTCTTATTTAACATACCCTTTCCTCATTCATGATTCAGTTTGATCAGATCAGAATTAACCAGTTTCTAATTAGTTTAGAGGTCTTGACTCGTAAATTTTGGAATTGATAAATTAACACCATATAGGTGTATTTCAAATGGAAGTAAGAATTGCCTTTTACAACAATAATTCATATCTACATTAATTTTTGTTTGTTGTTTTGAGTTTTTGGCAACCTCCTTTGAAATAGATGTCGCGTGATTCAATGTTAATGAAATTGTACTGAAGTAACGTAGAATGAATTGTTTTTTTTTCAAATAAGAAAATAATTTTATTTCAATAAAATTATATTATATTTATTGAATATTATATAAATATTCATAAGAAATGTTAAAGATCGAGGTGTCGATGAGACCGGAATTCAATTCATAGTAATTTGAATTGCAAATGCTGACATAAACTTGAACTGTGAAGCATATTTTCTCGTTGATCTGCTTCTCAATATCGAGCGAACATTGAACCTTAAAGCGTGTCACCGCATTTTGACTCTCATTAAACCACTCAACGGAATCCTTCAGAGTATCCCTCTATTCCAATTGAGAAGGTTCTGTTCAAATGAAGGTATTTACATGTGCTTTCCACCCATTCGATTGCAGAACTTGTATAACATCCAAAATCCTGTTCAATCTTACGTATTTTCGTGTTATAATTTTGAACAGAAATTTTCTTAATTTTGAAATACCGCTATTTCAGTTTTTAAGAAAGGAGTATTTTTCCTAGATTCATGGTTAATAACAAAGTATTCCATTTCTAAAGAATGTATTTCCTAGCTATTTAAATGGTTTAATTACACGGTTTTCCTTTTTTCATGAAAAATCGCTTATTTAGGAAATTGCTTTGAACAAACACTCCTCAATTTTTAGGCTCTTAAATATTTTTTTTTACTTTCTCATATAAATAGTACATTAGAAAGTTTTGTAATTGAGGAAAAAGTTGGGAGCTGAAATATCTGTTTTGGTGGTTCGTGATTCCAAAAGAGTGGTCGTTTGCATGGCATCCGTCCGTCGATTCCCGTCCTTGTGAGATTTTGACTAAATGCATAACTTATAATTCACATTTTGTATTTAGGGTGGAATTTTCTTGTTGTCGATGCACTTGCGTTTGCATTGTTTCGCTTAATCATTTAGCGTGGACGCAGTAAAATAAATCCGTAAAGCTTGAGTATTATTTATCAGTGTAAATGGAGCAAGCGGAGGTAGAATACACATTTGATAAACTGATGTTTACTGATAACCCCAACAAAAAGTTAGTTTTGGGTTGTTCCTTTTATCATATACATAGTAAATATTCCTGAAAAAAAATCCATCGTGGGATTTTGACGGAAATACTTTAATTCCGAAAAAGTGGATTTTAAACTAATGTCCGAACCCGACCAAAAATTTACTTTTTACTCTATTACTTTCTCATATACGTAGTACGAAAAGAGTTGTAACCGTGAAAAAATTCGATCATTTTTCATATACTGTAATATACATAATTGATAAAGGAAAAATGGCTCCAAGTTAGAGCATCAGTTGTAATATATTTAAAGGAATAATTAAAAATGGCCTCATGTTGAGAAGCCAATTGTAACATAATTTGGTTATTCATGGCTAGCTCAAGAGTACCAAATTTGGAGGAAATACAGAATGTTAAAACTACTATTGCCAACCTCTGTCGGAGAATAATTTCCGGTCGGCAAATGACACTCATTTACCTGGCTAACTCGGCGGAGCGATGATTGATGCCTAGGTGTCATTAAGATTTAATAAAAATAGGGAAATAGATTCGGCCTTTTAATTGGCGTGACACACACACAAATCCTTCTCAAAGAAAACACATTAATCATAAAAAGTTGATATAATTTCATAAAACAAATACACGATTGCTATTTCTTCAAATAATTCCCTTTTAGCATTTCCCCAAAAACAGTAACAAAGCATGCCACTTCACTACAACACATAATAAAATCTTAAATTATCACTGGGTTTACAAATGTGATTATTCTTTTACAATAAAGAATGGAATTTGTAAGCTCAACGACATCATACGAGCTGACGGCTCATTAATTACCATAATCGTTTATGAACATTTACATTCATTCAGTCTTATTCCCGCTCTGCTGCCACTATAATGTGGGTGCTTGTGCCATTAGCCGATTGTCTTTTGCAAATACATATTATATACACTTAGCACAAGTAATAAAACGAATCATGCAATGCTCTTGTAGTAGAAGACCGTCATTGGCTCATTCAAAAATTGTTACCACTGTAGTAGCGAACCGATGCATGACGTCATTGGAGAAAAATGCCGCAGAGGTGAGGCATCTTGTGGAGTCACCTCATTGGTGTGATGATTACGACCAGGTTTCAATCAGCTGCACTCCAATCAGAGTCCCATACGACATCGGAGATGCTAGTCATGCAAAGCTGCGCGATCACGTGTATCGATAAAGTCTTTGAAGTTCGACAACTCAATCAATTTTGATCCGAGTGTCCACGGCGAATTTAAATATCATTGATTGTTATTCACGGATGCACACTGCCATCAGTCTCCTCCTACTTCGGAAGATGTTTGATTCGTTGCGCAGTATTTTCTATGCGATGTTGTCCCGCGAATGTTTATTCTTTTGAAATTACTATTAAATTACGAAAACGGTTTAAAGAATGAATTATTTATTACAATACGTAGTACGTAGAATTGATTTTCTTTCACGTCAATTTACTTAACGCGTTTGGTATTCATAGTCCTACATACGTACCTACATACATACACATATTCGCAGTTATAGCAACAGCAATCTTTATGCTCATAGTGACCATCAGGCCATCGTTATTGAGATTGCTGATTTCCGAGTGCAGCGTGTGGCTCGCAAGGCACCGGGGAACAGATGGAATTCCAGGTCTTTCGACAAGGAAACCTTGATTGCAATGATGGAGCGTAGTGATACAGCTCTCCAGGGAACAGTGGATGACATAACTGAACAACTCAAGTTCCAGGTAGCTCTCACCAGCGACACATCGGTGACAATCTTCGTCTACCAACCGACGTGGTGCAGTGTACTGGTGGAACAGTGAGATTGCTGATATCTGCAGAGAATGCCACTGTACTCGAAGACTTGCTCAGCGAGGCAAGAGACATCGATGAGAACATGCTACCCACACTTAGAATAAGTGATACACATCTTTTTTACATAACATTCTTTATAACAAAGATGGCCTGTATCAAGAGCGGGCGTCAAAGCACGACAATTTGCTTGAGAACATGGTGCGTCTGATAATGTCTGAAGAAAGCTGGTTGGCAGTACCTGATTTTACATCATTAAGTTGCTCCATCTCGCAGAAAGGAATAGAAGAGTCAACTAGGATGGCATAGTAGCCATTCTACCCCTTGCGATGTAATGCCCCCCACCCGGATTTGTCAGTGGAGTACCATGTATAATAAGTTAAAAATTAAATACTTTCCTCAATATGCACAAGCAAGAATACACGCACAGAACATCTAGTAGCTCATGATCCCTTTGATAATACTATATAGGGCCTACATACAAAGTTTTAACGAATTGTCACCACGCTTCTCAATTATAATTAACTTGGAACGTTCCCGACCACAACACGGCATATTTATTTTATCACATATACCCACTGGAGCGTCCTAAAAGAGAAAATAATAACTTTTTTAATTCGGTGATGCACTTTTAAATAATTTTTTTAGCGTTCTCCATAGTTTGGCGTCCCCCATCACCCCGACGTTCGAGGCACGTGCACCTCCTGCCCGCACCTTTAGATTATACCCTGCTTGCTCAATAGGTTTGCATTCTAGGTCACTATTTTGTATGACATTACTTATAACGTAATTTTCATTTTATTCGTGGGATTTAGGTGCATGATTATTTTATATACTTGCTAGATAAAGAAAATGTAACGAAGATCGTCAACCACTGGAGCTAATTCATTTGAATAAGACCGCTGTTGGCAAGCGTGGTACAGCAGGAGGCGAGTGTAAGAATAGACCGTTACACAATTTGTAAAGTTAGTAGTGTTTGTTAATAAAGAAGTGATGCATTTGATGACTTTGTTGCATTGCAAGGTTTGGAAAGAAATATCAAAATGGGGAACAACTCCATCCATCTGTTTGGTTTTGTGATAATCCGATTGGTGTTTGCAACTTCGGTTTAGCAATTAAAACAACATTTCTCAGGATGCATGTCTGGGCACTAATCTTCGTTGAGAATTTCTTTTGATTTTTGAGACTTTTCATTGAGACTTGCAATTAGGCACAAATGGTATAAGTTGCTGTAGGTTTGACGGAAAGTTGAGTATTGGACACAACCTTTACCCATACACAACCAAAGATATAGTAATCCCTGATCCGATTGTACAGACGCTGCATATTCAACCCATGTAACAATACAGATAAAAACGTCATACACCAGGAACTAAACGAAAGTTACTCAAATGGTACTTCATAAAACACGGTTTTTGTCAAATAAACAAATTGTATTATTTTTTGACAAACGAAAGTAATTATATTATATTACTTTCGTTTGTCAAAACAGTGTCGCAGCGTCTTATGTGGTCTTTTATATATATATATATATATCTGTATATATATATATATATATATATATATATATATGGGGGGGGGGTCCCCGTACCCACGAGCTTAGCGATCTTTTATTTATATCAAGCACTATGAACCTGGTGTTGCCCGGGAATGTGACATTGTTAAGTTTTTTGTTTTATGTTGTTTTCCTACTTACATTTTCGGCGGAATATGGTGGCTTCGTTTGCTGTACTTCGCAACTATTATACGCAAGGTAGCCGCCATATTGCAGTCAAATTTAATTAATTAAATGTTTCTATTGACCTCTATTCACTTCATTGTAATAAACATATGGGATTAAATCCATAGAACCGTCAATAATGAGTCCAGAGACTCCACTCAACCCCGAAGGGCGCTACGATTGACTTAACCCTCGTGGGGGTGAACATATGATTAAACAATAACGTGTCATTGTTCATTTTAGTGATCTAGAAAACTATGAATAGAACTTATGTAGGCCAACATGTATGTCAATTCTACTCCACTTCTATTCCCAGGGGTACTAGGTGTGTACAGTATTATCTTCCATGTAGACTGATTGTGAACATCAATGGGAGTGTGACTCGCCATCACAGCGGCTCCTAAAACTGGGGATTCGCTCGTACTCGATACTTCTGTGCCTCCTCGAGGATGTCTCACCCACATAAGTTTTTTTCTCAGATAGTCAAGTATAACAAGCTGTACTGTAGTACTGTACAACAAGCATGATACAAAACGTCTCCAGGCATTCCAGAATTATCGCGGAACTTACACACTTACTGGTTTATATAAGTTATATTGTACTAGCTAAGTTTTCGAGGGTTGGCTCGCGTTGAATTCATGATAAAATTGTGTGTTTTGAGAATCTAGATTGTTCATTTCCTTACTATTTCCTATTATTGAATACATTGATCAGAATAGTCTGAACCAAAAGTAATTCAGAAGAGTGTGAGTACTCTCCTTGTCTGTTGGTTATGGTACCAGTACGCTTCCACTGCGCTACTCTGCTGCTTGAATAAGTACGCGTATTAATCTTCACTCAAATGAATCATAATAATAGTCATGAATTGTATCAAATAAACTGCTGTTTGATGAGGAAGTACGTATGTTGATGACTCTATTTGTGGATAATGTTTATAAAGGGATCATACAGTACTCTATACCATATAAGTATCACGAATTTCCCTTTCAATTACTATATAACCGCATCATCTTGGCTGGTCCTCGTTTATCTCTCCACTTTGAACTCTTTTGCTGTTGATTAGATAGTAGGGAAACTTTCGTTTCTGGATGAATTTTATTTTCGAAAGTGTTTGCCTGTTGTGATTGAATCGATAATTTGACAAATATTCGTGTGCTAGTCGTTAACTGTAGGTAATATTATTACTTTCTCTTTTTTTGTACTTCTGTTCTATTATAAAAATGAATTTACCGATACACATTTCTGTAAGTAGGGTTACAGGAAAGTAGTATGTAATGACGAACGGAAAATTTTGAAGCACCAGCAATTTAACTTTCTCGCTCCCCGCGAATTTTGTTCATTTTACGACAAAAAGAAGAATTACAAATTAGTAGTTAATTTATACTACAGTGGGAACCGGAGTTGTGTTTCCAGTCGAGATAAAAACTATACGAAACTCTCAATCGCAAATCAAATAAAAGATAAAAGGGCAATTTAGAAAGGAGAGTGATTTTTTTTAGAAATTTACCTTCAGCCGACGACTCTAAAACAATTCACCCTATTTTAATTAATATTTATGAGCAAAACGTTATCGAGTTATACTCAACAACGAGTGTTTTGCATTAGAGGGTCATAAAAAATTTGATTGGAACAAAACTTTTTTCTTCAGTATTATTACTAACAAGTAACATTAAATTTTAGGTGTAACTTTGCATTCTTCAGACTTTCAATTTATTATGTAACAAACCTCCCATGCAAAACTAAAAATATTGAAGACCTGTTCAGGGAGTAACTCTCTTCGTCTACGAACTCACAAATAAGACTACTTTTTTCTTTTCACTTATTGTATAAAACATTTACAAGCATTACAATTTTAGCAGAAGTTTATTCGATGCAACAAACTAACTTACATTTGATAGTTCCCATCTTCAACACTGTCATTATGGGGTTCTCGTGAAACTATCTATTTCTCATGTCCATGCTTTAATGGTGCGCTTTCATTCGCTTTAATGCGGGCATGGCCATAATAAATCTCTTTTACTAAATACTTCGTTTGCATATTGTGAAAAAATAAATTACTGCTGCTAGTGCAAAAATCAATTGTATCATTTTGGTAAGTTTGCAATATTTGAAATTGACATATTTAGACAGTACATATTTAGAGGCTGTCCTTGTATCATGACCATGACTTCATTACCATTTTGTGTACTATGTGATTTTTGCCTTGAAAACCCATATTTAGTTGCTTTTGAAAGAATAACTCAGAAAATATTCTGATCTACTGTTCTGTTCTTTTGAAAGTAATGGTCTGCTGGATTTAAACATTTCGTGCTAGTGGGCATGTAGATTTACCTCGTGCAGCAAGTTAATCCACAGAATCGTAAAGGCACTGCTTGCTTCCATGTTGGCGGTTTCGTAGGTCGGCTTGGTTGCATTCTGCAGGGGCGAACACTGGGTCGCGGCGACGACCGCGTTCCGGTACATACCGCATTAGCTGGATGCACTTCAATGTGTTTGACCGTTAAATGTTCATTATATTTATTTTATACCCATGGTTACTAATATGCACTTCTTGATCATTATGTGCTGAATTCTTCTCTAAAATACGTCTGGAACTAGCATTGTTTTCGATCGTAATCATTTGTCATCACAATGTCCGACACGTCCGTTCACCAATTACGTGCAGAGCGGAATCGACATAATTTATAAATGAATATAATTAGTTCTTTTATAAATTCGTCATTTCCATCAAACATACTTCTGTACTTTTACGTAACTCAATATTACATCAAATTTACTGTACAATTTGTCATGATTGAGGTAAAAATAACGAGACTTTGAAGTTCATTACTCATGTTATTTTTAGAAATTTTGTGGAGGAAGTAAATATTTCTTGAATGCTTTTTTGTTGATGTGTATGACTAAGGAATCCGGAAATTAACCAACACTCGCTAAGGAAGGAGTATTTCAATTACACAAACCAATTCTGTGTTGTGAGGACCGTGGGAGGCACTGGAGGGGATGGGATGAGATCCGGGGATCTGCGAAGGTGAACAAGTACAGTGGCTGAGACAAAGGACGTCACATCACAGAGAAGCGAAGCCCTGAGGCTGCTAGCGCAAGCAAATGGAGCGTACTTGCCAATTCACGATTCTGTGTAGGAGTTGGGTGGTGATAAATCAGAATGAAAGAGTTTTGTGAATTCTTGCAATACACAACTGAAATTAAATAATAACAATGAATTGCTGGAATGAAGGTTTCAAAAATTACGATGTGATGATACCAATAAATTAATATCATTCAACTCATGATTTGGAGTACAAAGAAAAACATTTGTTCATAAAACTAAAAAGCGATTTAATAAGTTTTTACTATTTACCCACAGGGTTTCTTGCATTTTAAGAACAAGCTAACTATATTTCAATAAATAATAGTTTTGTGGTTTACGTCTCCATTGTAACATGAGTTATGGAGTCATAGTTTCAAATCTTTCTGCAACAACTGATTATTTTCATTAAAGTACAAGTTTATAATAGACTTCTTTGGTATT
This sequence comes from Laupala kohalensis, assembly GCA_002313205.1. NCBI lineage: Eukaryota > Metazoa > Arthropoda > Insecta > Orthoptera > Trigonidiidae > Laupala > Laupala kohalensis. The sequence continues at coordinate 265,364 of NNCF01129505.1, forward strand.
TTACTAGTTTGTATGAGCTTTACATTTTTTTCAATAAAAGTGTCATATACATATATTTTCACCAGAGATGTAGGGAATGTGACAGCTGATTCATCACCAATTCCTAACAATGTTGATCTTATTTTTAATTTTTTTTTTTTTTTTTTTGGGGGGGGTAAAATTGATTAACATTTACTTTGGTTCATTCAATTTACTTGGATTGAATATCGATACTTGGGGTATTATGATAGCATTAATGAACACGGATAGCTTTCCTATTCCAAAAGCTGGAGATAAAAAAGAAATGAAAAATTATGTTTCACAGAAATGGAGATGTACTCAAATACGTTCATCAAAACACCATCAAAATTTAACTCTTAAGAGACATATAATAATATTTAATCATATGGTATCAGTCGTACAAAAATAATTGAATGAATCTGACCTAACACCCAAGGATAGGAAATGAGTTTGCTCGAGATCGATTGGAAACCTTTCAGAATATAAATGAGAAAAAATTATGACAAATAACAGTATTTTAATATTGTTTACATTATTTAACACATTGAACCAAATTGTTATAGATAAAAGTAGCATATGGTTCATCGAGATCACTTAGTTGAAAGAATAGTCAACACATTAAAGAACACGAATAATTTTAAGACGTAGGATTATGATATCTCTCTCTAAACTGCTCTCTACGCCTTGAATATTTGCGATCGTTGATTTTTTTATTAATTGTGAGCCGGAGATCGAAATTACAGATCCAGTGTCAATATGAGACTCTTCCCTTACCTGGATTTTTTTCTCAATTCCCGATGCGACTTGTGTGCCTTGTTGCTAGATTCAGCGCGGGACTGGGTGGTTGTGCCCCCGACTTCTCAGCAGGAGCATCCGGCTGGGGAGCGCTGTTGTATTCGGGAGCGTACACGCTTCTAACGCTCCTGGTGCCCGCTGCGCTCATCACGGGATGCAACGTACGCGTACTACGCATCGCCAGACGCCATCGTCATCGCATCGCATCGGCCATCTTTGAGGTGAGGGAGACACCAATGTTAGTAGAGTCATTCAAAAGTCTAATTGGCTTCTTTGTTTACGTTTAACTTACTTTGTACATTTGTTTTATGAATAATGGAAATTAGTACTCATAATCTAATTTCTAAAAAATAAAAATAGTGAGAGAAGAAAATAATGTCAAGTGTGAATTCACTTGACTCTAGTCATGAGCGGCATGGTCTGTCATCAGCCTTTATTCCCATGTCGTAGATGACAATGGTGAATAGAACGAGAAACACGAACAAGTAACATATTATCTCTTCTATATATCGGTTTACCTAGAAAATAAATTCTTTTCTGTCAGTAGATTATGTATTTCATCATTAAAAGTTTCAGAATTTTGAAAATAAAGGGGCTGCTATCAGAAAATCAATACTGTATTGTAGCCAAACAAGTGTGATAGTCTGATGAACCACAATATTCCACTAATCCAAATCTGAAAACGAACGCAGGCATGAGATATTTCTCTTCCTACCTAGATATTCCCGCGCAACATTCACTCCTTATAAAGACTTCGTTACAATTTTCCCGTGGAGAAGTTTGAGATCTGTTCCTTTGTCTTACTTCTCGATGTTTTGTCGTGTAATATAAAATATAATTGCTATGTTGCTATTTAATAATCTTTTTTATATCTTGTAGTTTTTGTATCAATTTCCATAAAATTGACTCTGCATTTTAAAACATTTGTAATTATTAACACAAAGAACGTTTTGCAAACAATACTTAATGAATACATAGCATGAAAATATTTGTTGATTCACTTTATTTTGTTTTATCAAGAACCCTTCATTCCATTACATTTCTCTCTCCATGTAAACTCTTTCAAAGTTGGTTAGAGAGTTGGTTGGTTTCAGAGAGGTGGTTCAAGAAGATTATCAGAGCTGAATCTAAAAGTTCATAACGGATTCCTGAACGGTACAATTCTATTATCTCGGTAATTGCAATCATTACACTCATCCCTCACATGCGTCTCTCGCCTGGCAATTTTTAAAATCCAATTGTCAGTTCTGGAACACTGATTAGTTCGCATGTACGAGGTCCGGATCAAAATCGTTCTAGTAAAACTCTTCAATGTGAATCAGATTCAAACGATTTGGTGTAATTACGGAAAAGTATGACACACTGATATATTAATTGTAATAGTTAATCTTATTACCCCCTTCAGAATGATAATTTGTCATTTAAGTTAATTAAAAGTATATTTCTTGTGTCCTATGAGTGTGCACCACAACATTTTTAGGAACATACGACATTGATACTACATCAAAATTCACAGTAAGTTGCGACGTGGATTTCTATTATTTAAGAAGAGAGCTCAAGATATCATTTTCTTTCTAGGTGCAATTTCTGATCTTTACAAACACAAAGTGGCGTTTCCTGAAAATGTAAAACAACAGCGACCATTGATTCAGAAATTTTTTATGTCGTGTATTGTTAAGTTTTATTCGAAACTTGAACTCTAATGTAGATACGGTATATATGAAAATTATTTAATAATTGGACTTTCTTGTAGGGTACAGAACCCAATTAAATTTGTGTCACTGAAATCGAGTGAATAATGGATTAATAATTTAAAGTGAATTGAAAAAATATGAAGTTTCTTAAACCTAAAAAATTATAATGTGAGTTTAAAAAATCACGATTGAAAATATTTCCAATTACGTCACGTGTAAAGCATAATATTGCATGGATCATTAATTAATTTAATGAGAAATTAAGTTTTACATTTTATTTCTTGTGTGGTAACTTCATATTGTTTAGACAATAGCCACGTAATGGTTTGAAATATACAATGATTTTAGGTTAGGAAAAAAATTATTTAAATATTTCACTTCCAAAATGATTTACGTAAATGGAACTAGGAATACATGAAATTTTCGTCCTAATACAGAAAACTATCTTTAATTTATAATTGTATAATATTATATATGAACGTGATTGTGTTCTTTTTATCTTCTTGTTTTTTGTTCTTTGCTTTTTGATATATCATTGGTTCTACAGATATCACGTATAAATATTTTATTTATTCACTGTTAACACCTAAGGAGACGTGACTGGGAGTGAAACGTTTTTGAGAGTATTATAGAATCAAAAATGTATTTTAAAGATTGATTAATTGCGCTTTATGATTTTATTTTTTCATGAAGAACATTACATTTGTAAACGCCATTAACTTAAATATTCAGCTTTATGATGTAATGATTTTAAAGGAAATAATTTACTAAGGCCAATAAGAAACAAATCTCATATTTTTCTCAGTTAATTGACAAGGAAACTAAACGAACTTTATACATCTTGTAAGCATAATATTCAGTATGAATTTCTCACTTTTCTATATATTCAAGGATAGTTCTTTTAAAAATATAAATAAATATAGTTAAATATATCGTAAATTATCAATAACTCTGCAGATAAAATACTATGAATCATTTGAATGAGTCAAATGAATTGCTTCACGTCGCGATTTATCTTAGTGAAAACCGCGTTGAATATCTTTATCGGTATATGTGATATTTGAGATGTGCGTTCTAATTGTATTCATGTATTTTACTTCAACTAGAAATATTAGAAAATGGATAAAAATGTGATAACACTCTTAGTTATACTCTAGAACGCGGTTTAAGAGAAGTTACAATATTCGAGTGTAAATTATTTTACAAAATAATATGATGAAATGTTTGATATGAATTTATTTGGAATAACTTTGAATACAATTTTAAAAGTAGAGAGCAATAACAATTTAATACACGATACAGTGCGTGATTTCAGTTGATTAGACGTAATTTAGGTATTTGAGTGGTAACGTAGAGAATTACATAAATTTAACTGACGACGACAATAAAGTTCATTGAAACATTTCGATCGTTATTGTGACACGACACATGCATCCTTCTTTGCCGTTATCTGAAAATCCCCTGTTCCTAGGTAACGTAATTCACTTTTACGGATGTACAGAGACCAATAGCATGCTAAACACCACTGGCCTTGAATGTCGACAATAGACACAAATTGACTCGTGAATTATTTTCTCCTAACGAACAAACTTTTCGAAAATACGAGAGAAACTGAACATCACTAACGAGCTTTGGATAATTTGATAATGTTTGACAACGCGATCGAAAATCTGAGGTTTACAAAATGATAATTCTGAGCTTAATTCCAGCACGTTATTCATGTTTACCTAATTACAAAGAACAGTTTGGGCTTTTGAAACGTATAATTCGAAAAATGGTTGAACCCTCCATTCATTGAGTGTGCGAATTTGAACTCTTCATTTAAATGCGCAATGAACGCATTTATAAAGATCAGAAAAGTGAAAATCTGCTGTGAAAGTGAAGAGGGTGAGTCGAGTGGGTGTACGGTTTGTGATCGCTCTTCATGTGGTGAAGTAAGCAATTAAAAACATTTATTTTGAAATAGGTCTAATGGGTTTAATACCCACCTATCTCTTTCTTAAGAAATAAAGTGATTGTTCTTTCACCAAAATATCACGCTAAATTAAAGGAACTAGTTACCTCGCACAATAACGACTTTTGAAATGGAGCATGAGTTTAGAATATCAGTTAAAACTCCAATTTCATACACATTCACTTTCAGCACGTCCGCGTATATTCACTCAGGTGCAATTCAGAAAAATAAATCTATATAATTTATCTAAAACATTACTTCCGCCGAAATGTTTAGTTTGTTCTATTTTTCACGAGTTTAGGAATATTTTCGGTAAGTATTAATAAAAATATTATTTCAAAAAATAATTGTTTAAATATATTTGTGTCACGTGAATTAATTTACGCGGTGCATTAGTGAAGTTGTTTTTGTAAAGGATAGGATCACATTTGTTGTTAATTATTTTTATAATACATGAAAGTGTTTTGTGAGTCTTTTCTTCTCATTAACGATTTTATCAGGAATTATATATCCTGCAATACTTCCTTGTTGTTTATAAATATTATAGAGAAGAATACAAATAAGGAAACAATAATGGGAAATCATAGAGATTATGGTCCACTTACTTGATATTACTGTGCGTTTATCTGAAATATTTCTTACAGTAAGTGTATGTCCATAAAAACATAATTTTGTCCGCTTTTCTAATTTTTCTGTATTATTTAAAAAAATAAAACTTTGTTTAATATTTTTATTGCATTTTATTCTCTTCTTGTGAATTGCTCTCTTGAAATCATCCCGTTAACTTCAGGCGTATATAGATTTAAATTAACTTATGAGACGAAAATATGAGATACATGAAGCTGTCTGGAATGCACTAAATTGACAGTTTGGAGGACATTTCAAGAAAAATCAATTGGCATAAGTATCTAAAATCTGTAAAACAGTACAAAATTACGACAGAAAATGTTTAAAAAATCATTCATACATAATTTGAAACGTTTCTGTACAAGCCTTATTCGACCCAGGCGAAACATGAATAACTTATTTTAAATATACATATTTAATAATGAATTACAAAATGCATAATTTATGTGTATTTCATACACATAAATTGTGTACAAAGTGTATTTCATGTTTGAGCAGAATACAGCTTCGTTGCGTGTATTGCACCAGCGATTGTTCATATCCGACACAATAAATATTTATCCACACCAAGGAAATTATGAATATGAAATTATACTACGGTCTTCTTGAAGAGAAGAAAGAAGAATCTCTTAATAATATTCCTGACTGTTTCATTGAATCTGTGAATCACCTTTATGTCTTTTTTCTTTTTTCATTATCTATAAAACTATTTCTTTCTCCTTACTTACTTACTTACTTACTTACTCACTTACTTACTATTCGGCTCTACAGACCTTTGTGAGCTTTGACCTCCTTTACAACCTTCTTCCTTTCTTCTCTCTGTTGTGTCAGCCTTTTTCAGCCTCTCACCCCTATCTTTTGTAAATCCTGCTCCACATCCTGCAACCATCTCTTTCTCGGTCTGCCTCTTCTTCTGACCCCCATGGTTTTACCATGTAACAGGTTTTTAGGTGTCCGACCGTCTTCCATCCTTTCTATGTGTCCTAGCCAGCCCAATCGTAAGGATTTTACAAATCTCACTATATGTTCTTCTCCCAATATCTCATCGATCTCCCTATTATATCTCGCTCTCCATATCCCATTTTCGCAGGTTAGTCGAAATATTTTTCTTCTGATCTTTCTTTAAAATATTCTTAGGTTTTCCTCATCTTCCTTATCCGTAACCCATACCTGTGCCGCATAAGTTGCCACAGGCCTTCTTAAGGTTTTATATAATTTCAACTTGGTTGTCTTAGTCAGTAGTCCTGATCTTATAAGCTTCGAATTCGCATGATATGCCTTGTTTCCGGTCATTATTCTATTACTTATTTCCGTTTATGAGGACCCTTCCGTGTTTATTTTAACTCCTAGATATGTGAAGTTATTTACCCTTTCAAATTCGTGCTTTCCTATTTCAACCTTCTGTGTTCGATTGCTCACATTGTCCACTTCAGTCTCCATATATTTAGTTTTGTTTTCGTTTATCTTGACCCCAGCTGATTTCCCTAGTGTTTCAATTGTATCTAACATTTCTTGCAATGCCGTTCTGTTTCTGAAGATCAATACAATGTCATCTGCATATGCACAAACTTGTTTAGATTTATATATTATATTGCCTCTTAGTTTTAATTCCTTAAGCATTTTATCTAGTGCAAGATTGAATAATAATGCAGAGAGTCCATCACCTTGTCGCACTCCTGTGGCCATGTAGAAAGCTTTGCCTGTCATCCCTCCAACCTTTATTTTAGCGTTACTACCCTTCAGTGTCATTCTTGTCAACCTTATCAATTTGTTGGGTATTCTGAGTTCCTTCATCACCTCATATAAATATTTCCTATTTATGCTATCAAAGGCCTGCTTAATCGATAAATAATATATGCAAAGGAATGCCATTTTCATGAAATTTTTCCATAATTTGTCCCACCACAAAAATTTGCTCCGTGGTACTCCTATCTCGTCGAAACCCACATTGTTGTTCTTCTAATACTTGCTCTGCATGTTAGTTCATTTTTCCAAAAATGACAGTTGAGTGTATCTTATATGCAAAGTCCAGCAGCATAATGCCTCTGTAATTCATACATTCCATTTTATCTCCTTTTTTCAATATAGGACATATTAATCCATTACTCCATTCCTTTGGCATCTCTTCTCTCTCCCGTATTGCAACTATTAGTTTGTGCATTGATTTCTGCAGACTCGTACCACCATTCTTGAAAAGTTCTGCTGTTAAAGCATCCTCCCCTGGGGCTTTATTGTTCTTCTATTTCTCAATTGNACTTCCATCCTTTGTTCATCTATACTAAACCTTTCCCAGTCTATATTAGTTTCTCCCTCATGTCTTTTCAAAATCTCCCCAAAATGTTCGTTCCACCTTTGAATGATTCTATCTTTATTACCGATTATATAACCATGTTTATCTTTACAAGCATCCAGTCTTGGTTTGTACCCCTTATTCATCTTGTTAACTGCTTGATAGAATTTTTGAGTTTCTTTCCGGCTGTTCAGGTTTTCAATTCTCTCTATTTACTTATTTATAAAGTTTTTCTTTTTCATTATTTTATTTTCTTCTCTTCTGCTTTCCCTGTATATTTCTTGTGCCATCCGTGTTTTCTTTGTAACATGAGTAGTCTATCGCTGTTTTTTTCTTTTCAATTACCTCGCTACACTCTTGATCAAACCATTTTACATTCCTCTTCCTCCCCTTCTCTCCAATTGTTTCTTTGGCTACATTAGTAATCGTTTCTTTAATTGCTTTCCATTGTTCCTCGAATGTTCTTTCCTCATTCTGTGCCTGATTACAGATTTCTTCCATTCTAGTTTCCAACTCCCGCTGATATTTTTGTCTACATTGTTCCTCTTTAAGTTTATCCATATTCCATCTCACCTACTTCTGCATCCGTTTCTAGTCATAGCCAGCCGGTCCTTTATTTTCAATTTCAACATGTAGTGATCACTGTCACAATTAGGTTCTCTTGCCGCTTTCACATCCATCACTGACGATCCATATCTTTTGGAAACGAAGACGTGATCTGTCTGGTTGACTACTTCACTTCCGGGCACCCTCCATGTACCTTTATGTATTCTTTTATGTTTGAAACATATGCTTTTAATTATTGAATTAGTTGATGTTACAAATTGGCCTAGTCGTTTCCCATTGTCATTTGTCTTCAAATGTAATGTAAACTTTCCAGCCACTTCTTTCAAAAAATCTTCAGTCCGGATTTTAGCATTAAAATCGCCCAAGATTATTAACACGTCATATTTAGGTACCTTTTCACATTCTGTACACAACTGACCATAGAATTTCGTCTTTTCCTCCTCTTCACTTTCATCTGTAGGAGCATATACTGATATTACTGACATATTCCTGAATCTTCCCCTTAATCTGATTTTGCACATCCTTTCATTAATAGTATCAAAGCTAATAACACTCTTGCGTATTGTACTATCTACCATAAAACCAGTCCCACGTTGACCCGTTCTTGTTTTGGTTCCACTTTAAATATTGTAAAATCCCTCTTTTCTAACCCATCTGATTTCCTGTGGGGCCAACACATTCACTCCAAATTTTTGCATTTCTTCCGCCACTTCATTCATCCTTCCTGGTATTAACATTGTTTTTACATTACATGTTGCCATATTTATAATACTCATGTTCCGTTTAACATTGCCAATTCGTTGTCCATTAGATCCGTCCGGTTTTTCATTTTCTAAAGGTTTCATAACGAGAGGTTTATTGACGAAATAAGGTTGTTAACCTTATGCTCAACCCATCACCAGAGGGACTGGTGGCCTTGATTTCGGGGTGCCATACCCTTAGGGAGTCGCCTTCACCTCGGCTATGGGGATCGCCCTTCCTTTCCACAGTGAGTCATCTAACTAGACCTTCAGAGCTGCCGTTGACCCATGCTTGGGTTCATCCGCCACCATCCATAATGTGGATCATACTGCCAATTCACACCATAATGCTGGGCCTGGGCCATGATTATCTCATGACAGCCCCAGCATTACCCCCATCTCTCGTTAGCTCGTCGACCCAGCTCGCCGAAGGGATTCTCATCACAACCTTGAGCTAGGTTGGTAGGACCTTGAGTCGGTAGGGCCCACCACGAAAAAGTGAGAGTGGAGTTGGAGTAGAGAGGCTATGTGATTTCTCTTGATGAATTCATGTGTTACGCATCATACTCTTGGGTCCCATTTATTTCTCCTTACTAATATAAAAATGTGAAAATGCTCAGTGGAGACTCCACGTATAAATTAATGAAATATGACAGAGAGGTTTGCCAATATTCTCAGTGTCGCCAGTCTCATTACTTTTCTATTCGACCTCGTAGGCCGCATAGTGTATAAGTCAAAAGAGATTCAAGAAATAATACAATAACCAAAATTACAAAATTTACACTAGGCGCGTGTACTCAACTAGTATATAATCTTTTTAAGTGATTAGTATATAACATTACAAAATATGTAGAACTGTAAAATAATTTTGATTTGACTAAGAGGAAGAATGTGGGAGTAAACACGAAACATTGACGCGCGTCCTCTCATATTGTTTACAGGAATCTGTTTTCCACTGGCACACGTTTTGCCATCATTCACATTTAAAATGAAAATATCATTTTACTATTATATGGCATTCTACATTATTACCCTCCGCGATATTTGTTTCTCTCAATTTGGGTGCTACAAAATACAATTGATTTTCGTCTGTGAGTGACTCGCGTCTAGCATTGATTCATTTCGACGCATGGAATGTTGAAACTCTCAATCCAAAATGATGCAACGTCCTCGTTTCAATCTACGCTCTTTATTTACAAAATTCATGTATGACGGATGTAATTTCCTGTTGTTCAATACATTTACAAAAGAATTAATGGGACTGCATATCTATCGAGTACTATTGACTCTCGTGTTATTAACTTTACAGTTAAACGTGCCAAATACAGCAGTGTAATTTTTGGGATGTTGTATCACATTGAAGCACAGGAATCATCGTTGGGAATATTTTACGAAATTCTGACTACTCAACCGATAAATAGGTAGATCGTCGTATTTGACATATGAAACTTCTAACTCACTGAATTTAAATTCTTTCTGGATCATTTCACTTTAATTACATTATCGCCGGAATTTTTTGCTGAGGTGTTTTCATTTTTTTTTTGTAGAACCGCGAAGGTACGGGGGTGAACTTTGTATTTTATGCCGTAGTATTCCTGCATAAGTTGTTCCAATTCCGTTCTAAATAAACTACTCAAATATATGTTAGTTGGTGTATGTAAAGGATCGTGCAACACACATTATTTTATTTAAAGTCTAAATTCTCAGTTTTAATTATTTATAAGATTAGTTGGATGTAAACTAGTGTCTGCCTTAACAAGACTTTTTATGAATAAATTATATTAATATTAAACCAGATATCTCATATATAGCTTCCTAAGTATTATGTACTTGCTCTAATAAAGTTTTTAATGGATGTTGATGACAAAATCGAATAAAAAAAGATTTTTAAGAACAGCCAGAACTAGTAAACATTGTAGATACATTGAGCTTGATAAATATTTTCTCCATTCTTTAAAAATAAAAATAGAATTTTTAATCAGATTTAAAAGAATCAAATAATACATATCAGTAGGGGAGAAATCGGCATTTGGGGATGGGAACACATGTGGAACAATTTAAAATTCCCTCCATGCTGCATATCGACAAAAAAACTATTAAAAGTACACTTCTAATGTCTTTCCCACCAAATTTTGACATAGATCACTCTCCAGAGTAAAGATGTTTTGTTTTTTTCAGGAGTGGAAAGAAAATGTTGATGTCAACTTAACTTAAAAAGATTTTTTTGTACTTTTTTGTTACCACTTATAACATTACATAAGGCCAGTACTTTTAAAAGAATAGAAGTTAAATATTCTAACCTAAAATAAATGTCTCCCTTCTATGCGGGGAGCTCGTGAACAAGTATTTATTTTCTATTTAATTAATAACTCATGAACGTGTAGCACGGAGCCAACCTTAAATTGTAGGAAAACATAATTTCACTTTTTTCTAACAATCTTTCTTGGTCCAGTAAAATTAGCAATCGCTAAACCAAGCAATAATTTTTTATCTATTATTATGAAGGAATATAATTTATGCTTGACCCAACTTAACTAATTTGAACCTACAACAAAGTTTTGTTAAAATAAATGAAAAGTTTCTTTGCAGGTTCATCTATATGAACCTGTGGAGAACTCGAATAGGAAGAGCACGACAATCGGGGTTAATTTAGACCTAGCAAATAATTTAATGTACGTAACCAACGGAGTAACAGCATGGTTAGAAATATACATAAGAACGTAAAAACACAGCCGTTTATTATTTTTTTGTGGTTGCGTTATCCTACCTATGTTTTAATTTTGTTCAATCGATCAATAAGTCTACACAAAGAACTTTAACTAATTCCAGCAACCTTGTATTATGAGAAATGTTATTTTGTTCGTACACGACTATCCTTGTGAAGTCACTGTAAGATTTCAGAAGAACAAAAAATTAATTGTTTAATTTTGAATTAAACAAATATTATATAAACTATATTCTTGTCTTTACAAAGTTTGAAAAGAATAAAATTTAAAAATTGTTCACGTGTGCTCCCCTCTTTTCTATGAACATGAAATTTTCGTATTTGTTATAATTCTCAGCACCTTATACGAAAATATAATACCAATGCAAAACCTTTTTTATTATATTGTTAATTATTACAGTAAATGTTTTTTTATTGTTTACTTGGCTTTTATTTTCTGTGAAATATCGAAAGGAAATTGGATTATTTCAATTATGAGATAGTACATTGAAATCTTTAGGAATCTTCTTGACAAACCCAAAATTCTCTAACATCTAGTCTTAGAAATGTTTTCATTTTGTGATCAATTCAAAATGCTCGTAATTACTTTTATTCAGTTATAGGATACCAACTTTTGTGCGGAAATCGGGAAATTCGATTTTTTTCTCGTAAGAGTCTCATTAAGCTGACACGCGACTGTCCCCTTCAACAGCGCTTCTTTCCTATCCCATTTCTGCGTGTTGAATCATCTTCGATGTTTTTTGCGGCATCAGAATTCCGATGGTTTATTCTGACAGAGGGTGGGGAGGGGATGGATGGATTCTATCTTGAGGTTGGCCGCTTTAAATCAGCACTGAGGGAAATATGTTTCCTAGATAAACTGATATAATCCAAATTAGAACTTTAAAGTATGTAGTATATTATCTTAACTACATTCTCACCCGTGTGCATCTGTGTCATTGAGTTTGAAATTGAATTATTCCCATTCTTCATTTTTGTAAGCACACACTCCGACTTCAAATATGAACTAGATGATTCTGAGTTTTATTTACCTACTCCGTTTCAGGCACGTTAGAAAAATTATTGCCAATGTGGATTTATTGGGTGAGGTTTAAGCTTTGAACTATGATGTATACCATTTATTTGTGTACTTACTTTGTAATGAAATTCACACATTCGTAGCCACGCGCCATTGATCAAACGCAATAAATTTAACGATTGTTGGACAGTTCGTCGGTGATGGTAGAAGGACGCTTGAATCGATACACATAATTTCTGACGAGGGAAAAAAAATATTTCAATAATTATTCTAACATAACCTGAGAACAAAGAAATATTGAAAATTTGAATTTATATATACAGTATACTCCAGCGCACATTTTCAAAAACAGTACAAGGAAAAACTTTTCTTACATTGCTAATAAATTACAGAATTTTCGGTCTATTTAATGTTCTTAGCTTTTGTTAATTTTACAACCGGTTGAACTCACTCAGAGTTTAGAATTGATCTCATTCCGTTTTATGACAATTTACATGAGACATACAGTGAAATAGCCATGAAATGCGTTTATTTTAAACGGAGAAGGTTGAATCAGTGTGTGCCACGATATGCTAGCTAATTGTAATTAGAAAATTGACTCTTAAGTTCTGTACAGATATACGGGTATACATTCACCAATGAAAGATAAAAATAAAACAAATAAATCATTTTTTACAAAAAGAAATGTAACAAGAAACATACAATTTTGAAATAAGAGAAAAGCTTATCTTAAATTTTACAAAACCTTTTGTAAGAATTATTGAATTCTTCTTTCTTTTAATTTTTGATTACTTAAAATGCATATAATCATTCGTTTTTAATTATTAATTTACTAAAAATACCTCGTTTATTTTAACTCATAAATTTACTCCTGAAATTTCTCTCTTTCACAACTACGTCATTTTCTTCTCTTTAACACACTTATAACCACTTTTCACTTGTACACATAAGAGAAGTTTTGTTATAACACAGTCAATTTTTCGTGAACTATCTTTCGCCGGAGACTCTGGTACCCTTGACAATACTCGTTCATCAGAGCGAAACACCTCAATATTCACCTGCTATTGGATCCTGAAAATTTCATAGGAATTAATATCTAATAAGAGGAAAAAGATTTTGACCCACATTCCTTGGACAAGTCCACGAGCAAATTTACATAACCGTTCATGTGACTCGCACCTCCACTTAATTCATGAGTTCAAAGTTTTCGTGATATTACGTAAAGAAGTTTTACCTGATTTCAAATAGATCTAACACATACATAAATAAAAGCAGAAGAAGCTATATAAAACCATCACTAGAAATCATGAATTACAACGCCTCGTATCAATCATGTGCACTTAAAGTTAATAAAAATAAAATAATAGGCTTTCAATGTTTCCAGAATAAATTATCATAGCTCATTCCTGAAATTATTTTTAGTCTACCGATATAGCCGCACAATCAGAAAAACAAGCACCACGTGGGTTACACGTGCTCCCTAAATAAACTTTTACTTATGTTTCATTATCTTTCAAATTTAATTATTTCAATCATTTCATAATAGTAAGAAGTCAATTTTTGGGAAAACGGTTTCAAATTCCACGGAATATTAAAAGCGACTCACTTTCGCAACTACGACTGAAAAGTAAAAGTATATCGCAAAAAATAATGGGTCAAATCACATGAACGGATAATAGGTCAAATCAATATAGAACAAAACACCCTCATAGTAAAAAAAATAGACGTTATTGAAGCAGGTAAATTATTGTACGTAAAATATGAAAATGTTACGCTGATCAACATCAACGTCAGATCACATTAACTATTCGACTGAATCTTAGTTTAGAATTCAGCTTATGATCTTTCATATTGCAAATCTCGACAAAAAATTGCTACTGGAATCGAAGATATATTGTTAGATAAAAAAGAATGTTAAATAATATACGAGATTTGAATTCGTGTTCTGCGAAGAAATAAATTTGGCTCAGAAAAAAGGAGACCAGTGCAGAAAAAGGATTCTAAAACTATTGTGAAGGGGACGCGAAAATTGAGGTAATTATAATTACAGGAAGTTAAGGTGTTGCGCAAAAACTCTAATGTAGAATCAGAAATTATCTAACATTAGGGTTAGATTACATTGAAACTATATTGTACGTATTTTCGATTGGAAACCGAGAATATTACAACACGGTAGGAAACGACTAATACTTCTTATTTACCTCTTCCTTTGTATTGCATAGTGAATCGTTAATATTTGTAAGATCATAATACCGATCAACCTTGAAAAACTTTGAAATGTACTACGTCGTGCATAATCAAGAAGTGAACTATAATTTAATTCTTTATGTTACAATGAACAGGATACTACTCATTAATCAAATACTTCTTGATAATTGTGATAATGTTTAGATGTTTGTATAATTCCATGAACATTTCTTTCACATCAAATATATAATTTACAAATTTGAGGAAAATGAAATATAATTATAGTCTATCTGTATTAATGTTATCATTTATTATATAGAATAACGACATTAGGGTTAATTAAAATTGTCTAGGACGTCGTAATCGGATCAGAAGAAAAATGTTCAAGAAACCCTTTTCTATAATGTGCTTCATAAAACACCAGAAATCCTTGAATTACTATCTTAGAATTTTATTATCCTATAATTATTATAATCCTATTTCCAAACGACTTTCTCAAACGTCCCCACACTAGTGGCGTCTATCATTATTTTATATTTTCGACGAATTCCTTTACAGAGGTTAACTCGTTCGCAATCGATACTGTATAACAAGATATGTTGCATACAGTTTTTACGATAGTGATATTGAATTCGCAGATTATCTCATCAAAATATCTCTTCTACTCAAGTAAATTTTGTGAGAGTGCTTGCTCATAGTATGTCTATTTTTTTTATTCTCTCGAAAATTCTTTGTTCGTTGCGAAATGCCAAACAAAAGAATACGTCCTTTAAATAAGTGAAATTGAGGACACTCTAGATTCCTTTCTGTCGCCTCCTGGCTTTTGTATCAATACTTTATTCAGGCCTGTTCCATAGAGAAGCATCGCTGCCACAGCTGCTGTGGCGGCGACGCTGTACTTGACCTTTCGCACCCTTCCATAGGGTGTGCTTGGCGAGAGGCATAGTCTGCCTGCTCTTGACCTGTCGAGCGACGCCACGTCGCCTCCGCTGGCTCCACAGGTGGTCGGTCTGTGGGTCCTGACCAGTGATCGCCTCCCACTCCCGCGCTGGCGCTTCATGGCGCTCCGTAGAAGAGGGAGACCCCTTTAACGTTGAATTTCGGTACACCTACAAAATATTTGTTCTGGACAAAGTAAAAAACTAAACAAAAAATATACACTTACACTCTCATAGATATGAATACGTTTTTGTCCATCATCTATCTTCGCATGTACTACAATACATACAT
The DNA here is from genome assembly GCA_002313205.1 of Laupala kohalensis. Taxonomy (NCBI): domain Eukaryota; kingdom Metazoa; phylum Arthropoda; class Insecta; order Orthoptera; family Trigonidiidae; genus Laupala; species Laupala kohalensis. Next base: position 281,191 of record NNCF01129505.1, read on the forward strand.
GCTCCTTACGAGGCGGGATAATCGTAGGATTCAAACTCATGCATGACATTTTTATAATTATTATATGAATTAATTTCAGTACCATTAATCCTAAATTATTGTGAAAGGAAAGTTATATGTCAGGAGGTGTAAAAAGTGTCTGACTATTGAATACTTATGTCAGGTAAGCATGCGAGTTATTACGCCCCTCTTGGGTGTCGTTACATACTTCCTCAGCACATGCAGGCTTGCACTGAACGCTTCAGACTGTAAGATTCTCAAATTTTCTTTAAAGCACATATTATTTACTTTGCAGGCGAGAATACCTATTTGAGGTTTCGCTGCCTTACATCCCATTAGTCAGATACAAGTTCCTAAGTAAAATAAAATACTTCTCTGCGTCTTTTAAATCGTATTTCCTCAGAAGTTAAATGAATACAAGGTGCAGAAAGAGAAGATCACCCACAACACGTCCATCATAAAACTAAAATGGTACGACGGGGGCATGATTCCGACGAGTAATTTATTCAACTAAAAATAAATAAATCTAATTTTTTTAATATATTAAAAATTATGATATTGCTGTATAATTCATACGAGTAAAGATAACTTTTAAATTTCTAGGAGAATTCTGCGGTAATTACAAACATAGTAACATATTCCAGAAAATGGCCAAGTACAGATCTGAAATCTAATATCGCATCTTGAGTATCGCTGGGGCTTCATTGTTCTCTTTGACTGACCTATACCAGTCTCGTTTTAGATACAACACGAAACCCAACATGTGTAATAGTCCGAAGTTTACAAACGAAAGGAATAAGTTTATAATTACTAAAGACTTTCTCTTTTGAACAGCAGAGAAAATGCAAGAAAATGGCTATGTTTTAAAACGAGTCAATTTATTAACTAAAATCTACAAAGTAATTGCGTTTTTATTTTTTCCTATGCTATTATGAACCGTTTTCCTAGTTAATGTGTTATTGCATTTGTTTGGTTATTTAAATTTTCTGAAAGTGATCACTAAAAGTCATTTGAAACAGGGTAAAATATAGAAATAAATTCTACAACATTAAAGTGAATGTAACTTGTTTCCTATCTGTGTGTTCTTCTACTGTTTCCTTTGTTCAGAGGAACGTCCACTAAGAGCTGTTTGTGATCAACTGTACTTCGTCTCCAACAACTTTGTTACTTCTCGTCTACACACACAATTAATGTACTTAGCAAGAACGTGGTAGCGATCTCACTGTGGGACATAAGAGCTTTCTTGCTCTGCTGGTCCTACGGCACGACATAATGTACATTAATAAACTCTAGTGCCATAATGAATTAAAACCAAAAAGTATTTTGGAAGTCAAGGACAGCCTTTGTTTTTTAATGCAACGATAGTAAGGAAATATATTAAATAAAAAGCCAAAAAACTGCTATAGGTGAATAATCATTTTGCAGTTATTTGTCTTCTCATAGGTAAAAAAAGTTTCCTTGGATTCTAGAAAAATACTCTGTTCTTCAAATTACATTAGCAACTTAAATGTTTTTCGCAATTTAGATATTTATTCAAAAATAAAAGACACCGATTACGACATTAAATTTTGAGAGGATGTTAATTTCTTATTACAGGGGTTCGTAAATAATGAAAATACCAATATGAACCGTATGTGCTTAATAGTTTTTGTTTAAAAAAAACTCGTTTCTCTACTGGCCCCAGAGATCGGTATAGAGATGTCAGTAATTCCCTCAATATGCACTACAAAAATACATTCGGGAAATCATCAATGTAGAAGTTTGTGGTAAAACTATTCAGAGCAATCTGGTTTCCATACAATCTTAAGACAACATAAGTACCGACATCTCCATCATTTCAAATCGACTAGAGATTTTTACACTTTTTTTAAATTTTCACAATTCTTGAGTGAGCGTAGGTAATTAAATTTATTAGTAGTTTTCGACTCACTGTGGATTTTCAGAATCTCATTCGAGGTCGTCAAAATATTTTGTGGAGCGGCACATGAGAGTTTTATTTTAAAGAGGGAAAATAGATCTGTGTCCGGCTTGGTAGCGGCACCCCAATGCTACCACATGAGGATGGATTGAGGTGAAATGTAATTTTCTTCTCTATTTTTGCTATATCTCACGAAGTAATTGAGATATCCCTTTGGTTTTTGCCTGTAAATGTTTATTCCCATTCGTATCTTCTATATCTAATTTAATGGAATTTTATATATTTCATTTTCATTTAAGGGGTATTAAAATATAGTAAGAGATCTCCGATCACTAGTACGATAACTAGTACGATGATGTTGGTGATCCCTGAAGCCCTAATTAAAAACAACTAGTATGATAACGGAGAGTGTCTGTAATATTGTCTCATTTCCATCTAAGATAATACTCGTACTTGTTTTCCTCAATATTAGCATTTGCGTATTTCATGGATCCAAAGAATATTTTACAATACATTTGTATCTAAGTCAAGACTTCCAGAATCGTAGTGAGTGATGAAAACGCAGTAATATTTATGAGAAATCTTCTATTTTATATTACACACAGGATGTGATGGTTTTTGTTATGTATTTTAGGGATATGGAGGAGTGAACATGATATACGCTGTATGGGTATTTCAGAAATAATATTTGCACAAAAATTATGTGGGAAATTTTGGGCATGTTCAGCGAATGTGGATGTGTATAAGAAAATATATATGAAGAAGTCAGTGTTATGAGCAACTAATCCACACTCAATATTCTGGAAATCGTTTCAAATTTAGACATGATGGACTATTTTACAAATAACTGGGGACTATTTTCTTCATGCTAGCGGAAGAATTTTATTTCGGTTTTATATTGGAATTTTGGGGAGAAATCTCCGTAGACTCGAATTTACCTAATTAGAATTTTAATGAACAAACTTTTATTAAGTATGCAAGTACTTCCACATTATGAATCACTGAAATTACAACTCCATAAATACTTTCTGATTATTTTTGTTACAAGTTGCATGCAAATTAAATTGCACCGTAAGAAAGGTGTATTTTGGAGTACGTTCGCCATGTTATGCATAGTTTTCTTTTATTTCATTTCGGCTTCGCAAAATATTTTTTCTCTACTCTTTCATATAAACTGATTTTCGAAGTATTTATCTTTGTTTTATGGCCATAAACCATACCTTGTGCGATTTATGGACTGTAAGCACTCGGCAAGATTGCGTCGCGACCATTTCCTCACATCTTCATGGCTAGGGTTTCGTCACCGTCGAACTTCTTCCCACGAATTGCGTTCGACCGTGAAGTTTTCTAGATCCGTAAATTTCCAAACGAAGCAAATTGTCTACTTCAAGCGCGTAGCAATTTGACGCGTAGGCTCACTGAACAGACGATTTTTCTTTCTTCGCAAAGACTGTCGGTTAGATACCGAAAGACTAATTAACGGGTCGAAGCGACTGGAAAGAATGCGAAGAGTGACTATCCGTATGCCCGTCGTATACATACTCTCGCAAATAAAATAGTGAAAACGAACTTTCATTTACATTTTAAATTTATCAATTTTTTTTTCATTCTCGATATTGATTTCCGCGCTATGCATCCAATTTTTCCTTCAATACGTTTTACTTCGTGGGCACACTTATGGACACTAAGTATTTATTTCTAATGGTTTGGAATACATTCCTCGTTAATAAATGCTCGTCATATTTCATCTGCTTGTCTTCAATGCCGTTTACGACATTCTGTGTTTTTTCGTATCTTACTATTATTTATTCAATGTGATAATTCGATTTTTTTAGAAGCATGCTGCAATGTGAGATCAAGCTGATTCGGCAGTCATGATCTTGTCAAGGAAAATCTTGTTTTTAACAATTTTATTCTAGCTCGAAGAACTCGAAGTGAGTGTATTTTCATGTCATATTTCAATTCATCTATAATTTACTAACAAATAATTATTCAAATCTTGATTAAAACTTCATTGGGATTTTTACTACAGGATAGTTTTTATTTACTGGATCAAGCAGCCAACTTAATATCTATTTTATGCAAGTTGAAAATTCATTTCTTAATAGAAATTTGTATGTCAATTCACAATTCGTTTGTAATAGAAATTCAGACGGAAAGGTTAATCCTTATCCACAAATTACAAAGGTTATCCAATTTTTCTGTCGGATTCTGAAAATTGATTTCAAAATTTGTGCATCACCAAAATAACCTTCAGTGTCTTAAAATAGTTAACAGCATAACATGAAAAGTCTCTCTGTGCATAGCATCGGCGCATCAAAACGTCCGGCATCGGACCTTCACTGTGTGTTGGTTGCAGGTGGCACTCTCGGCTCAGTTGACCATCACCCACCAACGCAATCCTTTCGCTGGCGCGAGTGCTGGACCTCCACCACCGCCGCCCCGGCTGCGCAACCGCCGTGCCGCCGCCACTGTTCTGCAACTGCTGGGGTCTTGCTTGCTTCTCTATTTCCCTTATTACGCAGTCATCTTGTGGGAAGCAGCCGGTGCCGCACGGCTTGGCGCTCCACCCAGGGTCAGTGATCGTAACAATTTATTCAATCACAGGACGTTTGCCTTGTTAACGAGTGACTCTCTTGGTCTTGAGATGATCGCTTGATGATAATGCGAAACTTAAATCGTCATGTGGAATTTCGTCGCTGCAGACGAGGTTAGACATGCTCCCGACTTCTTGATTCGCAATGAACAAGGAAGCAAATATTGAAACCAATTAAGAATGAAGATTAGATTCTTTATAAAGAATTTTTTTCTTAATTATTATTTATTGAGTCATACTTCAGTTTATTATATTACATAGTTCTCAAAATTGAAAAAAATAAGTCATAATAATTACTATCCCATGAATAAGCTGATAAATATTGTCATAAACCTAATAAGTATACTTGAAAATGGAAACATTCTCTTCCACTCGTGAGACATTTTTTTTCTACCGTTGCAAGTTCTTTACCCTTGATGTAAACCATATAAAGGAGGTTCTTGAGGGAACACATGTAGTGTTAGACGTTAAGAAATGTTGAAAATGGAAGTTGTGTGTAAATGGATGACTGTAGAAAAGAATAGATATGAGTGAGTAAAATAGTGAAGACGATTATGTATGAAATGTTATATTGTGTATGGATGTACAAGCCCTGCTGCAAGGTCAAACTTCTTAAATTAAATCACATTTTCATACAGTCAACGTTTCGACAAATTTCTAGTATTGTTAGACAATAAATTTGTCGAAACGTTGACAGTATGAAAACGTTAGACCTTTCTTCAAAAACCTCCTTTATATGATTTTATATAATACTTGTATGTTTAAAACAAATCTGGCGGCAAATTCACGAAAATTGACTAATTATAAAAAAATTAAAACGTTAGTCTGTACTAAATGTGAATTGAACTGAAACTCGTAAAACATTCAAGTTGTCATCGATAAAACGGGAGTTGATTTACCTCCACTGCTATTACCGCATTTTGGTATGCGAGCTCTAAATGTATTTCAACAGTTTAATTTAACGATAAGAACAATGTTAATTAATAATCAATGCAAAATAAAACCGACGTTCAATCTTCAGCCCCAACATAAGTAAATTAACTGTGAAAATTGAACCAGTGTTATTAATGAAACCTTAATATTTGGTGATCCTTATGATTTCTCTACCTATGTACCAATACGTATTTCTTAATGTACTCGCAGGCAAAAATACCAGTTCTTATTAAAATTGTACCATTACTAATGCGAAAGATTCACTCAGTGCATCACTGAGTCAGTCAAGGACGATGTTCGAGAGGAAATTAATTGGATTTCCTAATTGAAGTGGATTGAGGTAGCACGGTTTCTCGGCCTTCAAGCTCTTCTCTCCTACACTCATAAGTCCGGCAACATATTATTCATAAGAACATGCCTTCCTGTCCGACTTCTAGGAACTCGGGAGACAACGGTACATTTTCTCTGTGGAGTCAATGTGAAAACCAATAGATTAGTGTTGCGTATCTTCGTGTCATTTCTGAAGAGTGCATTATTATCAAGAGATAATTATTATCATTGTGGAACATTATTAACGAACCATTTTTTTATTCGCCATTCAATAAGAATGTCCACCATAAAGATATAAATATAGAAGTGAGGTTTTTACTCAAATAATTCATGACATGGACTGTAATTTCACGTTTTCAAATGATTTGTAGCTCCTTTATGTGCAGAGTCATTGACTCCAACTTCAATTTTTCGACAAACTACAGTATGTATTTATTTCACTTCTATTATGTATTTCTTTGCATTCGGGGATCAGAAGTTTCAGCGCAATACAACTGCGGGTTCTCTCTTTCAACTTTCAATCATCCATCCGCCTCCCTCCCCCTCTCCTTCCTTCCTTCCCTTCCTCCATTTCTTCCACCACCTCCGAATCAAGCTGATTTGCATTTCAGAATTCTGATATCTCCAACTCATTATAATTTTGTTTCACAGTCTTTCTGAGAATGCCAACATCAATGAGAAATATGGTGAAACTATTCCATGCTTCTTCTCTTGACACCACTGCTCTATACTAGGGTTGTTATATATAGAACACCACTGCTCTATATATAGAAAAAGCTAGGCAGGATTGCACTCGAAGTAAAAAGAAAAACGTAAGTCCCCGATTCCTCTTACTCACTCCGTGGATTCGCCATTGGATCATTCCACGCGGAATCGGAGGAAACTGACAATTAGATAATCTTTTTGTATATTTGCAGTTGGTATATAAAAAGTACAAAATCTCAGATTTTTCTGATCGTACGTTTTTCAGTTATTAATCTTCAAAATTTGTATATTTGAATCATTTCCGGCGCGTTTCGAAAAGTCTTTATTTTCAAAACTATTTGATGTAGAAGGTTGAAATTAGTGACATTGTCTTAGATTTTTATAAGATTTCATGCAATGTGCAACATGATTATTCAAAAAACTAAAATTAACTTTCTTAATTTCAAAAAATATATCTTTAGTCTCTCAAAATCAACTATTTTTTTTTATAAAAATATTTTACATTTAGGAACTTTTTTGAAAACACCGTATATTTCCGCAGGTAAGACAACCTTCAGTTAAGGCATATACGACTACTTATTTATGATATTTCTCCCCCAAATCATCAACGGCCTTTAAAGTCAAAAAGTGTGGGATTTCTGGGGACGATTTTGATGGTACTGGGAACGATTTGTTATGGGATACTGATGAAGAGGAAATTAAATAGCTAGGTAAAGAATGGGACCCATATAACGAGATTCTCAGCAACGAGGAGGATGTACTTGAGAAGGTATTTCACTTATATAATGAATATGAGGTTTCCACTGGACGTTAAATACATTGGTTAGTGATTTGTTTTTTATGGTTTCAATTTATATACATTTCTATCTATTTTTTTCTGTATTTGCCCTATAAGACTACTCCAACTCCTGTTATGGAGACCTTTGTTTGTTATTCAACTGTCGTCTTATCTGCGGAAACATGGTACGTACAAAATTTGAAGATGGGATGTGAATGGAATCATATTGAAATAAGTAATTAGCTATACACGTTTGATTGAATGATTTGAAACTGTTTTTGTCAAGTTTGATTTAATGTCACCATATACACGTTACCTTAAGCATGAAGGTACCATAGGAAATACATAATTTGTTTGTTCTGTAATAAAATTGTAGTAAGAATGACCCAATTGCCTGAAGGTTCGCATCTCGGCATTGCCCTGACTGTTTAGTTACAATTATAAAATAATATTGATTTGTAAGTATCTGAAATATAGCCACCCTCTCTCCTTATTTATGATATTTCTCCTCCATACATGAACGTAGTCGAGAAAGGGTGGGAGGTGGGGTCGGGGAGGGGTTCTTGCCTCTAGGGACTAGGGTATGAAGTGAAATTTTGCCCCGTGAAAAATACTTGTGTATACAATGTAATGTCTCTAGTATGTTATGTCCCATCCTGGCCCGGGTTTTGCTCCGGTTTTCCTTTGGGTAGAGGCGGATTTCTTATACAGGTTCTCTAGGCTTTGTCTAGGGGCGCGTTTATTGTAACAATAAATCCTGAATTTAGTGTTATTTCAATTCTTATGATTTTTAAACACTATACTCAGAATAATCTATTGTTCGATAAAAATTTATACTTGTAAAATAATTTTTTTGTGTTAAATTACAAACTTACTGAAATTGTATTAGTATTATAATTCGCAGCTAACTTTTTATCTTAACTAGGAATTTTTGAATTCGCCTCTGCCTTAGGGCCCTTGATCGGAATTGATGGGATAGTTCTTCGCTTGCTTCCGGAGAGTAAATTAGTTTATTGTCCTCCACGTGGTTATGCGCAGTTTGTAACTGCTTTTTTGATAATAAATGAATTTATATTACTTTCATTAATAGAGGTTAGGACCAAGTTGAACCCTAATAAATAATCGTCCTTTTAAAAAAAATTGAACATTCTACATCAAAATGCATCTGTAATGCAAAATGAACCTTTCAACTGCTACGCCGATTTTATTACTCAATTATCTTGATCATGTATTGTTGAATGGATTTGGGAGACGGGACCGAGATTCATACTTGGAACCTGAGCTTAGCGCGCTGAAGCGCTACCAATTGCGCCATCCTGTTCACCTCTGGGCGCAGTCTGCTATTGACATTGAACGTTCGGTATCCACAGATCTCATACGGATTATTATCATCATATGAGGAGAATTCATTAGGAAGTACTTATTGAGTCAATATTTTTCAGTTCTGAAGTTCACAATCATACAGAAATCTCTTAAATTAAGGTGAACCACACAGCCAGGTAACAGATTCATTATGTTATGACTCCCATTTTCATTCAACATAGAATAATTAATCTGCTACCTCGATTTAAGCCGAATTCACCGCAATTTAAGAGATTTTTGTATACAGTTTTTTCCCTCGAAGTTATCTTTCTTATTTGAATATCGAAATATATTTTTCTCAACAATTTGACTTTTATATTAGCCGCATGTGTGTATAAATTATCGTAATTAAAACAGTGGTAAAGAAGTGTTACTCTACCTTATAGCTGAGAGATAAAAGAAATAATATTGTAGTGCTTTTGCCTGCTGTGCAGCAATGAAAGAAACCGCGATACGAGAGAACGAGAAACATCGATCCGCTACAGAGCGTAATACTAGAACAGTCTCGACAAATCAAACGCCCTCATAGCGATTCCAGAGCTGTGTCATCGTTGTCGTGTGCATTCCGGGCACATTCCCATACGTCGGCATCGACCAACCACATGCCTAGCAACCAGCTCCCATACGCCTCACTCTGCCCATTGTTCTCGAGAGGTGCTTATCGATTGTTGCAGGAGAAGCCTCTCGAAAGGGACGACGGACGCACTCGCGTCATTACAGGACTCTCGACTCGGGTGAGGTAGTTAATGAGAGCGATTCACGCCTGTATCCTCTTTTTGGCCCTAATCACCATGGTATTCTGACGAGTGAGAAATACCGGGGCAAAATTGTATCGCTCTTTTCGTTTAATTAGTTACTCTCTCCAACCATAAACATTAACATAAGAGTACAATGGACAGTTGAAAATACTTTCTACGATAATTGTTTTGAAAATTATAATGTTATTTTATCCTTAAAGTAGAACTAGAACGGAATGCCGGGTTCTTTAATTGTCAATTGAATTAAATCGGCAGTTTTTTAAATAACCGATTTAATTCAATTGACAATTAAAGATCACGGCATTCCTTTCCAGTTCTACACTAAGGCATAAAATAACATTATAATTTTCAAAAAATTTTTTGGCGTAGAATGTATTTTCAACTGTCCATTGTACTCGTATGTTAATGTTTATGGTTAGAGAGATCGGCTATTTAATAAAACTGCCTACGGCGTTGGCGTGCCCTAAAACCCCCTAAAATTAAATAAATAAAAAACTGTCTAGTTTTACGTAATTCTTTAACCAGCTTTTGTCTTTTTTTAACTGACTCCATTGTCATGAATAATTCAAAAATTTGATTAAAATTACCTTGTAGTAGATAATCTCGATATTCAATTCGATTAATAGTAGCAATATAATATTTGTAGCAATTATTCCTAATATATAGTCTTAAATATATATTAGGAATTATTGCTACAAATACTTTTATACACACTTATTTCATAAATACTGACTATTTAATATTTTATTATTAAAACAGTATTACTCGCTAATTAGTTCGTTTTCTGTGTGTCCTTAACGCAATAATCACCTTTTATCATCCCATTAACTCGCAAAAGGAACTATCGACATCAGAAAACTGTTAACTATGGATAATGATTTGACACCACATTTTTCAACATCAATGGTATTCAGTGAAGATGCTAAATAAGTCCGGCTCTCAATTTCAAATTTCAATACTTAATTTAAAATAACAGTTTTAAGCCTTCCTTTAATAATACCATGAATATTATGTCTTGGAATTCTTTTTGCGATTTCTTAAGGGAGTTTTGGTGACTCACTACATTGTAGGTTAATTCATTTATTTTCCGAATTTAAGTTCGAATTATTAGGAATACACGTCGTTAGCCTTTACAGCATTTATAGGAATCATAGAATGTAAAGCAAGTATACTATTGACCACGTATATATACTGACATACAACTAAGTGTCTCTGCAGATCCAATTTTGAAACGTGATGGCGAATTATATCACGAATAAATCTATAAGTGTATCATATTTTGAAAAAGAAAAAAAAGAAGAAAAAATGTTGGTGAACTCATCGAAATCTCATTTATATCACAGCAAAATCTATTAATAAATAACCAAAAGCTAAAGGATTGATATTTTTGTGTATGAAATATCCTGGTATAACATTCCATTTCTAAAATTGTCATTTAAAGTTGTTGTTCCATGATATTAAAGGCCACTTCCCGCCTCAAAATCCGATTGAGTTTTAAGTTCCATTTATGCAGAACCAATTCAATTCCAGGGTTATATATCCAAGAGTGAGTTTAATCAAGATTAATTCATTGAAATCTTTTCACATAAACTGAACCCTCGGTCTCCGCTCAGCCAGATGTCCAGGATGAATTTTATTTCACTCACTCAACACTCACGATTATCTTGAGACCATCATTATTTTTATATGCAATGTAATTTTTGTACTGTTTTCTGTATTGTGTTTAGAAAGTAAAATTTTCTTTTCAGTATCAAGATAAAGTTTCTCGGAATGTTGGAACACAAAAATTGTATAAAACCTGATTTTATTCTCTGGTGTGTTCCTAGGGTTACTGTATTATCGTGTTAGTATCGCGAAATATGAAACTCCCGTCCTCCTCTTGTTCTTTTCGGTGACAGTAGTTGTTCTCTTGAGAAAAGAAATGGTTGCGGAATTCAAAATATCAATACAGAAAATTATCGAATAACACTTCTTTACTAGATGAGTGCACATTTTCATTAAACTTATACAGTAGATTCTGACTAAGACTGTGAGGCCGTATAATTTCTTTAAGACAGTGAGTTTAACAATGTATCACACTCTAACATAGCTTGCATTTTTAGTTGAATAATTCCTGTCTCTTATACACATCTAGATGTGTATAAGAGACAGTANCGACTAAACTGATCGTGATGAAAATTGGCAAGAAGATAGTTTAGATATCCGGAATGAACATAGACTAACGTTGTTGTGTCCCGCCAGGGAACGAATCAACAAGTACAAGTATAAACTCAACAAATGGTTTATTGCCGCGTGTCATGTAAAATAGTTTAATTGAAAAAGACGGGCTTAATCCAAAGACTTCGGGACCCTTTATGATGGCATATACTCGTAAGTACAAGTTGTGCACATATGAGGTTAAATTATAATTATTTACGTTTCGATTAACTCTCATAGACAACTTAACGTTGCTTGAAGAAGGGTGGTTTCATCCAACAATATATTGTTTCTTACTGCCGGAAGTGAAACACAACTGGTGTACTCAAAGAAATTTTGTATTAAATTTGTATTATTAAGAATTTATAAAATTGGGATCCTGTACATGTGTTTTTAAAAAACAGTGAGTAAAAATTATTTTCGTTCGTGGGTTTTGTTTTTTCCTGAGTAAAATAAGATTTGTCGTGAGGAGGTACAAAAAGTAAGAAATATTCCGTGCAACGGCGGGTAATCAGTATTTTTATATGTCAGTAAGATATGTTTTAATTTAATTTTTCTCGGCTTTAATTTCACAACTAACATCGGGTTTTTATAATTTTTTATGATAAGAAAAAGAGTATGAGGTACAGTTTTCATATATCATAGATAATCAGTATCAGAGATATTTTCTTCAAATTAATAAGTTACTACTTCAATTATACTACATGCATTGTACAATCAAAGATTGACGACCCTAATACGGACGAATACTCTTTCATACTATGTTCATACTTAGGTCGTCCATACGAATGTTGTAAGTCTTTAATTATTTATTTTGAATATTAAGTTATTTCTTTTCATTTCTGTAAAACTTTATATTGTACCGTACTCATATTCCCTGATAACCTACTCACAAAAACTCGAATATAGAAGAGACAAATTAATTCAAAACTGTGACATGTTATATTAATCCACAAGTTTGCATGTTTTCAAATGATAAGTGTTAAGCCTCGTAATGCGATATGTATAATTTAGAATATAAATAGCTGTGTCCTTTAATTAGCATCTATTGCATTCAGAGCTATGCATTTCTCTGATCTAATTAAATATGGAGCTTTCAGTGAAACACGACACAATATACTCTGTGTTTGGACAGTGGTTTCGGTTTTCGCCATCAATTTTCAGCGAATATAAATCTACCATTTTTCAGTGTGGACACATTTTCTAATGCAATTTAAATTATTATCTCTTTCGAAAAGCGAGAAAACTTATTAAATAGCAAGTATTTTTCCAGTAAAACATAAAGAACTTAGTTCACCAGAAAATACGTGCGAGAGTTTTTTTTCTGTAGTTTGCTACATTCTCATATATATATATATATTGAATTGTACAAAATGAATCAATGTCTCGTTTATATTTTAGGTAGGTGCATTTTTTGTATTAAAAGTGTGGGAGCATAAAAATTCGTATGTGGGAGTATAAAGAAGTGAGCGTTTAAAATATTTATTTTTAAATTGGATTCAAAACAATAAAACGTATGTTGGACATAAAATAGTATGAAGACGATCGTCCTAGATTTATTTTAGTGAATTACTCCCAACTTGATAAGTCAAATGTTGATACCTGTTCGAATGAAAATATGAAAAGTTATAATCGTATTTTTTTAATCTATACTTTGTCGCTGGTAAATATCTACTTCATTATTTCGATGTCACTCATTCTCTTTCTTTTTGTAATTTGCTAGAGAATTAATGAAAAGAGCATGGACGATGCAGTTGGAAAATGCAAGTGCAATGGAGTATCGGCCGTAACTTGGGAGAGTGTGATTCGTGTCCTTCTGAGAAAAGCATGAGAAATAAGATAAGAACTTCAATTATTGATATTACGTATTTTTCGTATTCTTTTCAACGTGCATGAGAAATAAGATAAGAACTTTAATTATTGATATTACGTATTTTTCGTATTCTTTTCAACGTGCATGAGAAATAAGATAAGAACTTTAATTATTGATATTACTTATTTTTCGATATGTATGAACGTAAATAAGGCGAGTAATCAAAGTATGGAAGATTATGTATTAAAACTGATTGCCTTACATGTTTTATGTACTGTTTGTAAAAAATAGTAGGGACTTGGATAGACTTTAAATCTTCGAGTGTCATTAGAAATTTTAAAAAAATGTCTTAAAGTTCCTGATGTCTTAAAATTGTCTTAAGTGTGCTTAATAGTTCTGTTCTGCAGAATAGTTTATAGACGCAGGGTTGAATATCATATTATTTAATTCCTAGAAGAGCATCCACCTCTTTCAGTTTTCATCTTCCAATTTCAACCTCTTATATCAAGGAGAGAATAAGTGACGGAGGCTCATGTCATTATATTTCACTGACATACTTAAAAGAAATATAGTTTCTCTTGATCTAGTAGATAAATTACTTCTTTATTTTTCGTACGCCTAGGTACCTCCAGTACTCACAACGCTGGCGGCATCATTGCTCTCCTGCTCACCTCCAGTTAATGGACTTCTATACGGCGTACGCTCCAAGCTGCTGCGCAAATCGTTGCGCAACTATTGGCGCAAGCAAGTGTCTCGTAGCGAGGTGGTGCATGAGATCCAGGCGCGCACGCCGTCAGCGTGTGGGTCGCGCCGGCCATCGCTCACGCCCTTGGGGTTGTTGGCGCGCCCACTGGATGTGGCACTGACTCCATCCAGCGGAAGTGGTGCACGCCCCACCGCTGCTAGCGCCACCGCTGCTCTCGCGGGTGAGTGAAAAACAACTCACATACTCTCATACTTTTCTCGTGACTTCATAAATACATTTTATAAATGACAATTGGGGCTCGCTTAATAGTGGATATAATTACACTCGCTTTCCTCGTCTCGTCAAGGTTTTGCAAAAACTCTTTATTTATGAATTTTTAGAAAATCATACCTTTGTTACAAATTATCTCTCAAATATTATCCAAGAATATTGCAGATCACAAATTTTACCATTTAAATACGTTCATCCCATCAATTTTTAATTCAAAACCAAAATCAGATGTGTAACTCATAATTGCTAATTTATCAAATGGATGAACTCCTCTGTACACCAAATGTACTCTCTTGTATGTACAAAACCAGCCTGTAGGCCTGAACTTCAAAAATATTGAGTTCATCCAAACAACAATAGTTATTTTCAAACGATTGGCATCTTTGTGATACAGTACGGAAGATAAAATAAACGTGATGATGATGATATCGTGTCAGAATTGCATCTGTATTAGATTTTGCCAGCGTGTCTATCAAGGCACAATACCGGAGCGGGCAGAGATACATGTAAAAGCTAGAGTTATTGTTGGGGAAATTTTGAAAGATATTATAATTTATGAGGCTTGACGCCTCAAGATTATGTGGGTGTGTTTGTTGAACAAGATATTTCATGCGAAGAAGAGGATGTTTGATCCTACACTCAACTCCAGAAGGTTTACAAAGTCATTCAATACAGTTGCCTATTCGGTGAAAATTACCCAAGCCTTTTTGATAAATTTTATAACTTTTTCCTTCTAACTGATAAGAAGTATCAATATGGGTTTGTAACATTTGGCACGACAGTTTTGAAAATTTCCTTTGACAGAATATCCTAATTATAACAAGAAAATACTTTATCACATTATTCTTGTCCACTGCTTCCTGCATATGAAATTTCAGCTCTTTGAGACGTTGGAATAGTAATTTTTAAAAGTGCTCTCATATATTATATTTTCGATTCTTAATTTCATTTTCAATGAATCCGATATATGTTCCTTCCTTAATTTTCGATTAAATAAATTGAAGACATTTTTTATTTCTTCCCCTTAGGGAACTTACATCTAGTAAGTACGTGTTTGGCAAACACAGGGCCCCGAGCTGAGTCTGGCATGACTTCCACTTACTTGTGCCGGACTCCTTCCTTTCTCATTCCTGACCTTCCTTGGTCATCTCCTGTTCTTTTCGATCCCGATGCTAGTAGGTAGTGCGAGGGCTAGGGTATCTTTCATTTTCCTAGTTGCAATGTTTTGATGTAATGATATATGTTTTGAGATATATTTTGAGATATGTTTTGATATGTTGTAATTCAGGAGGGTTTTTAGTGGAAAGGGTTGAGTCATTCGGCGAGTCCCACACGCGGGGAGAGTCATGTTGGCTCTCCTTAGTGCGTAACTGCATTTTCCCTACCTGTGCAAGTTTTTAGGGCTCCAATGACATTTGATGTCGAAGAGCCGTAAAGCCCCACAAAAAAAATTGTCCCTTCTGTGAAAAACTTCCTTGACTAAATAGGTCTAATACGTCGAAGAAAAGATGTAAATTTTTGAAAAAGTTGGGAAAACTTTGCTCTTGATAGACAAGACGAATTTATTACAAAAAAAAACTGAAGTCGTTGTCATACAGAATAGATTTATACACCGTACACCCAAAATTTAAAACATTCATCTTTACATCAGAGATTTTATAGAAGATACTGTAACATTTGCGAAATCTGGAGGTATCTGACGAAAGTATTGAAGATGCCTCTGAAAATTTGGCTAGGACGTGAGTTTCTATAAACGTTTGTACTAGTATGCTTATTGTGAAAAGAATTTTCGAAATTCCGATTGTAGTGGAGTTTCTTGGAGTGAGAAGTAATTTTCGAATTATTTCTTTACTTACGAATTGTAAACATTCCCGTTTTTTTGTAATAAACGTGCTTTTTTACACTAAATTATAATGACAAGTGAAATAATAAGATACTACCAAAACCGTTGTGTAGGAACCATATATATTAATATTGGAATCAGTTTGGATCAACAAATCGTTCCTACTTGATAGTAATATGAATCGCTTCAAGTCACTAAAATAATCTTTACATCTACATTTCCACATTATTAATTTTATTACAATTTTTTTTATCTGTGATAATACTTTTATGGTCCTACGCTTGTGAAGTTCTGCGACCATAGTATGATGTATTGCTATTTTTATGGCATAGACGATAATGTTATAAAGAACCAGAGTTCTACAGATTTAAGAGGTGAGTTATTTATATTGGAAATAATGATCCAAAGATGAAAGGTCAGCAAGATAATATTTATTCTAGGAGACAGATATATTGATGTCTCTCCATCAAGGAAACTTCAATATCTGCTTCATGGCAAACTAGTCGTATAACTTGTATATCAACATCACTAAATCGTTCACTGTAAGTACCACGAGAATTCTAGATGCGTATAGAATCCGAATATGATGTAACTGAAGAAATATGTAAACTGTATTGGGTACTGATGTTTTGTAATTTGAATTTTTACGTTACGTAATGACTAATTCAATTAATTTTTAAGTGTATCACTTCGAAAAGTATAAGTGTTTCTAAAAGTAAAGATTTTGTCTGATTCCGTAAGAAAAAAACTGTCAAGGTAATCATGTATCATCTTTTTGAATACTTGTTTCCAAATCTCTGAAATGAAATGGAAAAATTTTCACATTCCAATTAATGAGAAAGAGAATTATGTTTCGGTATCTACGATTACTTGCATTGCATATTGCACCTGAGAATTTTGGTTAGTTTAAAAATGTAGAATGTAAAATTCAATAATATAAGATTTATGTTCAAAATATTCTCGTTTATATCTTCAAAGAGGCAGAAGTAATCTCTCAACTATCTTACATATGCGATCACATATACACAATTTAACAATTTCGTTTATTCTCAATAACAATACACTTTATAACTTATCGCATTTTTTTAATAACCGTTAATGATATCCCCGTTTGCAACATAACCATTCCGGGGCCTCTGTTCCTCCTCTTGAATCTCTGCTACATTTTCGTTTCCTTAAGACCGCTGCTCTCAGCGTTGCTCATTTTAACCAGCTATCACATATACACACCATCATTCTTGAACTTCAACAAAGAAAATAAAATTATTTTGTAAATGGATTGATTTTCAATTTTTTTTTTCATTTATCAAAGACTGCTGTCATAAATATCCTAGGGTATAATTCAAATGAGACGAGTAATATCCTTCCGCTTCACCAGTGATGTATGTATTTATTTCAGAACGGTAACGCGCTAGTGAGCTCCTATTCTATGAGGGTTTAATCTCTAGATACATCGCGGAACATCTTTGGGGAACACAGTCTTGATATAATCTAGATTGCCGTTTTCACATATTACAAAAGATCTGCGGTTATAAGCCGCAGAGGGTTTACTTTTCCATCGTCTCACTTTATGGACTGATACATTGACGTGAAAAGTTACAAATTTTTTGACCCTGTCATAAATTGAAACCGGTGACAGCTCTAGCCTTTAGCTACTAACAAGGGGACTGTTTCCCCAATTTCTTCGGTTTAAAAGGTATACATATTGTTCACTACACTGCATTTGACGGGTTTGCTTTCTTCATCCTATTTAGTAGTTAGTGTTCAAGGAATTGATGAGTCCCTGAGCCGACGTTTACGTAATCTTGATTAATAGATAGATGAAAATTTTATATCACTAAAAAGAATATACTCCTCGGACTCAATGAATAAACCGAGATAGCTAATCATTTTCCTTTTCTTCTTTTACTTTCCTTATTAGAGTTAACAGTAATGGGGCGACCCGTGGCGTAGTGTGTAACGCGCTCGCCTTCTACCTCTGGGGACTCCGAGTATCCGAGGTGGTGGACGGAGCGGAGTTCGCGGCAGGTTTTCTCGGGGTTCTCCCGTTTCCCCTGCCTATCATCCCACCACAACATTCACTCATAATCATTCACACCCATTTCATTTCACAATCACCGCTTCAGGGGAGGCGCGTCAGGAAGGGCATCCGGCGCCATGAGTATTCCCCAGCCAAATCCAAACGAAGCAGCATATACATCCCCATTCGCCCCACACTAAGTGGGAAAAGGCTTAAGAGAAAGAATATAAAATGAGAGTTAACAGTACTTAATTCGTTTTCTGATGTTCCACTCCTCAATAATGTGATTCCGTTTCTTTGATTCTTCCCCCCAGGGGACTTAAGTAAGTGTTTGGCAAACACGGGGCCGCGAGCCGAGTCTGGCATTACTTCCACTTACTTGTGCGAGGCTCCTTCCTTTCTCTCTCCTGACCTTCGTTGGTCACCTCTTGATCTTTTCGATCCCGACGCTATTAGGGCTATGGTATCTTTCATTTTCCTCATTTTTGTCCCCCCCTTCATTTTTTGTCCTCATTTTTTGTCCTCAATGTTTTGATGTATGTTTTGGTATGTTATAATTCAGGAGGGTTTTTAGTGGGTATGGTTGAGTCATTCGGCGAGTTCCACATTCGGGGAGAGTCATGTTGGCTCTCCCTAGTGCGTAGCTGCATTTTCCCTACCTGTACAAGTTTTTAGGGCTCCAATGACCTTTGATGTCGAAGAGCCGTAAAGCCCCACAAAAAAAACTTTGATTCTTATATTTTAATGTATATATTCCACAAATGAATACAGTGAAAAGTTTGTCGCGTACTTTAAAGAACATTTCACGTAAGAAGCTTTTTAAAGACATATAATTAAACGTAAAATATTAAACCATATTCAGCGATAAAGATAGAAAGTACATTTCTTTTTATTGGGATCTACTAATGTGAAATATAAATGGAGGAACTAACATTTGGCATTATATTACCTTAATAAAAAACGGAACTTAATTTTTCGTTTTAGTACATCACTTAAATAAAAGCTTGTTTTAATTTAAAGCGTAAATAATATATATTTATGAGAGAAACGTACATGAACAGTCAGATCCTAACGGTACTTATTTTCTCCATGTAGCAATTTATGAAGCGCAAAAATATGAAACTTGTATCAGATCTGGTTCCCTTCAATTTGATTAACTAATGAGACGTGTGGATTATTTAAACGAAGGGCTGAAAACTTCCCTAAAAGTTCCATTCTGCTACGTATCGCAGTGAAATTTGCCTTGAAGACAGGCGCTCGTAGCACTCTCCACTCCATTTTACGATGGGATTAGGCGAGGTTTTAATGTTGCATTTAAACGACGCCGTATTCCTGTGGATGTATATGATCCTGTGGGAACCGCTACCACTGCCTTCTTGTCGCCAATCCAGCGGTTGACGTTGACACGAATCCTACAGAATCTCGGTTCCTCCAATCACTCAATGTCTTTATACGACCCTCACCAATGGAAATAGCCAATAAATTGTCATTGCGTCCAATTAGTGGGAAGTAGTCGCGCTTTCGTAAAATTTAACGCAGGGATTTTAAGTATTTTGATAATACTATTAAGTATAATACTGTCATTTCGACATTTCTGATTCCAATGAAAGTAAATTATTATTTTACAAAACGTAAGCTATAAAAAATTTAATTTTTAAATTGAGGATTCATATATATTCCAATTAATAGTTTCTTTTGCGGGTACAATGAGCATGTATAGATAATATTTTGCCGTCACGTTCCATACACTAGTAAAATGGTTTTGCCACCACTTTTCATACATTTTATCCAGTAGGTGTCCAAAGTTTCCCTGCCGAAGTGTGAAAAGTTAGTCTATTTTTTAAGATTTTTTCTGATAATGTTCTACAAGTATGTAATCTATTTTTTCGGTTTTTGAACATATTTTTCAAAAGTATATGCTTTTACATTATTATTGCAATGTGTAAGTAAAACTGGAACCGTTCCATTTCTTCTAATTTGGTCCCTACCGCCATTTTTTGTTTCCAATGTAAGTTATATTAAAATTTCCAAAGTCGTGAAATCAGTTGATAAGCAAATATCACGAATTTGTTTCTAATGTGAGATAAATACAACGCGTCGTATTTTGTGAAAAAGACAGATTGAAAAAGGAAACATCATCTAAATTTCATAATAATCTATTCTAAAATTTCAATTTTTAAACATAATTAGATTTTTATTGTAGTAACAATATGGATCAAAACGCAATACTGCATTGTTCTTTCACAGATAGTTGTATAAGAACTCGGATTCTTATCGTATCTACGACTTATCTGTAGCGTCTTTGAAATACGCTGGTATCACGACAAATCATTGCTGACGTCCTTGTCATACGATAAACAGGTATCAATATGCACTCTGTGCACTTACTATTACATCTGAAACCCAATGACAGCATATCTCAGATAAATCTCCTTAGAACTCACAAGCTTAGGCAACCCAAGCTGTTCAAATGAAAGGCGGGATGGCATTTGTTCTCATGAAAGTAATTGAATTTCTTTTGTCTTTTGCTTACTAAACTCCAAATTCCTTTAATATTTTATAAATTCCACTCCACATGTAAATATTAACCTCAATTGCACAAAAGTTATATCTAAGGAGGTTCGACTGGTATTTGCGTTATGCCTTGACTATCCACAATGGGTACACACTTTACTGTGATGAAGCTCGATATTTCTGCTTTAGTTTGTTTTATATGTCCTCGCGGCAGAAAGCTTATAATGAAAAAGTTTCAGTTCTTAAAGATCTAATAACCATAAGAAAAGGTCTGCTGACAAATGAAACATTAAATGTATTTCATAAGCAAAGGTTCTAGATGGACAGCGTTCAAATTTCGTCTCAATAGTGATATTCCGTCTAAATGTACGAATTACGCCATAAATAAGCTCTCGTGCTTATTTTGGTAAGATTAACCTAGTTAGAATAATTTGTTGTCCGATTTACGTCTTTTCCATATTTTCACCGCTTTTTATTGAAATAAATTGGGAAAAGTTACAAGAAATGAAATGAGGACAAATTTTATATCTGAAACAAGGTATTCAAAAATACTTTTATGTCCCTAAACTTCCACTAAATGGAGAATACATTTCTCTCTTTGTAATGTACGCAGTGTTAGAAAATTTGGTGTCTTATTCACTTATTTCCAATAAACAAAACACGACAATGGAGTAAATCTGCTGAATTTTATAGTAAATCCAATAGTCGGAAATTTATAGAATCCATTATATAACATATTTGCGTCAATTTTTGGGATAAAATTTTCACTTCATATTATATGGGAAAAGTACTACAATAGTTATGTATTACGTATACCTATAAAGTGCTATGTGTTTGGCTATTTTCCAGAAAACAACACATAATTGATTCGCTTTAAAAACTATAGTCGTCGAAATCATATTTATGCAATTTTTAGAAGCTGTTAAGTTCCTTTATTTGTCTTGTGATTTGTTCGGGATATAGAAGATATCTCTGTAATACAAAAAAGTTGCTGATAGTCGAATAGCGACCCAATCTGTTTCAGAGAAAAAGAAAGTTGGAAGGTTGGAAGTTTCTCTCTGAAATTGGGGTATTAGTCTGTAATCCAGGCGGTTTACAGAACGCTAACGATTTCAGTAGCTAAATCTTCTTTTTACACGAGAGACTTATTTCCCTTCAGTTGATCGAATGGTATACTCAACAAATCCTTTATACTTGGATGTAAATGACAAAGAGAATTAATTTATTCAACAAAAGTAAAATGAAAATGTGTGAGATTAATTAAAACTATCTTTTGAAATACAAATTTCCTCATCTCATTTAAAATGTGAATGAAGTTATCCCGATAAATTATTTTTAAACCGGAAAGAAAATAATAAGACAGTACTAAAACGCAAATTTTAAAGAATATATTTCATATTTAATTAATTAAAGAAATTCACCCACAACAATTTTATAGTTAATTAATATTTTAAACACAGTCGAAACATCTATAGGGGATGGGACCACAGCTCAACAATCCGGCAGTAAATATAACCCACGCGTACACTGGAAGTGGAAGCCATCATTTTTTCATGACATTTTAGAAACTTTGCAATGAAATTTGAAATAAAAATATAAGAAGGCTTTTTCATTTTACTTATAAGGGAACTTTCAACAAGATATACGCATGTTTAAAGTTCTCTTGTTTGTCTCTCAAACCTGACTAAAACTTCTGGTAATTTAAGCGATCTGGGAAAAAATTAGATTAAATCACTTCAAGAAATTCTAGTGAACAACTATTATTTATTCACGCATCACATCCTCCATCCAATGCAACAACAGTAAATCACTAATAAATGAATGAATACCTTCAGGCCGATACACGTTTTAAACTTTAGTACATTTCCTTCCAAAAAATACAACCCAATTTCTCCCCAAAGTCACAAACGTCAGATCATTAATAATTCTTCCTTCAAAATTCTTCAAACACTTCACACACAACATTCCTTACACTAAATACAATTATACTTTAAAGTAATGCAACCAAATACTCCTTTATATGCAACCAAATATTCCTTTATATGTATAACAATAAAATAAAATTTCATGTTTCCTCAGATCACAATATATAAGACAAACTTAATTAATAAAAGAGAATGAGTAACTCGAGTTTGAGTTCACTTGAATAGGCAAGTTTCATGTCAGAAGATGCATTTATGGATTAACGAAAGATAACAAGAATGAAACGTTGAATAAGTGTTAACATGAAATATGACAAGAAAATAATTAATGAATATCAATAAATAGTAAAAAAAGACTACCTCACACTTGTAGACCTGTTGCGTGCTTTTGGTCTCAGAGACCTAGTCAAACAATTTGTCTATAGACATTGGGTGGACCAATCGGCGTCTATGGGGTGACTGTCTATGTTCCGAGACCAAATATCACAAGATTATGGTTTCCCTCTGAAAATGGAAATGTGGGTTCATTGCAAGATACGACGTCTATCTCGCCCCTATTCCCGTGCATTCCAAACTCAACTGTGTTCAAGGGTTTTGGAAAATGAGGTATACCAAATATTATTGGCATACTACGAATTGACATTAGTGTTCGAGAAGAAATTGTAATGGGATTTGGTTTTAACTAAAATCATAAGGGAAAATGACCTAACCCGTGTGCGTTGAAGTAGCAACAACTAGAATTCGTTGACACAAACGTTAATATTCGCCAAATTTTATTGACACGAATACAGTAAAAATTCGCCATTTCTTATAACTGTGTCGCTACATTCGTCTTCGGTCCTTTTCGCGAACGCTGTCATTTCATTTCCGTTGTTTACAGAATTACTCTGTGTTTTATTAGTATATTATGTAACTACCTTGTACCCGTTACTGATTATGCTTCGCTCACATATATTTCGGGATGTTGCATCTGTGTGGTTCAGTGTTCTTGTTATTCTTTCTTCTCGTGGTAATAGTGCTCAATATGTAGTAGTAAAGGTATCAAGATTCAATGGCAGAAGTACAAGATAATTCTCACTATATTTACATGGATTAATTTAACAAATGTGACGCATGATACAGCAGAACACATATCAGGTATGCAAATACTATAACCCTTTTTCTGAGCTTCAATTAATGTAATCTCAGTTTTCTAAAATATTATTAAATAGGTTGATCAATATTATTAGTATAATTTTATATTCAGTTTAAATATTTTTTATTTAAATTTAGGCGATTTTAGTCCTTGATACTTTTGTTACAATTAATCTCAAAATTTTATAGCATTTAATATTGTGATGGTCCTTTCCCCTTCAGGATACCACACACATTTAGGAGTAAAGGATGCCCCTCTTTTAAATAAATTCAAATAAATTCAATAAATTCAAACAAGACATTACATAAAATTTTCACTATTGATAATACATTCATTCTACTGAAATCGCGTTATTCTTCGAGCCCTACAATTTAACGCATTCACAATTCAGTAGAAAGCATCAACAGACTCTTCATGAAATTACGAAACGTTCGAGCCAAAACATCCTACTCTAGTTACTTTTACTGAAAATCTCTGACATCGACGCACGACATTACAATGCCTCTATACTGGCACCGCGCGTCAAGTGGTTAACAACTGTCTCGTTGCTTCTGCTTTTCATTTTACAGTTTATTTATTTTGTAAATATATTTTACTAAGTTTATTTATTTTGTAAATATGACGGTTGTTTGGAATTATTAGAAAAATCAAACATCACAAATAGAATCGAGCAACTCGCAATCAAAGATATTAAGGCATTAGTTTTTCTCAGGAAAAACGTGATGGAATTGTGTGAACTCTGCGAAATAATTTTCTGAACAAAACAGAAGGAGAAATGCATTGGAATTCTACAATCTGTAGCCGTAGATATGCTGTTCAAAAATTGTATAGGAAGGCAGCTCTTTCCTCGTGGGGACATTGATTATGAAGACTAGAATCCGATATATAAGGATTTTTTAAAACAAGAATTTAACACTATATCAAGATAAGAATGATTATTTTATACGAAGGTTAGAAATCATCAAAGTAAATAAATTACACATATTTTTTTGTCAGAGAAGCAGTTATAATAGTAGCCCAATGAAACTGCAAAACCAATAGAGCAGGGGTTCCCAAATTGATCCAAGTAGTAGCACACTTAAGATAATTACAATTTTCTCACTGCTCCCTCCTCATACAATATCTACCTGTGGTATCTTATATAGTACTAAGACTCGAAAATTGAAGGGTGAATGGAGCAGCGGGTAACACTCACCTGTTTATATTTGAACTTGCTAGCTCTCGTGCCAATAAAAACATTAAGTGGATTCGTATTATTTTTAATTAAGTGGAAACAACACATAGGGTTCCTTGTTAAAGGAAAACGCATATTACAAAAATAAATTGACTTAATTATCCATGGTACATTTCTAATTAACAGAACCATGCACAACCCCACCACCACAAAAAAAACACACAACATTCACATGAAATTTTTAAGAGAATTTCTGGTATTAATTATTACCAGTTAATTATAGCAAAAACATTAATTAATTAAGAAACCCATCATTATTGCTCACTCTTCTTTCTGCCCTCATTAAGAATACAATAACAAAAGTTCTGGGCGTGGGCCATTACTATTTTGGTTCGTTGCACGAGATCTTCTCGCCGCCACTTACTGCCGCCTATTACTGATCGCATTCTCAGAATACCTTTTCATTGATTATCAGATCAATCTAAAAGCGTAGGTGAAGATTGGAATGCCATTGATTAGCATCGGCTCGTGTAGTGCGTCCTTCCTCGTAGCTGCCAGTCGCCCATTCAGCGTTCAAAACCAGCCTTCTTTGGAAGTTGCCGCAACTGCCTGGAGTTTCTCGTTCTCGGAATTTGAAGCGTTCACCGTCATAATACAATTCTTTTACAGCGAGAGTTCATTCAACTTGATGCGACGCAATTAAATAATCTTTACAATAGCCACTTGTTACAAAACAAAACATTTGATCTCCGACTAGTTCTCGGACAGATTATGGAAGATGAAACATTGAAAACTCTGCATAATTTGGAATAAGATCAAGTTATCAATTAAGAATAACTTGTCCAAAACGTCAAGACCTAGAGGTCAAGAATAATGAAGAAAGTCTCGAAGTGATCTCGGAATTATTGAATCTAGGAATGATTCCGAATGTTCTACTCGAATCTGATCGAATGTGCTCGAATCTCGAAATCTCATTAAAGTATCGAATATACTCGAATGATCGAATCCTGCTCGAAAATACACGAATGATCACGGAACGTCTCTGCATCATGTTTTATCACCTCGTTCCCCACTCTGACCCTAAGAAGGTAACTCACGTGATACATTTTTAAACACCATGTGACTATTTTTTGCCAATCATGTAAAATTTTCATTCCACGCGGAATTGTCGTGATTGGTTGAGTTTAAAACGACAAGTACTTGTTCCTAGCCACCCAAAACGTTCCTTTCTAGGAAATTTCCTCTCTTCAACGGCGTTATCTTTTTCAACCGTCCTCTCCGTAATTTTAACCTAACACTTTTTAAGAATAATAGAAAACTTAATTTAGGAAACTTTCGAACCCTTAATTGCCACTTCCTTGTCTTCAGCGCCTCCTTTGCTAACCGTTCTGCGACGCACACCCAACGGTCGTTGCCTCGTGGTGTACGTCAACCGTCCCTAAACAATTCTCGAAAGCTAAAGGTCGAGCCCCCTCACACCCACGCTCTCCAGGTCACTATCTATTGTCATCCTTTTAATTTGTAAAGAGCTTTTGTCTCTCTCCACACCCACGATATGAGTTTCTCTTGCAGCTTCACTTTAAAACCCAAAATTTATCACTAACACTGACATTAGTAGTAAGGATATGAACATAATTAATAAAATTCATACAAGTACTTTAATTCTAATCGATAGGAAAACATTAATAAAATTTAATTAATAATAACATTACTTTACAAATGCTCTTGGAATATGTGTGTTTTTTAGTGTGACGGGTGAGCCTGCTGCTTACTGCACTATAGTTCAAATCGCGGAATAAATCTTGATGCATCTTCTCACATTTATTTTTCGACATCAATTTTCAAATGATATTTGCTCTTTATAACAGCATCTACTGAAAATCCAGCTTTGCGCGGATATGAAGTCGCAAAGGGAATGAGAACCCTAATCGCTTTTGCACTTAGAATAGGATACTCATTTTTTATTGATATCCAAAACTCCGTCAAAAATACGAGCGAATTTTGCTTTTAGGCTTTTGTCACTTGATAGCTCAATTTCATTTTCTTCTTCTAGTGAAGTGAATTCTTTTTGAGCTTCAACATGGAATGGATCTTGGATCCACGCAAACTTCCTGGTTTGGTCTTCTGAGAAATACTTTGCGAACCAGTCAACTTGTTGTAACAGGTGCTCTGTGAAGTGTCAACATACTATTAGAAACATTATCTCCCCTACACTGTTGCAATACAGAAAAACAATCTTTGTCTCCATATGAACTTGTTTGTCCGTTTGTCAGAATCGGAATGTCAACAATGAAACGTCTCTCTATAACTCAATGGACAATAAGGTTGATAACATTTCACCACTACCCTGTATCATCAGCTGGTTTTATTCTGTAAAATTTGATTCCATGAGTACTGTAGCGGAACAAAAATTGAGTTAAAATAATGTACCTGAATACAATCAAAAATTAATTAATTTATAAAAATGTCTTTGCCTCGACTAGCTTTCTCAGGGGTTCATTCGTAAATGGGGTTCGTGTTATTTTTAATCAAGGGAAGAGACCATACTGGGTTTCCATAAACAGGAAAACGCTTAATTGACAAATTAACTCATTAATTTTAATTAGCACTAATGACACATGCAGTATGAAAACCCTCATTCTACCCTCCAAAACACACTTAATTTCCTGCAAACTTATACAATACAAAATCCTTTGACTTTACCGCCGGGTTCGGCTTCTCAACAACAATATGCATTTAAACAAATTAAATTTATAAGCCAAATTGAAATCACTTTTTCATAAACAAATACCAATAACATTGAAGTTACAAGCAAATTTGGCTTCTTGGAAACACAATTACATTTACGATTAACATGGAAACAGAATTAGGCTGGATTCTTCTTTGACGAATGGCCCCTCTTCACGAGTCATTAAGTTCAATAGTTCAAAGTTTTGGGCCGCTTTGACAACAAAAACCACACTAGTCTTCTCGCAATAGCGCATGACAATAGGTGTTGGATGCAACCAACAGTTACCAAATACCTCACTCAGATGACAAATCAAGTACAACGGTGAGTGCAAAATGCATCGACATCTCGGGAAACCGGCCTGGTTCCCTGGTTGATGACAGCATGTCTTGAAGGATCGAACGGTGGTGAATTTCTCCCCAAGCTAATCGGTCTGGATGCCATCAGGTAAAGTGCGAACACGAATCATCATTGCCCGTTTTAAATTATTGATGACAGCGTCTCGAATGAGTTTACCAATTGGACCGATTCTTCGTACGAATAGTGTGAAAGTCTATCAGATTTAGAATCTGCAGTCGAAAAATGATCGCCGAAAAAGAAACTAAAGACTTAGATCGAAAAATCGTATGCGCTGAAAAACCTCTAAACTGAGAATATCAGCCATGAGCACACGAACATCAGCCGACTCGAATTACAACATCTGAACGAAAATCTCATCTGAGATATGAACTATCAGCAAATGTCAAGTAAACAATCTGAGTCAAAATCAAAATCATATGAAAGACTCTGCTTCTCGCAAAACAATGAATGAGCTGATGAATATCTGAGCTAAAATCGAATGAGCATCTGTTCTGACGAAAATCGAATGAATGAGCCTGAATTTCGCTTCTACAGCCGTATAAATGGGCCTTCCTCCCACTATGCCCGTCTTTCCACTTCCTAAACTTCTCAAATTTTGAATCGACACATGACCGTCACTTCCAGTAAGCTCGATATCCCCCCTCCAGGGCGTCAGCCACGATTGGTGATTTTAAGAAAGATTCGTTACACGTTCAGCCACTCTTGAGGCTTTATTTCCAACGTTTTTTCAACCGCTGTTTTCGGACGGTTTTTAACTCCTACGATGTATGTTGTTTACTTCATGCCTCCCTGGCCCTTTAAATTTCCAGTCCCTCAACCATCTGGGCCTCTTTCTCACACCCTCGCCGCCTACAATTTCTTTAAAGCTATAAAACCTTTCTACAATTTCTTTAAAGCTATAAAACCTTTCTTATGTGTTCTAACCTGTCGAAGCTTGCCTACCGCACCTCCTAAACCTTCCGTTGCTGCTCTCTTTTTGTCCAGCGAACTGCGTATTATTTCTCACGCAAACATTTCTCAACGGCTCCCATTTAAATTTGGTTGTGGAGTGAGGAGGCCCTAAAAACTTTTCTTTACGCGTGATGCTCCACACACCCCACGATGTCGCTTGTTCTACGTAATTTGACGCCAAAACAAAGCTGATTTATGTGATTAAAATGAAATTAATCAAATCTTACTGTACATACGCGTATTATATTATTATTACTGTGAATTGTTGTCGGAGGCATAAACAGTAAATAGTACGAATTTAGTCAATACGCAATAATCTATCTACTCCAAAGTTGTGTATTACAGTGAGAGGTTATGTCTGCTTTGTACTTATTTTCATCTTCTCATTGCAACAGTCCATTTCTCTCGCTGTTTGATTTTGAATATATGGGTTGGATTATTAGTAACACATCGACTTTGGGTTATTTTCTCTCTTATTTGCACCGTTAATACCTTAACAAACCCAAAAACACACATTTACGTATGTAAAAACTTACAAATTGCCCACCGACGGTTTCTCTAGAAATCCGCTGCGAGCGCAAGCATAGTTTCGGCTATCTCCACCTTTCTCACGTTCCTCGTCAATAGATTAGATTGGAGGCTGCTTCGCGGCATCCCTGATATCTCTGCTTGACACCCCAGGGTGACGCGGAACACACTTTGGGAACCCCAGCATTAGAGCACAATTAAAATAACTCATCTGCGAGAATTTTATACTCATTTATTACTAATTTATTACCGTAAAATAACATTTATTTCTATTATCATTTTAAAATATGGGAATGTTCTAGCTTCACTAGCTTCAAGCTAAAACAACCACCTTCAAATTCAATAATTCAATAATTTTGTTGTCGCATTTGTTACTTACACATTTATTACTAATTTATTACTGCAAAAGAAAATCTTTACTATTGTTATTAAGCAAATAATTGCGAATGCTTTTTTTTTACATATCGTTCACTTTGGAAGTAATGCAATAGGTTAAAATATTTGTAAATTTTTACATTAACAATGAGTTTTTGTATTGTAATTAATGTGTACAAATTATTAACGTATCATTTTAGTTAGTCTCTAAAGGTTTTAAAGCTTCGCAGAGTGGTGTTAGTTGCTCCTTTTTGTAGTAAGAATTCGCAATTATTTGTTTAATAACAATAGTAATGAATTTCATTTACAGTAATAAATTATAAATAAATGTGTAGTAAGAAATGCATCAAAAAGAGATTTATAATTATTGAGTTTGAAGGTTCACAGTGAAGCTGAAGCAATGTGTGTTTTTGGGTTTGTTCAGGTATTAACGGTGGAAATAAGAGAGAAAATAACCCCACATTTTTTAATGACAATGGT
The DNA here is from genome assembly GCA_002313205.1 of Laupala kohalensis. NCBI lineage: Eukaryota > Metazoa > Arthropoda > Insecta > Orthoptera > Trigonidiidae > Laupala > Laupala kohalensis. The sequence goes on from NNCF01129505.1 coordinate 311,586, forward strand.
AATAAATATTATTTTATGTTATGGCAATAGTACTAAAAGTTTACTGGTATTTTCTTTCCTTCGTTCGAGGAACGAACGCTACGTGACGAACGATGAGCGCTTGCCCGCCTTTTACTTATGTGGCTTCCACTCTTTTTGTGTGTTCTTTGAGTGACTTCAATCTGTTCATTTTAGAAAGACGATCATGATTTCAAAATATTCCTTTCCATATACATATGTATTCATAGACTTATCCATTTAAAATTATCATCACTCTTAGATCCAAATACATAAAAAATCTGTAAACACTATCACGTATCCCAAACGTTATTCCAGAAGACGACTTCAAACATCTGCAATAGTTTAGTGTGCTAAAGAGAACTTTGATTTTTCTAAATGCTAGTTAGCATCATATAATAGCCTTAATCCTTCCATCTGCAATCAATCATTTAACAATAGGTTAGTACACCAACGCTGATCATTATACAAGATCTGCTGAACAAATAAAGGGAGACACCCACTTCCATCACTTTTATTACAAGAAACTTACATTTCTCTTCATGTCAGCTTAAATGTCAGCTGTAAGGAAATTGAAGTTGTAAGGAAATATCCAAAAACACTCTGAAGCTATGGGAGAGGACGGTATCTTGATTTAAGTAAGGAAAGAATATTTGAATGGAGTACCACATGGAATACCACGATTTAATGTAAAGAAACAATATAATTAAAAAATATCTAATCCTAAAACTTAAAACTAAAGAACATACAAGATCTAAAGATAAAAAATATGCATTAGTATGTACAACAAAGATTTGATTACATGTTTTTGAACTGGTCAATAAAAATAGATTAAACATATCATAAAAGATCATACAGTTCGTGAGATTTCCACTGGCCAGTGAAATGCATATGAGCTCACAGTTACGTGTTTGTAGAACATTTGCTGATGCACTGCAGCCACTGCAGAGTTTCCAGCCATATTCACGACAGTTCCAGATAGTCGCATATTTGTTCAAAAACTGCTACATCACATGGTTGCTGGAAATATATCGTCTAGCCTCACAAGAAACAGTACACCGCACACACACGAAAAATGATCATAACGGGCGCCAGCCACATAGCGATGTGCCGACAATTCCAGCTGCACTTGCAGTCAGGGAAGAGTGTGACTTCAGCTAGTGAAGCTCCGGGGTCTTCACTTCAAGTTCGAGGGGAACTCCGGGCCAAATATATTAGTACAGAATTGTTCGTGTGCTGATACAAATTAAATAATTGATACAACGTGATATTAAAATTAGAAAATTTCAGAATTTATAGCTAGTGCATAATTTTCCTCGTTGCGAGGTTTTTCCCTTCCCTTTTTTTGGAGGTGCAACTGAAACGCTCTATTAAACCACCTGCGAAAATTACATGGTAATTTTCCAATTAGTGATAAGATATGTTGATAATAAATGTAAGAAATACAGAATGGCTTTATACAAACAAAATATTGACATATAAATTGGAACATTGACATTCATGTGGCGATTTTCCATGCAATAAACAGGTAATTATATACATTTTTATCATCACAAAATAGAGTAGAGTTCTCTAATTGCAAATTGACGTAGCTAAGCGGGGTCCCTTGCCTAGGATTCGAACAGTGACGACTCCTGGCGAGGAAAAATTAAACCTTTTAGATTTATTGATAGTCGATAGGTAATATTATGTGTTTCTGATGGAAATGCACCAAAAAACGTCTAAATATTTTTTTAAATTCTAGCCCTTATCCATTTTATGGGGGAAACTTAATTATTATGAACAAAATTATTATTGTTTTTCTTTTAAATTATATTTTCCTCTTCGTTTAAATGCAGGGCAATAATTTATCTATTATTGAGGGAACAGGATTCTTATTTTCATCTTGCTGTGGCTACTCTTCAGAAAACAAAAATATTCATACGAAAAACCTTACTATCGGTGTCCATCAATTACAATAATTATCCAAAATGTTATTAATAAAGTTCTTAATAAAAGATGGACTCTACATAATAGTTGTCTTTTTCTCCATAATCACAGTAATGGGACATTAATTCTCACGAAATTTTCATATTTTTTTACCGTTTAATTACAGTTTACGATAGAAACTTTTTAATTGCTTTAGATTTTGCCTTCTCATTAAGTGACATTGAAGTCTTGAAGTTTGTTTTTAAAGATTCTTGAGTGAAAATTACAATAACCTGTTCTTAGATGAACCTACTCCAAGTAGTCTCACCTGTCAAGTTAATTCAATATTCAGAAGGAACAGGAGACCATTTTATGGCACAAAGGATGTTTTACGGTGAAGTAAATTAAGTTTTGTTACTGAAGCAAAAAGACATAAAAACATACAATACATCAATCAATACTGAATCGTTAAACGATATCCTTGAACCTCTGTAATAAACTATTGATTCTCTAAAGTTCTTGTGTTAAATAAGCAGTGCATGATGTGTTGCACTTTTCGTCCGCAGCAGCGATTTGTTTGTTTTTTGTATAGACTGTAGGTGTCGTTTTACAGCCAGCTATCATTCTTCACGAGCATTTATAGCTCTTTTTCTTTTTATATGGTCTCGGTGCGAAGTTATGTAAAGGAATCAACAGTAGAACATGTACGAAGTTGGTAAAGATAGTAAGGTAAAAGAAAATTTATCCTTTAATCTAGAACTAGTTTCTTTATCAACACATACTCTTGTAAGGTAAAAAGGAAGCGTTTCTTTGCGATTTAGATCTTGAGTTTTTGCCATGAGTTCAGCTATGATGAGTCATGTAACAAGAAACAGGCAGTTTGTTCGAAGAGTCGTTTCCAAACAAAGAAACAATGTTTCGTTTTCCTTTTATTGATTCGCACATATTTTTGAAAATGTCACTGCGGATTACCATCTCAGGAAGGCAAAATTAGTCATGCTGCTTATCTCAACTTCGTATCTTAATGGGTTATGCTAACAATACAGACAACAGACAGGAATGAGACGAAAGTGGAGCAAAATGTTTCACGAAGAGAAATTTATAATTTTCAATAACATATAATAATTTTAACCTAAATGAGAATCTTACGGTGTTCTTGACGATTTAGTTGACCACCCGAAATTTGTTTGTTTCTGATTTTGTATCGAATCTATTATTCATGAAATAAGTTCAAATACAGGAATGTTATTCATACTAACGGAACTCGACCTTGTTTGTCATCTTTAGGAAACCCAATATGAGTGAGTGTTTTTAAACGTGTCGTGTGTGCATGGAAATGCGTTGTTGAAGTTAAAGTTTGTCTGAATAAATTGGTATCCCGTGCGCAAAACAATTTTACATCACACACACTGAGATTGTGCAGGCATTTTCTTACAAAAATTCCATTTCAGCAGGCAGCATAAATGTGAATAACAAATAGATTAGTTATTACATTTTTATCTACGAGTTATTATTCTGAATGTGAAAGAACACGTCGAAAATGAGAAATTATATGAAATTTGCAAATGAATCTTGAGAGACGTGGAATGACGTAGCATAACTTGTTTGCTCACATGATACATGGCAAGCAGATGTTAATACTTCTCCTCAAGCATCCCCATAATTTTTAATTTAGATGTGAAGAATAGGGAGTAATAATCTTTAAAAATATATGGTCTCAACAAGGGCACATAATTCTGATGCATGTCATCTTTCATAAGCTTCATTTCACGTCATTTCATGCATGTGACTTCTGAAAATGTTGTCCATTAATCTGGAAACTTTTTATCCAAGAAATGAAGTTCGTAGTTGTTTTCTTTCTACAATTCAAGATAAAAGGAAAATAATGTTCTGAAACAACGCATTTGAAGAACTATCACAAAATATAAGTATGAAATTAATCTGACAAAGAATGTGATGCATCCAATAGATAAAAATAAATCTTTATTTTTTAAATAACGAACGTCAAAAGCCTCCTAATATAAGAAATACATCCTTCAAGAAACTAGGTACTTTGCTATCTATCATGACTTCAAAGACTTCTCTCTGAAGTCAACACCCATCTCTCTATAAATTGCTCGGTTCTAATTAGATATATTTTTAAAATATCAATACTCCAAATGTCGCATGTTCACTTGCTCTTCTTAAATTGCCGTGTCAACACCACATGTTCCGTTTCCTGTCTTATAAACATGATTTGCTTCTCTAATAAGACATTGTACCCCTTGGCCCCATTTATGGTCGGTGCCTTACAAGCTTCCCCGTGGGGGTTACTATGAGATAGAGTTAAAGAAATTACTGTATTCATTGACAGAATGTATTTCCATTTTTTTATGGAAGTTCACCCTTGATAACGAAAATACTTTTTTACAAATATTTATTTGTTTCACGAGTACTTTTTGTGTAAGGTTGAGAACAGTTTTTGTATTGCAATTATTGCTCAAAAAACGTTCGTATGATATGTATACGTCGAACTAAAATACCTGATGATATAAACAGGAATGGCTTAAGATACTTCGATTCTTGTAGAGATGCCTGAGGAAAAGTCTTCTATGTCTGAGGAAAAGTCTTCCATGCCTGAGGAAAAGTCCCGGACATTATATTAATGAAAAGTTTATTATGAATGAGGGCAGGAGGAACAAAATCCAAAACTATTTTGTACGGTTTTACAGTAATATTATCTCAGCCATTTGCATTAGATTTAAGTGATGACACAATATTATCTTCTTCACGATGACTTACACTATCAAAATGAAATTTATCTTCTTTGATCGATCCTTGGGCCGAAAGGGTATGTAAAACTTATGACTTAATGGTGGGTTCAATAGGTTTCGCAACAGCAATGAAATATTTATGTAGGTCACTAAGTGGGACGTCGAGGACTATTTGAGTTGGCTTCTCCTGTTTTATGTATTTTAAAGTATTGCAAACTTATTTTGTATTTGAATTTGATCGTTTCAGATTTGTTGTTTAACCGAGTTACGGCGCTTTATATACACGATCTCAGCCCCAAGTATTTTATTTAGTCTGAAATACCGATGGGCAGAATCACACTCTTTCATTAGATATTTTATTTCATTATTTCGATTCGAAGATTCTTTTATTAAACTTATATCCAAAACCCGTTAATAAAATATCTTCGAATCAATCACCTTCCAACTAATCAGAGTGCAGCACGCTCCCGCTTCTCGCCCTCTCCCACTGTACAAATAGTACAGAGTCTCCACTCGCCACATCAGTAGCTGTTGGGACGCCGCTGAGGCAAGGTCTGCGCCCACGTAGACACTGAAGATGGCCGCCGCAGTAGCGACCGAAACGTCTTTAAAGGACTCTTCATCTCGACCACGGCTCAATAGCCCAGAAGTTTTTACACGTATTGACTCCGGTCGTGAAAGCCTGCATTCTTTTATTCCACTGTATATGTTTGTCAAAAAGATCAGCTATGATGGTATTGAATCTAGATATCTTGCTATGGAGAGAAAACTCCTTATAAATGCTACTCCATGGAGCACTAGCACTATCTGACTGAAAATTAATGCAATCAAAATTCTTGTAATCCCTGTTATGAATTATTCTTTTTATATTTTGGACATTTTATTATATTATTATTTTATAGAGTACACAACAAAGAATAAAACATATATCGATATTCCAGGAACAGTAATTTGTCAATATAAACTTTATTATCAAAAAAGCAGTTACAAACTGCGTATGACCACGCGGAGGACAATAAACAAATTTACTCTCCGGAAGCAAGCAAAGGACCATCCCATCAATTCCGATCAAGGACCCTAAGGCAGAGGAGGATTTAACATTTCAACATACTCCTAACGATAAAAAATAGTTCGACACGTGTTGTAGCGAAGCGCGGTTGTTATGAAGTTACTTTGTACTTTCAGATACTATTTGGTGCTCTATCCTCGTTTCATTATCATTTCAATGATGAGTTGGATTTAATTCAAGAATTTATGAGATCAGAAAGAATCAATGAACTTGAAAACCATTGTAGACAGATAGTTTTGGAGCACAGTTAAAGTCACCCGTAATAACTACGTCTTCGTATTTATTTATTTAGTGTTAAAGGTTCTTCTAATTCTCTGAATTTGCCCAAGTTCGGAGGCCAGTAGACTACTACAACAAGGTATATTTCCTATTAAATTTCCTAAAAACAAATATTCTTTACCCGATTTATTTTGAGACTTATTTGTGGTTTTGTTTTTATGTCATCCCTAACAATATAACAACTTTACCACGAGACGTTTTCCCTGACAATTTTTCTATCATTTATTAACAGATTATAGCCTGGCGCTGACACCATAATTGTCGAATTTGAAGCTTTTAACCAGGTTTCACTTACCAATAATATATCAACAGTAACATCAGATAAGTCTAGAATTTCCGAAATGGTGCTTCTTAAGAGATAGCGCGTTTTCATGCAATACAGATAAATTACGAGGAATCATATATGAGTTTTAATGCTCTTGGACGGATACGAGATAACAGAAAGCAAGTAAAGAGTTTAGGGGGTGAGGTAAACCGACATCACGACTGAGCACATTTTCTGATGCATTGGGAAAATACGATATATCGCAATACAGATGTTGTAAATCTTACCTTGCGGAGAATGAATAGTGTGCACATAAACATAATATATTTCATTCCAATTTAAAATAAATTTCTTACCTAATATTGGGAATAACTTGATAATATTTAAACATTTCCCTGAAATTCATCCGAATCAAAAATATGTGACAAAACTTTTAATCAAACTAAAGTCTTATGTACGTCAAGTCTTTGTCCAAATTTCCAAAATATGTGCTACTGCTATTTTTAGAAATTAATGAATATAAAAATATATTTCACAAAAATTAACACTAATAGAAAAAACACAAGCGTAAGTAATGATAATAAGAAAAACAAAATGATAATAAACAAAAATAATATGAAATTTATTACAATGCTATAAATTTCAAAAAGTAAGGAAAAAAGTCCCTTATCTTGCTCCATTTACTCCGTTTCCTCCGTTTACACGGTCCAACTCATATTTAATTGTAATTCGATACTTGTCGTTTCCAACCTTCACGATAATGGTCCCATCCGTCGCGTCGTTAAAGTATTAAAGCCGTTTCCTATAATTGGTAAATTTCACAATCTTCTTACCAACAACTCTTGGACCTACCCGATGACTTCTATCGATATCAGCTAGATATACGTTAACACCTATCTTTTTAGCTGTCTACGCCGATACAGTCAGTATCTTCCCCATCGATTTCAGCAACTCAGCTGAAAATGTGGATGGAATCCCGACGCTGATACTGCTGCAGGTCGTCACATTTGAGGTGGAACTGCGTGTGAAGTTCTGGGATCTGCTTCCCTTGCTCCTCGAACCTCGCCTAGTAGTTCTGCACTAATGAAGCGATTTTCATATCTATCGCCTTCGAAACCGCATCCTTATCCTCTACATAAACGCATCCGAGTTCAAAATGGTCTCAATCTGTGAACTAATCTCACAAACCTTATAATTGTTTTTGCGGTCATGTTAACAAAGAACAATGAGAGGGAAAAAGATAAAGTTATATGAACATACACTGAATATTAAAACAAGAGGAGGTAGATCTATAACCAAGCGGATTTAGATTTTCGTTTAATAAATGAACCAATAAAATAAAGAAAACTTTTAAAATAAATAACGTATAAAAACTTATCTGGTGGATACAAGAAAAGTTCTCAGCACCCCCTGAAGTCTAGCAAAAACATATACAACGTTTCTACCTGCGGCGCTTCGCGTGCGACTATTCACGGAGCATACGGAAAACACGTCCTCACCCAACGAAGAAGGCATCACTCGAATGATACAAAAAGAATTTTAAATACATAAACAGTTGAATAATATTTTGAAATGTTGGTCCGTGTGTAGTCATGAACAACAAATATTCGTCTACAAAGTTTCTATATCCGTCGTTAGTTTTGAAGAAGATCTCAGATTGCTGCTTCTAATACAAAAGATTAATATCTCGTTGCTCTAATTTCTCCTTGATCAACATTACTTACAATAGCACTTTCAGCAAAAAAAGAACGTTTACATAATTCGTGTTGTTAATAAATATCGCCCAACCAATAATAACTAATTCCGTGTTATCACGCTGAAAGGAAAAGCCCAGTCTTAGTCGAGTTCTCTACTTACTCTTCTGAGATCATTCCCCACGAAATTCCATTAAAACATATCTAATTAAATATTAAATTTTATTGTATTGGTTTGTTCTATTGGTTCGTTATCTTTCTATGACCTTAGTTGTGCTAGAAAAATCGATTCACGCAATTGAGCAAATATCAGAACGTGAATGAATATTAAGTCAAAGGAAAAGATCAGCGGCATGTCTATAAACACCATGTCTTACGAGAAGAGCACTTTTTCGGGAATGAGATCATATACTGTTGAATCCCAAGAAATTCTCTACTCACTTTTATTGATGTCTATCAAACCAATTCGATATAATACATTTTAGCCTTATCTTGGGATAAAATTATTACACAGATTGGATTAAACGAACTTCTAAAATCTAGTTCTCTCCTTCCTTTTTCGTGGAAGAGAATAATTATGTAACGAAGGAACAAAAAAATTCCTATGTATATTAAAATCATGGTAGGGATTTTACTAAAATTTGATAAGGAGGGTGCTATTATAATGAAAAGCGATAGTTGAATGTAGATCTTCTTGAATCGTTTTACAGTAAAACCATTAAATGAATTGAGTACAAAGGTAGAGAGAATCAGGAAAGGAGTAAATAGGAAACACGGGCAATCCTTTTACGATTTCGGAGTTCTAAGATTTTCAATTTTAGAAACATAAACACCGAATTTTGGACGCATATTATGTGCAAGTTCCACTCGGTTAATTAAAATATTTCCATATTTTGTAACGATTTCGTAAGATCTTAGTAACAAGTTGACCGTCACCACCATTGTCACATTGTGCATACAAATTAGTCTTATTCAATTCAATAAATTATGTTAAAATTATGTAGGTCCTCTTCTTCGTTTGGTTTTTTTTTCATATGACTCCTGACACTTATTTGGAACATAGTTTACAAACGCTCCCTTACATGAAACGGAGTGAAGAAATTCATTTACGTGATCTTTATGCGCCTACACAAAATATTGTCGACATACTATGTCAAAACTACTGTATATTAAAGAATTTTGTTTTACTTACTTAATGATTTATTCTCTTGTGAATATCGTTTTATGAACAAAATCTTTAGGATTTAGGATTTTGTGAAATATTATTTGCATTGTTGGTGAATGAGAGAAAATGCCATTGTACCGTTAAACACTTTCGTTCTCAAACGAGCACTTTCAACACATTTACGACGAAGTCGTTTCTGTATTCACAGATCGGATCATTATCAATAGATAATTAGTAATGAGTTAGGACTAATTAAAGTGCGCATTATGGTTTCATCGCAGTAGCGTTGACAGTTTTGTTCATACACATAGACATTGATCAGAGTATGTGATAGCGGAATACACTGTTCGGGTAATCATGGCGCAAATCTCCTTTAAGCATTACTGACAATTCGGAGGAAGAAATGGAGCACACGAGGCTTTTTGACAATGACTCGAATTCTGCAAATACAATAGTGATGAGGTTTCGCACAGATTCAGTCCGTGATAGATGGGATATTCTTTCCTTGATGATGTTCTTACAAGTAATTGAGTTCGAGTTGTGTGATTTGATGATTTTTCGGCAAAAGTAATTGTAAATAAATAAATAAATTTATTGTCAAAAAACAGTACAAACTGCGTATGACCACGTGGAGGACAATAAACTAATTTACTCTCCGGAAGCAAGCAAGGGGCCATCCCATCAATTCCGATCAAGGGCCCTAAGGCAGAGGCGGATTCAAAAATTTCAGCAAAAGTTCCTAGATAAGATAAAAAGTTAGCTGCGAGTTATAATACTAATAGAATGTCAATATGTTTGTAATTTTACGCATTGTCTTAGTGAAGATGAAATACAGGGTGATTTTGACCAACGTGTACAAACTTTAGGGGTCTATCCTTGAGTTGAAAAGAAACAGGAAAGGTCAAATGAACATATATCCAGAAATGTGTGGGCTCCTCCCTAGAGGGTAGTACTGTTTACCATAACAGCAACACTTTCTCCTACTCTTACTGTATTAGCCTCATCGGTAACATTAGTAGTCCGCTCCAATTCTCTTGCTGAATTAGTGTAGAGTGCATGTGGCGTACCTTTGTTGACTATGGTTAGGTGTTCGAACCGGGAGCTCACCGACATGGTATTTTCATACAGAAAGGCAATTGACAATGGATGCCAGGTTGCAATGCTGTATTGCGAAACTTGTACCCACCGAAAACTACCGCAGCATACATGTCTGCCCGTGAAGACCACTTCCAACACTTCATGTAACGTTGACCGAATGACAGTGTAATCGCATTGTAAAGAAATTATAAATCAATCAAATTGGACCCGATGAACATTCGGACATATGTTCATTAGACATTTTTGTTCCTTATCCTCTCGGGGATCGAACCCTTAATTTGTTGCACATTAATCAATATCACCTTGTATATGTAAGATGCACTAAGATATTCAATCATTACAACATGTGCTCCTTTCACTTATGGATTGCAAAGCAAATAATATTATAATTCCTTCACATTCATTTCATTGAGTACCTTCCTTATTATTCATTCTTTATGACTTGGGAGTCGTCTTAAGCGATAATAAAACCGATTGAATCATAAAGGTGATATCTAAATACGGAAATATATTTTCAGTGATATTAAATATTTTATACTGTGTAATAGTATAGTTGGATTTTACGTGTATTGCAGTTTGAATTTGTGTGGATTTCTATATTATTCTATGTACTTTTGTTCATGTTTACGTATTCTACGTTTCACTATTGGTATAAATTTCTGATTTATTCGTTCGTCTTCGTTGGAAGTATTCAACCGGTTTCTCGTTTTAGACATCTCAGAATACTATATATCACAACAAATTATTTGTTACAAATTAAATATAGGCTTACGTAACACAACTGATTATGAAAGGTTTCATGATTTTTTTTTTGATCACACAAAGGCAAAAAATCTTTTTAAAAACTTTAATTTTTTACAACATCATTAATATCTTCTAGGTTACTACCGAAGATTTAAATGTCTTTTGCCCGAGTAAAATAAATAAAATTATTATATATACACATCAAAAGACGATTTATATAATGGAATGTACTCACATATGTATTTGAAAATATTTAATATGAAATATGAATTATACTGGCTAATTAAAATGGCCATCTGTAAATTGCTATCTCATTTAATTATAATAACTCATGAAGAATAAACTTTGAATCGTAAATTTCAAAGCACTCACGGTAATAGCTTCTCTTATACTTGTTATCTCGTCGCGTATACTATGTGTTTAGCATCTCCCCTTTCTGATATTCGAAAAGTTAGGTTCGCCAAAGTTCTAACATCAATTGAGTTTGAACTTCATTCGTGTTAAATGCTTTTTTAAAATGTAAATCTGAAAGCAGTAATACATTTCTATGATAGCATCCCATAGTTTCTTTTAGATTATCTCGTGGCGCTTATGTTCCCTCAGCTAGATACCGTACCAAATGTTTTCATATTTTCAAACCACTCTCCCAACGTAAATTTAAGAGGTCATGTACAATGTATAATGTATCGTGACTAATGTATAATATTTTGCAATTTTAGCTTTTCCTAATTAAACTTTAAAATATTTTCCCGTAATTAAAAAATAACGGTTTATTAAATAATGCCACTCCAATGTAACTTTCCAAAGAAACTACTTGAATAAGTTACATCAAAAATCTCGAATGATTTACGAAATTATTACTTCTTTTTCATCGTACTGTAATTTACGTGTATGTTCTACATACACTAATGTGTTGCACGTGTATTTGGTGGCGTGATTCGTATGAGGTGGAGCGTAGAGCAAGAGTTCCCAAAAACTGAGAAAATTATCTGGAAGACTTTAGATACCTTCCCCTAATGAATATTGATGAACGAGGAAGAAATGTTGAAGATGCATCTCAGGTGAGACGAGATAAAATATGCCGGAGGCTTCTTTGGTATTTTGTAATACGTTTCTAATTTTCATGCCATACTTCAATGGGACTAGGTCTAGAGACTCTATCAAGTTTCCAGCTAACAAGTATAGATTATATACTTATTAACTTAAAAGTCCAAGAATATTCAAAAGTAATCACTTTACAATTGATGTAGAAGAAACTTCACGATGACTACCCTCTGCTACTCTGATGAATCGGATCCCGTCTCACTGTCATTAACATCGTGCTTCACTCCAAATAAACTTGAACATTTTACTATATCATTCAACTCCATAAACTACATCTCTCAACGGTTTTATGATGTAGAATTTGCTTTAACGTCCATACCATTTGTTGGTAAAGACATTTGTTTGTTTGACAAACAAAAGATTCACACCATACTGAACACAATCGTATTTCGGACACTAAAATGGTATAGAAAAATAATATGGCCTGTGTCGCAGGTAATTAGGATGTCGGAGAACCCTTCTTGCAGTATTTATCATAGTTTGCTCCGGCGTGATCAAGGACAACTCCCCTAAACAATTAAAGTACACCCTCTTCTGACTATAAAATGTGTCTCATATTCAATTAATTACATTCAAATATTTATTTCACGCCAGGAGTCGGGCAAGTTATTTGTTTCGTAATGGTTGCTAATTGTTGTGCTCTTAATGTGTGTGTAGGTCGTAGTCCTGCACCGAGTCCGTCTCCGCGTTTGGCTCGCTTCGCATCCGCGTTGGATTGGAGACCGGCGTGTGGAGGTGGTGCAGTCCCTGGATCACCCTCCACCATGAAGCGATCGCGCTCGTATCGCGACCGCCTCCCTGCTGTCCTGTGTGTAGGTCAAGGGAGTAATGGACCTGGAGAACTGGCTGCGTCTGCGGCATCTCTACGCTCAGCAGCACTCTTCGTACAAAGAGTGCTAGGGCGAGGGCTGCCACACAGTACAGCCGCTCCTGCATCCGTTGTGAAAGGTGCAGGGGCATGTTTTATAAGTGACACTAATATGATCATCAAGAGGTTTCAAATCTTGAAGACGTTGGACAGCTAAATTGACAGGCCTCAATAAAACACGTGATTCATTTTCCAAAGTTTCAATTCCACAAACCAAAAATTTTACTATCATGAATTGATTACAGCCATTTATTTCAGAATATATTTTTTGAGTTGACCTTTTGAATTGCCAATTCACAATTTTAGAGTGCGTCCCCATAGAGAAAGAACATGTATTTGAAATAATATCAGTTCCTTTAAATATATAAGTACTTACGACCATAAAATCAGTTTGCTATCAGATAATTCTCGAGAGTATTAGAGAAACTTTGATAAAAAGAAAAGAAAAAAAACTTTTCTTAATTTGATAATATTTTTATTGAAATAAATATATTATTATTCATCCATCGAAATAAATATATTATTATTATTATTAAAGAAATTTGTTATTCATCCATCGGACACCTACTATACGAATGTTCTCTATTGTGTCATTATGGAGCAGGTGGAGTGTGCGCTTATCCCGCTCGTGGGAGTCCTCGCTCGCGCCGTCCCCGCCCACGTATCCTCATCACGCGTGCTGCTTCTGAGGATAGTGACGGCGGCGCCCCTTCGTGTGAGGAAGTTCGTGGTCCAGTGCACGCTGCATCGGCCGCTGCTCTGCTCCAACAGACGCTCTCCGATGGTCCCAGTGGATCCTCGGAACACGCACCGTCATTCAGCTCGGGTTCTTCTTCCGACGGAGAGGTGAGTGCACAATTAAATATTTATCCTCTCAGGGACACACCGAAGGCGAGTTTGAAATGGTCAGTTATCAACTCCTTCAAAATGAGTAGTTGAATCTCATGAGTGCGGAAAATATTTGACGAAACAGGGGGAGGAAAGGAAGAGTAAAGTCTGACCGCTATTAGTCACGGAACCCGACTGCGAGTCTGACTATCCGGTTTGGTTCCACACTATCTGGAAATTACTCTCTAGTGCGTGAGTCGGACTTCCGAGAAGCGATTGTGCCTAAATGTCGCTACATTTCAAATTGTGCCCATTTTTCATGCAACAGAGCAAGCTAATCACTCTTCCGGTGTAGACAAGTAAATTAGAAACAAAATAAATTAGTACATGGGAAAAAGAGGTGAAAAGATACAAACATATACATTTATTACTTCCAAATTGGAAATAGACTCTCTTGGATCCAAATCTTAAAAATCTGAAGAAACCTCGAAAAAATATTTCGTACGATTTCAATACTTTTATTGTAATCGATTTCAATATTTGTGTAATCGTAGAGTTAAAACTTCATTAAAAGTAATTCTCGAGCATTATCAAAGGCACCGTTCAGAATTGAAATGCTTTACACTAGAAAAGTATTTAAATTGTGTGTCCATATCGTTGCTTTTCATTGTGAAACACAGAAGAAATTTTTTTCATTTGTGTTTCCCTTCGAAGGAAATTCTTTTACTATCGATTAAAACTTAGTCTAGAAATGACACTTGGTTATTCAAAGCATGACATTCAGCTGTGATTATTAATCTCCAGTGTGACTGAATATATGTTCTTGTTTTTATCAAAAAATATTGTAGTGTGAATTTCCACTTATCTGCCGCTTACAAGGGAATGCAAAATTATCAAGAGAAAGACACTACTATTTATTAAGTACATAAAAATTAACAAGAACTGTATACAGAGATATTATAGTTTGCAATAACGACTGACAGTAAAAAAATGTATGTATGTGTCCGATGCGGTCATCTCGGCGAGTCTGTTATATAATATAAATGAAATTCTGCTCGTGAAAGAGAAAGCAAAGTGTGAAAGAAATATCTTAAATATTTGAAGAGAGTTGAAATATTTTCCCTGTTTACCATGTTCCGCTTTTTGCAAGTTTTTATTTAACTTGCTTCGTTCGTATGTATGTTGTCCTTCCGTCTCAAAATTGGTAGTTGATATTTCGGCCACTTCCAGTATTCCGATTGAACTAAAAGTTTACTGATATAAATGGTATGTATGACAATATTTTGGTTTCAATGTACTAAAATCTACCCTTAAAGAGAGTCAAATGTACGTATGAGTGTATATCCCACCATAACTCTAGAATGCCTGGAGTAATTTCAACCAAACTTGGTACACAGATAACTATCAAGACAACAAGCTCTATGGGGATAAGACAGCCCTGGCACCCCTAGACACGAAGTAGGATGGGTGACATGTAAAGTAATGGCAAATTATAGGATAGTCGAGTTTGCTCTCATTTGACAATCAATAAACGAATTCTAATACTGAAGATTATAAAATAAAACGAACGTAAAAAAACTTTTTTAAAACAAGCCTTTACATAAAAAGTACTGTAATAAAAATAAATAATTAATGTTTAGTAAAACTAAAATTAAAAAAGTTAATAAGATAAATTGATAAAAAATCAGAAAATTTTAAAAGCTTAAGTTTTTTTCAGAAATTATAGTAATATTTATATTTATAATGAAATTATATAATTTTAGTAATATAGAAATTATGACGCTTGACTCCTCAAGAATTTTTTGTTCATCTTATCTTCTCAACTCATTTAATTTTCAGTTTAACATTATTTATTGATTTTTAGCATAGTACTTTTTACACAAAAGCTTGTTTAAAAAGTTTATGTTTATTTTATTATTAAATTAAATTCAGTAAGCAATTATAAATGATGATAAATATAGTTTGTTTTTTTGTTGAATATTTTATATCATATATTTTAGGTCTATTTTTAACTTATAATATTACTCCTTTCGAGCAACAAGCTAATTTGCGATTTTACAGGACGTTGACTGGTATTTAATAACCTAGTTATGTGCGTGTTTTCATTAAGATTATAATACGATACACAAAATATGCTCAATATATAAATAACCTACGTATTGGGAAGAGAAAATATGTTGTTGACCTTACTAAAGTAAAGCCCATGCAAAATGTCAGATAAATTTCTTGAGTACTACTGGTACTAGAAACGATATATCTTAAGAAATCTCTCTTATTGTAGTTGAAAATCATGAAATATATTGTAGATTTTGTGGAACATTAGAAATGACATTTATGGTGTTTGTGGTGTACTCAGAGCAATCTGATTTTATTTGTATTTTGTTTTTTGGTTTAGGTATGCAAAAAATGCTCTTCCATGTCATTTTGGGACATAAAACTTTTATCACACAGTTCGCTGCCAGTGAAATATGTAGGAAATTGATCGCATGAGGAGTATTATAGTTCGTATATTTTGCCTTATTTGCAACCTGTCAATTTGTTGTCACTTGTGGGAGCTGGATAATCCTTTGAGTGCTAGCATTGCTTTACAATCTACATCACGACGCCTACGAAACCTTGGATTGCCACATCATGTAACACGTCCTTCACATACGCCTTTCATATTCATAAGTGATGGATTGGAGTATCAGAACTTCCTTCCTGAGTATTTCGTTACATGAGAAAAACCCAAGGAATGTAGTAAAATTGTAACAGTGACATTTTCTTTTATGAATCTCCAAATAGTTTCATCTTCAATTAAATAATAATTTGGTTACAAACCAAAAATTCAGATTTGGTAGTATGTTGGGGTGGGTCGTATATCTCCGGCTATCCTCAATAAGTAGTGTGATAAGTAGTGTGACTCATTAACTTTAAATATTAGAACAATTTTATAGTAGAATTTAAAAGAAGGCATTGAATAGCAAAGTACTAAATATTTATGTTCATATTTGAAAGTTTTAACAGTGATTTTTTATTTATTTATTTTTCAGTTGTAGTATTTGTAAATGGGAAATGTAGGGTGCTATTGAATCTTATCTACATGGAGGTAGGATTTGGGTGGTAGGCCATTGTTAGTAGGTTTGGCGCTTAGGTGGGTTTACCGACAACTAGACCCACGTGGAGGGATTAGTAATAGTTAGCTATTGATACTAGGAGGAGAAGGATAGAGGAAGGATAGTTCGCTTTTCAGCAGTCGCAGCTAAATAAACAGAGACATTAATGTGAAAATCTACGAATTTTTTTCTGGCCCCACCGGGAATTGAACGCGGGATGGCTTGGTGATGAACAAGAACGCTACCACCTCAACCACCAGAGGGACTAACAGTGACAGATTACCTACGTGGTGGTCGTCACCAGCGATCGGCAACTGTTGCAGGCAGAGGAAGCGTCTGGGGCATCAGCGGCGTCGGCAGCGTCGGGAGCGTCGGGAGCGTCCGACGCCTCTTCAGGTCGATTCTACATGTCTCTGGAGGGCGCATGGCGTGCTAGCACGGCTCCACTCTGCGCGGGCAGCGGCGGTGCAGTCAGCACAACTGGAGGGGGAGGAACGAGTGGTATGGCATTGAGTGAACAGAAATATTCTTTGATGATATCTCTATAGATTTGTATTAAATACGATTTTTCATATAATTATATTAAGTCGAGTTTTTTTCGAATTAACGGCTTACTAAAAGAATTATTCAATAGAAATTGAATACGTGTTACAATAGGGATATGGATTCTTGACGGTTGGTCACACACAACATCCAACAGATTGCCAAACTTTCGATTTTTATAAACTCTTCATCATTGTACTTAAAAACCATCGCAAGGCATCATGCACCAAAATAAAGAACATCAAAACACTTCGGCAACATATGCAGCATTTATATTAAATTATTAAAAGAATTATATTATAAATGAAGAGAAAAGGCAACAGTATCGAGTGCAATTTGAATAATATACAACTAATGTAGTGTGTTGTTGAAGGAAGAAGACGTTAAGAAGTAGAAAAGAAGTGCTATTTTAAAGAAATGTAATAATTGGTATTGGGGAGACGAATTGAAGGTATCATGAGCAAATTGACAAGAAATTGGTGTGTGTGTATATATATATATATATATATATATATATATATATATATATATATATATATATATATATATATATATATNAGACATGGGAACAAAAAGGTTCGGGATGAAGAGTATATAGAGCAGAGTATATTATGAATCGATTTTGAGAAAAGTACATTGAACTAATAAGTTGGTGGATAAATAATGATCTGGAGCATCGAAAGAACTTTGATAATTTGTGTGAAAAATTGAAATTTTTGTGAAAATGCATTGAATTACTTGTAGTAATGCGGCCCCAGTTTATGAAAATAAAACCTTCCTCGCACATTTCTAAATAAAGAATATGACACATTTAATATTAATTAAGGTGTTATTATCAAAATAGAGTTACTATCGAGTTACGAAGAACCCAAATATTTCTCGCTTTTAATACCTTATCTTTATTGCGGTACTTTAAAAAAGAGAACTTCAAAAGGTTTATTATTTTTGAAAGCGAATATTTCGAATTTTTATTGTCACAATTATAAAATGTACAGCACATAAACTTGTTTGTACGGGACATGCCGCGTCTCAGTAGACATAACCACCAACGTATCGGCCATCTTGCTGCGATCTTCTTCAGGACAATGTCGTTCTCTGAACTCAGCAAGATGACCGAAACGTTGGTGGTTATGTCTACTAGTTTGTACTGACTCCGACCGCGGAAGCCTACGTTTACATTTTACAGCACATAACATTTTTGATGTATCTTTCCCCGCTTTGTGCTTGAAGGATGCGCATATGGCATTCTGTGGTGGGCAGCCACTCGCGGGCGGTCGTCGCGTGCGGGACTTGCTGCGAGTGATGGGGACGGAGGTGGTGGACAAGCAGCGCTGTCGCGCAGTTGCGGCGACTTGGTCACCGATGTCACCGACGCCGACGTCACAGATGCAACCCACGCTGAAGAGGACTCAGCGGCGGAAATAGAGGTAACTGCATGAGACACGGCGCGTGTCATGAATTTTGTGGAAGAAATTCGACTATTAACGTCCATTAGAAATCAAGATGAATTAATTAATAACTTACGACTTGCGACATTTTTATGGACGATTACAATATAGTTTTTGCTTTTCCAGAACCTAACGTTTCGTCTCTTGGTTTCTTACACCTAACGACGACTGAAACCACTAGTCGAAACGTTAGGTTCTGGAAAAGCAAAAACTATATTGTAATCGTCCATAAAAATGTCGCAAGTCGTAGTTTATATATTAATTTATGGTGATGAAAGATGCAGACTAACAAGGAATGTCGAGAAGGGGACACATAGAACATGTATTTTTTGGATTGTTTGAAATTTAATTTTTTAAATAAAAGGATGAACTTTTTAAGAACCTGTTCGAGGTTTCCATTTTACATTGCCAATCATAATATTTAACTCAAAATACTTTTCTCAAAAGTAACTTGTATTTATCGAACGCAAAATTTACTCACCATTGAATGAAAATGTTAATCCGTAAAATAGCAAGTCATCGCCTAGTTGTTTTCATGCGAGGAAAGAATTAGTCACGTTTCTCTCGTATTGACTCGTCCTTAGACCTTGAAACATCTTTCGCGCTGATTTGCAAGAGTATCTCCATTTAGTTTCGTTCATATCCCAAATAAAAATAACTGTTTTGAGTTCTTTGATGAAATCAATGACTGGGTAAAATAACGAGTTAATGTTTATCTACCTTTTCTCTTGAAAGTAACTTCCACAACGCTTTAGTTACTTTCGTCTAAATATAAAATATTTGTTAACTTCCATAATTAATGAGTGGTTACGCTAAATATTTTAAGTAAATAAGAATATTATGTATTTAATTTTGTAATTTAAACTGATTTTTGTTCGTGCGTCAATTCTTTAACTCCCCACGATACTTACATAAGTGGATTTCTAATTTAGTTTCTAATTTGCAGTTAAAGTAAACGAAAGAGAGAATCCTTTGATGTCAGCTTCCTTCCAATTAATTTCTTGAGATTTCACTGTCGCGGAATATAATTCAAACCGATAGGTGTATTCATCACCATTCTTGTTTCGTTTTACTTTGATCTAAACAAAGTTCACTAAAAGGGAAATAAATTCAGGAGAGACATAGATAAAGCGAATAGTATTTTATTAATTATTTTATACACTTTTATTATTTGCGAATTTCCAAGAAGAGATGGAAATAATTACAATACAATCTCATTTTGCTAGAAACCCTATAAAAACTGAGTTGAATTTAAAATACTATGTAGAGTCATTATGTTCTCATTATACAGGTTTTCTTCTTCGTCTACTCTATACGAACGTGAAAATATAATGTAATAATGGAGGTATGTTAAAGCTAAATCACACGAAACCCCGTTTACTCTGGAGGTGTACATATATATTGTACAAAATTGGTAACGTTACAAAAATAGAAGTAGTTTGTTGGAATCATATTGTACTGGCAGCATATCTTTGATTTTACCAAAAAAAATTGTTTGAAACAAAAAGTCGGTAAGGATCATATAATGTTAATATTTACTTACATTCCACCTTCGTTATTCGGTATCATGTTGCGTTTCTTAATCTGCTCACCAACCAACCTACTAGTACAAGAAGGGCGCTGCTCTGATCGGCTGGCGACTATGCGCTAAATGTTGCCAATAATTGGTGTTTCCTGTTAGTATTTTGTTAACAAAATTATTTCTACATTTTATGAGTGTTATCGAAAAGTTGCAAACATTTGTCGAAAACTCATCTTTACTGAGGACACTAAAATTCGAAAAAATGGTCTAACGTTCTTTAGGTCACCCGATCGCTGATATTTTTAAAACATTTTTTATGTCAGTAGTAATAATACATGGGTGACTTGAGTATCCACAACTATGTCTCGAAATGTTTTGTCGCAGGTGGAGGTTGACATCGAGGTGGAAGTGGAACCCCACACAGCGACAACAACGTCCGAGGAGTCAGAGATGACGACTGTCGAATGCCTGCTCTGAACTCCCCGTCTACAAAATCTCCCTTCGATGTGCCCCCCTCCTCCCCCTTCCACTTCGTCGTTACCTTCGTGCAGCTTCGGGTCCCGTAGAAGAAGACAATGACTCCGCAGATAGTTAGTACTTAGACGTCGCAAACACATGTCCCAGAGAGAGACCAATCCCAGCACTTAGTTCCTAGAAAGAAGGGGTGGAAGATTGACGTCGGGTCGAGAATCGATATCTTGCACCGTCGCGTCGGAAGTGGTTGTTCAGCCAAATGGAGCCTTTAGTGAAATTAGCTCCACGTCACCATAAATGTATATTTTTGTGAGTCCGAGACTGAAGAGAAATCGTGTAAAAAAAGTGAAGAGTGAGAGAAAATGGAAATGGCGAAAATGTTCCCCATATGTCGAAGTGAACTCACCCATGCATGAAATGATGTTCCCCATACGCGTCACCGTTATTCCAAATCCCTCAAGCGTAATATATATGTTGCCCGCAAAAATAACCCTTAAATGTCAGTTGTCAACGTTACGTGTCCATACATGTTTTGCTGTAGTCCTCAAAACCGGTTTGATGAGAGAAGACTGGAGTTATTGCGAGGCCCGCCAGGAGGAGATATGGAGTGAAAGAGTGAGAGAGAAAAAACATGACAACGCGGGAGATGAGAGTATACGAAGTACAAGCAACAATCACCCGAGTTGAAACAAAGGCTATGAGAAATGAAATATCAAGGGATCAAGAGAAGTTCACTTTTGTTGGAAATTGCTCCGAATTAGATATTATCGAACTGGAATTCGTTTTGATCAAGCTGCTTCACTATTGTTTAGTATAAAGTGAGTGGAAACGGATCTTTTTTGTGTGAAATGTGAAGGATGTAAAACAGGAAGAAAATAATCTCACAAACACTTTAAACATGCAAAACCCAATCATATTTCACAGATATTAAAATGTTTTCAAAATACTCCAATACTTTCAAAATGAGTAAATGACAAATCCTTTCACATGAAATCGGGATAGAATGTTCGAACACACAAAAAAACTTTTTCTGCACAGTATAACTATACACACGTTTCATTTTTCGTCACCGAATCATTGGCAGACATTGGTAATTTCTTTCCCAAATTTCAGCATAAATCACAGTTTTGGAAAATAAGAATTGAACTTCAAAATCTTTACTGAAGAATATTTTGAAAAAATCTGCAAGATTCAATTTTTTGCTTTTACACATTTTTCCACAACTGCTTTATTTATTAATTCTGCATTTACAGCAACATTTAAAACATGCTCTTGTCCCTCATATGTGTTAATATTAAAATTTGGGAAACGGAAAAATTTGTTTTTAGAAGTTATCGTATTAAAATTCTTCAACGGGTCTGAAAGGATCAAGTCTGTTCCGATCAAATCGTGGAAAGAAATATATCCAAAACTTCTATTTAATATTTCATCATTCGTATTATTTCACTTCATTTCTCGATGTCGAACGTTGATATGGGGTTGCTTAAGTATTTTACACCTTTAGTGACATTAGTTGTTGTTTTTTGAATGCAGTGATTTTAGTAGGTTCTACATATTTTTCCTTTTTGGAGTACATTGGTTTTAAATGAAGAATTCAATCATTTTTTCGTTCAAAAACCTTAATTAATTGAACTTTTTAGTTTACCACTTTCATACTTAAAACAGGCTGTTTTTTATATCCGGTAACAGCATTTTTTTCACTATGAAAAACATTATATTTCATTCATCTATATCTGATGACTCATATCCTTAAAACTACATCTACGGATGACAAATAATTCTAAACATGGAAGAAGTGGTTCAACTGAATGACAATTAAATTTGCTAGTTCATTTGTGAAAACAATTGGCTTTGACGATTCTTGCTTCACATTCACCATTTGACGAAACTTCTGGGACAGCTTATAATGTTGGAAGGTCAAACACAGATATTAAGTTTCAATACCTCGTATAATAATAATAGACTCATTTAGTTTTGTGTAAAAAGATCGTATCAAAATTTCATAATCAACATCAATATAATTAACAACCTAATCATCATTGGAATACAATTATTTTTGAAATTCTTTTCGAGAGCACCATCAATCGCAATTGACATCGAACGTCAAATTCTTTGAATCTATATTTTATAAATAATTTAAAGGATTTTAAGATATAATCATTTATATTGGACTATAGAAATCGTATAATCAAGAACACGTAAGATATTATGATAACACGTAAAGATAAAGATAACACGTAACAGTACCGCGTAGACCTTACGGTGTTGCAGAAAGGATCCAGAGAAAGAGTTGTGAATTGATGTTTGCCCTGGAGTAATTCCCCGAATCGGAGACCTGTCGTCGGAAGCAGCTCATTGTGGTAACGATTGGAGATGACGCTGTCACGAAGATCTTCACGTGACCATGTATATGACAACCATTAATATTTGAGAAATAAAAATGACTGAGGGATCAATCATCATCAGTACTTAAATCGTGACCAGCATAGGTTTTACGTGAGCGGAGATGGTAATGAGAGAAGGCCTTGTTAATAAAAGAAAATTAAACGCCATTAATTTACATTTTCATCTTTCCGCTGGTATAAAAATTTGGTATTCATTTAAGAAATGACTCGAGAAACATCAGTGAACAGGGAATTCTGGCAATATGTCCCACACATGTCTCAAATTCATTCACATATCAAATGATGTGTGTGATGATGATGTCGAATACGATGACAATTAATTAAGACGACTACAGTCGAGAAACAACAACAGTTTTTTAGGACAAGAATAATTAATTCAAAATAACGGGAGACGACAATGATCAGGAGAATTGAAGCTGTTTATCAAGACATCAAGATTGGATATTGCGAACAATCATCGACCAATAAAGGTACACGTCAATATTGCTCATATAATAACTCGTGCCGAGGACATTGCCAGCGGAATGGCCGTGACCGTGAGTCTGCCGGCTAGTGGTTCGCTGACAGGTGTACGGGCACTGACAACGCCGCCGCCGTCGCCAGCGCAGCGTGCTGTGCAGAAGAGACTCGAGCAGTCAGCGCAGTGGTTGCCGCCGCCATTCAGACACGAAACTGCTGCTGCCATGGGAGTGACGCGAGGAAGCGACGCAACAGAGAACGACACGACGGAGCCTTTGCGTGCTTTACACTCAGAAGTACGGCACCGACCACCACCTCGACGACGACGATGGTGAGTAAGGCATCATTCTACTTTGCACATTTCCTTGTCACTGACTGTGAACTCAATCTTATCATATCAAACGCTTTCTTAGTTGTCAGAATATTGTTATTTCCTTGTCGTATGTTAACTTATGACACAATATTCTTCGAAAATAGAAAATGAGAAAAGTGATGTCATTCGTATAAACTTGCAATCCATCTTAGAATGGTTTGTTACTTTCCTCATAAATTTTCCTTCTAACATATATATAAAATTTTATTTTCTCACGCATTTCAGTTTTATATCTCGGGATTTTTGGTCGAGTTTGGACAAGTTTTAAATCCTCTTTTTTGCATTGTGTTACCTGAGTAATATTCTGAGATTTTTATTTAGGTAGTTTGTAAATAATGCCAATAAATTTTGCGTAAATCATGAAGCATTAGATACATTCTTTTATAGTTTAATTTTATCCCAACAGTTTATACGGACTAAAATATATAAATGTAAGAGAGTACCCTATTTTTTGCGTAATAATCTTATTCATAATTCACAGTATTTATAAATACTTGGGTGAATTAACTCAACTGTATATTATCCTACTCTCAATACAAATGATAAAACAATATCATAGGAAGATTATATTTAGATTATTTGATTTCTTTGTGAGTAAAGATAAATAATTCATTGCTCATAAAAATATGTTCCACATTTTTCCTTGATTGACAAATATATTTTTGAGGTAGCGGAGGTTGGGTATAAAGAGGACTTGATTACTTTTTTTATCAGTTACATCATCATTGAAAAAGAACTTAAATAAAGGATTATTAAAAATTATTTAAGGTAAGTAAAGTCACTTGTAAGAAAAGTGGTTTTATCGTCAATGTAATTTTTAATTTGAAATGACATCGATTCGTTATTGCTTCTATATTTTTAATGTCATGTACATTTTGAATTTCCAATCTTTCTATTACATAGCATGTAAACGTTTAATATTCCTCGAAATAATACTTGACATGCTTTGAAAATAATTAACTTGAATTTAATGTATTTAGATTGTATTTGAGTATATAGACGTGGTTTTAGTGTGATTTTTGTCTTGATGTATAACAGTGTCTATGGCAAGAGTTCATAATGATAAATGCTGACCCTGTCAATATGTTTTGCCTCGCTCCTCAAAGTTTGCTGAATCATCCAAGGCTCCTACACGGAAGATTCTTGTTCTGATTCTCTCACTCATCAACGAATTTTTTCTTCGACTTCTCTATTCTGTAGCCTTCACATTGTTCTTTCGCGATTTCTTTCATTAAATTCGGCATTGTGTTCAATTAATTATAGTGGTTCATAAATGAAATATTGCAGTCCAAGATTTTTGTCGTAATTTCTGTTTACTAACTTATTCCTACGAAAAGGGCTTTAATGCATTTATTTTACATCTGGATTTAAGACAAAGTATTTTTCTTTAATTTCTTAAGTGATTTATGATTTTTTTCAATCTGAAATGTTTGTTTCAATGTCTCCCACAAATAGTACTTTCGGAGGAGCGTGTCACGATAAAAATCCCATTATGAATTTCTAAACAAGCTTTTGAAAGAGAAATAATGTACCTCATTTTAATAAAGTTTCCATTTCATAGAATTTATGTGGAACATGGTCAGCAAACGGCGATCGCATTATGTATTGGGAGCTCAGGCCTTCGCATTCCTTTCTAATAACAGGAGTTCACCCTCTCTGCCTGATTATTTCGGCAGAACTCACTATGACTCACAATTCATGGTGGAAAATGTGAACTCTCCTGTAATTACAGAGTTACGCCATTGCACTTCTTAGGTAAATGTGCGGTACCTTCGAGGCATTTGCGAGGTAAATATCCAAAGGGTTTTTTTGTCGAAGCTTTTTCATTGCTTTAATATTAACCGACTAATATTAACATCTATAAATGATATTCCCTGAATCCACGATTTTCGTGATTTGTGATGGTATTTTATTAGTTTCCCAGAAACTTTTGTTTAGTATTTTGAGGAAGCTTATGAAAGAATTCATGAGGGAAGAGATAGAGCAGTGACTCCATTAGTCATTCTTTATAAATCAGTCATATTTTTAAGAGGGAGTGCTATTATAACGAACACATTGTATTCAATTTTATGGTATTGTTGTTACAGAGTCTCGTAAAATATGCTAAATTAATAAGAGAATCCGAAAATTTTAATGTATTGTTATCGGTGACGCCACACAGAACTTACTTAACTTATGTATTATTGATTGAGATGAAATATTTCATAATGACGGGCAAGGAAGTATATAAATAAATACTATAATGTATCTTCTTGTGAGAAATCGAATTGTCGACTAATACTGCTCGCGAGAAATTAAAAATTCACCATTGCGGACATACAACGGACGTATTTTCATTCCCCGTTGAATTGATTAGAAACGGACATCCTCAATAACGGACACGCGTAACTGATTTTTCTTCGAGGACACTATAACGGACATCAAGACGATAATGGGGCACTATCCCTGGAAAAGTTCTCGACAGTTTCATGTGGGTACCTATATTCACTACGGTTCAGACAAAGTTTGTTCACTCTTCCGGTGCCTTTTAATTGTCTATTGTTTCTCAATTGGCAATGCGATCTCATGTGTAGTTACGCTTTGGTAACCTGACGAGGTACTTGAAGGGGAAAACCATTAATTACAACATCCAACAAATTACTAACTATGCAACAGATGGAGGAAGCAAATATTGATGTACCACCAAAGACGAGAGAGTATGCACTGCTACATCAATAATGAATGCGTACTTCAAACAAACAGATATCAAATACTTTGTAGTTCATAGTGCAGTGTAGATAACAAAATGGTGACAGTTTCAGAAGAAAATGACATTATTTTTCCCTGCAAGACTTTTGGTTGAAGTAACGCCTCATTGTAATTTGAACGTGAAGTTTTGTTTGCTGAATTTTGTCATTTTTTCTGTCCATTATTTTAACCTCCAACATTAATGAGCACTTCTTTGACTTTAATTTCCCAAAAGCTGACACTTCTCAATAGTGTACAAATTTTATGGTCCGAAGAGTACCCGTTAAAAAAACTTTTGCTATATTCAAATACTTTGGTATAAAATTTCTATTAAATTAAAAAAGTATGTTATTTTTCAATGGTTCTGATGAAAGAAAATTTGCTACAACTTCTTGGAAAAAATTTGAGGTTACAACTCCAATTTTTAACATCTTTGTTCAACAAGGCATCCTGACATACAAGGGTAAAGCACAAGTTAATTAGTCCCAAAGCGTTTCAGGAAGAATACTAAAGTTTCTGGTACATTGGCACTACATTATGATATTGAACAACAAGAGCGTGGAAGATGATAAATATGGTACAGGTTCATAAGACGAGCGCACTCGAAAAAGTGGTGGAAAGTTCGTATATTCCGTGTTTCTCTTTGTCGATTGGAATTTTATTGTGAGATTAAGTTTCTGTCATGTTACTGTAGCAAGGGAAAACTAAACAATGATATAAAATAGGATACGTACTACTTTTTCTGTACTATTCTCCAAGGATGCAGTCAAGAGGGCAGGGAGGGACACTTTCTTTTCCCCCTGAATACTCAAAACACACAAATATAAAACAAAACTATAAAATAGACATGGAATCAATTAAAAGTTTCCTCCTTTGAATCAGAAATCTCCTCAATAAGTCACATGCACATCTAACTTCCCAAAAACCTGTTTACGCAATTGCTATTCTCTCAACGTTAAGAATATTTTGGAGATCAAAGTACTTCCTCTGTTTTCATGTTCAGATTTCAAAACTACTATCAAATGACAAAGTTGTTCGATTTATGTTTGACGAATTAATTTCAAAATGGATATTGAGAATTTCAGGACTCATTTTCGGTTCTGTTTCACTATCATCAATTGATGAGAATTTCAAATGTTAGCCAATAAATAACATAAAGAAAGGAACGAAAATTATTACCTATTGTTAAAATATACGTTTTTCTTACTTTTCAAATAAAAATTGATGAAACGAAGTGAACAATGACGACGGATCAATGTTCATGAATTTGCCGGCAATACCAGTTTTTCTGTTTGCCAAGTGTGATGGTACCTATCAACTTAAGTATTTGTCAGTTATATCAAAACTATTTTAATACAAATTAAATATTTTATGAAATAAGTCCATGATATTACGTACTCGTAGTTTTGAACAATTGTTTTTGTTTAAATTATTCCCTAAGTTTCCTCAAAAAGAGATGCTGAAGAGAAAAAAAATGCTGTTTTCGGTTCTTCCATATTCTCTCTATCATAATTCTCTTTGCAGTTTACTTCAAAATTGTATTAGTTTTTAAAACGTATTGATAATTCTTGTAAAGACTTGAAACAGAATATTGCTGTGGTTGTGCGTCTGAAATTATTTTGCATCCACTTAAAACGTCCAAGTGAAATATATTTTTCGCGATTTAGGACACATGCATTACTATATTCGTTTAAATTCGACTAAGTATTTGCTAGCACATACCAAGTAACGGCGTAATGTTGTAAAAAACTGAAATGAAATCACTGCAGGAAGACAGATGTCGATACTTTCAAGTAAACGTAAAATAAGGTTTCATCAACGTTGTTGATATTAGTCACTGAGTTTAAATATAAATTCACTGATACAGTGTTTAATAAGGTATTTTTAGTCAATATAATTTATGTCTGATGTCACTAGAATTCTGTTTTTCATATGTTTTTAATATAGACATTACACAATTGTACGTTTCCATCAGTCTTTATTTCAACTGTGTATTGAATCATCTTCATCATTTCATTACTCACGTGGAATTTGCATGGAGAAATCATTTTTTTAGAAGATAGCAAATGAACTAACATAATGTTTTTCATTTATTACCATGTATGACAAATATTAGCACACGTGTATCTACTATTTACAGACCATGAGCCATGTTTCAGAAATTTTCTTAATTTGAACTTTGATTCTCAAGTGATGTATCTTCTAGATTAAAGTGATAAAATTTTATAGATCAATACGCGTATCTATAGGAAGTAAATTATTCTACAAATACGATTGACGAACAAAATTGACCCATACATTCACTCAAGAGTCGCTGAGCACCGACGGATAGACGGAAGTCTAAATACCATCAAGGACACCTAAAATAAATATTTCTGTCAAAATCTCATGATCTAGTTTTATACTATACTTTCTTGACACTAGATATATCGTAAAAAAATAAAAGTTATACCCCGCAAGTCCTAGTTCACGAGGGAACGTAAGATACATTTCCAAATATCCTGAGTACAACAAAACAATCCGGGTAAAACAAAATATCCGGGTAAAACAAAACTGTTTCGGTGGAAGATATATTTGGAAACAATTATGAGAGATTATTTGCAATTCCCTTACCTAAATATTAACTTATAAATATGAGAGTAAAATTAATTTAGTTATGCGTAATTTTGATATAATAGAACTATTTTCGAGAAGAGTCTCTCATGTGTCATCAGGTGATAAACAAAAAGCATTTCAACGAGGTTAATGTACTGATTCGGAAGGATCCATAAGTGCGGATGCTATTTCCCGGTCGCAACACCATCGGACGCTGAAACCCGCCACGCACAGTCCGCATGGATTGGCAGCTTCCGGTTGCGAGATGACTGAGATTGCTGCAACGCGGAGATCGCTGGTCGGACCGCGACTCATTCGATATCAGCACGGAGGAACGGAACAGAGCAGTGGAAGCACACTGATCATTCAGTCCATTTGATGTCGCATTCTGTACTGTTCTGTCGCATTCTGTACATCTATCAAATACAGATTTCTTGCCGTAGTAGAACATTGCCTGGTAATTGTTACCATAATTAAATCAATATAGTGCCTAAAACAAATTGTTCGGAACTAAAACATAAAATGTATTTCTTAAATTTTTTTTCAATCCATAGTAGCGGTTTATTAAAAGATGGGGTATTATTATATAAAAAGATGCACTCCATGGTATCTATCTTACCTGGATACTTATAAGAATGTGATATCATTTTCTCCTGTAATATTCATGTCATGTCCTCCAATTTCTTTCCTCCATTCTCCAAAATTATAATTGAGGCATATGGAAAACGTTGCTCCAAAAACATGTTTCTTTTTCTTAAAAAAACTGATTAAACGCTAGAATTCTTTATGACAATCGAAGATTACTTGTTTATTAGTGCAAATAATGGTGTCTTTAAAACATAAAATTTTAACAAAATTTAAAGTGTTCTGTTGAAACGTTATGTGTCAAACAATTAAAATATGGAGAATGATCGAAATGACTCCTGTGATTTTCAAAATAACGCTCCAAATACCACTGATAGTACCCAAAGAATGTATGCACCACACCTCATAACAATCATTTCGTCCCGAGTTACGAAAAATTATTGAAAAAATAGTTTTAAAAATATTATAATATCGATTTCCCCGACTGTTATTGCATGTTATCATTGGGACGACGTATACACCCACGCTATGATTTGACTGTCATCAATTAAACTATCAACCGTAGGTACATAGACCGATTACCACGACATAGTCATGTTCAAGAGGAACGTTTTTTGCGAAAAATATCTTCTTTTTTTTTATATAATATGCCTCAATTATTATTAGCACAACCCATCGTGTTCTTATTATTATTTTCCATATCATTTTCTCCATACGTTATCAGTTTCAAAACGACCTTGCTCAAGGTGAGCCACACGCTAATTTCGTTGGCGTGTGTTTACTTTTCCTTTAGTCAAAATAACTCGAGATTAAAAAACCTTTAAACAGGAATTTCTTATGACAAAGTTTCAATGATTTATTGTAATAGAAAAATAGATAATTACATAATTTAATTGCTCCTCATCAAGTGACCGAAATATAGACGCTTTTATGAAGAAACTATACATAACAATGTTCTGAAATACATAACAATGTTCTGAAATTATATATCGCAATGACTCTGTTAACTACAATGACCCTATTACCGACAATTTCCGTTATAATACTCACGGACTGTCTTTAATAGGTTCTCGTGATTAACATTTCGTTACACACGCCCTTTACCTTAATAATTTAATTTTCAATATCCTTCCCCACATCTGTTGCAAGCTGCACAATTAGCTCAGATTCTAACCTGACATTTAATTCTCAATTTTGACGTAAATGAAACCTACGATTTCAGAGTTAAGGGCAAATAAAAAAATCTTGCCCCATAAAAGTACTCATTTGTATTTTCATACAGACATTTTTAGATTCAATTTTCCGAGTCGCTTTTAATGGATGAAAAATAGGACGAAATTCGATCACATTTAGGCGAAAATCTAAAAATGATACTTCCGATTCTTAAGCGGATTTAACACCAACAGTGATGGTTTATTGGAAGAATATTCGCTTCACCGCGTCGCTGAGCGTTGAAGCGTTGGTTCAGTTCCAGCTTAGCCAAACTAATTCTTTACTCCCTCCCAATTCCGTCACCCAAATCATAGGAAGGTGGAAAAGCAGATCTAATGGCCTGAACCTCGCCAATAGACATGAAATAAATAATAGCTCACCGTATTTACGAAGTAGTCACGCAACTTCCTGGGTGAACGTCTTTTCGAAGCCCTCCAGTCAACATAAACGTGTTTGCATACTGTATTACGGATTGCTAAAGGAGTTTGAAATTGGGGTTGTATTTAATAAAATCAATTAGCTATTTTATTGTTAAAATGAAATTATAGTATACTTCAGTTCAATTTTACGTCTTGATGTTATATTTTATGACCCACTTGGAGGATCCTAGTAGGATAAGTTCCGGGGCGGACGGCTCGCCCTCCACACCCCCGCCTAGGTATGCTACCATTGGGAAGGCTGAGTTTTGAGTAGGAGTGATAGTTTCACATTTTGGATGGAAGTAATACATGTTTCGTAGCATTGGAAGAGGAAGACGTACAAAGAAAGGCTTCAACATAAAGATATCCTAAAGTGGTTTGAAAATGTGATTGATCCGCGAATGGTGGCTTGCAAGTCATGGAGAGAAGGTTTGTGGGTTTTGATAAATGACTCAACATCTCTGCGATCATTTTCCAAAAGAGGAAAGAGATTCTTATGGTTAGTTTGCCAGTTGACTCATATTGGGGAGAGGGGTAAGAAGGTGGAGGAGGCAGATGCCAATCGTATGCACTTAGCGCTGATCTTCGCGCACGCCATCCAGCTGTGGACTGCAAGTGGGCCTACCAACGGAGTTTCGTTGAGATGGTCGTGAAGTCACACGTCCCGTCCGTGAGTGCTGGCATCGTCGCCCGAGCTCGAGCTCGCGCCCGAAATAATGGCTACTTGCCTGTGGGGCTCCCACCCGAAGCTTGGTGAGTGAATGATTCTCTTTTTTCTCGTTTGCATTCTTTCGTTTATTTTATAGGATCAACATTAACAAAAGAGAAAAACTGTAATATCTGTTTTGTAACCTTTTGAGATTCGAGATAAAACACAAAATGAAAGGTTCGTTCCGTTCCCGTTATGAAGTAAAATTTAAAGTCGGAATGCAAAATTTGTTTTAATGAAATAAGTTTTCTCGAATATAATGATAATTGTGTTGTAATGGTTCAGTGAAGGAAATAATGTATATTTTAATTTAAATGGGTATACTTATTACTTACTTATATCAAATACTTACTTAAAATAAGATTAATTAATTTAATCTTTCAACCTGGAATTGTTTTGATTAAACCATCTTCAAGAACCTCTTAATAATCGCATTGACGATACAATTTCTGTAAAATCTTATATTTGTTGGTAAAACTGATATTTGACAGAACAGAATAGAACTTTGACAGAATATATTTGACAGAACAGAATGGCAGTTCCATTTTGCAGGCAACAATATTTTAATTGCTTTCTAGAAACAGAGAATCAATGTAATATCTTGACTGATTTAGTTTCATTGATTCTTATTGGTTCACTGTACGTGCACAACCTCTCCTGAAAGTAATCTTAGGAGTGAATGAATAATGCTAATGGCATGAAGTCAAAGAGAATATCACGGGCCGTCTTGCTCTACACATTGAAGAAGGTCACCTTGGTGACGATGAGCCATGAATTCATCGTTACATGCTTCAATATGAAGAACGACTGGGTTAACTCACTATTTCCATCAGGAGTTATCAGAATAAAAATAATACTTCAATTTATTTCAAACGGTTAAAAAATTAAAATCTTTGAAAATTATTTAGTATGAAAATCAATTTGAATTATTTTATTTAATCAAATTATTTCTTTTAAAACTTAATAAAAAAAAGAATTAACTTCCTTCAAATAAAATATCACATTCTGTTATTAACTTCAGCGATTTGTCCTTAGTTTTTCCATCCGTCTGCCAATAACACTTTCTAAACATTGTTTAAGGTTTCTTTTTAACGTGGAACTTTTTTATATGACACAGTCATTTCGAGAGATCAAAAATATTCCATAGCGCCATTAATAAGAAATGTTTAAGTTTCTTTTCAAGTTGTGAATGTGGCAGCCATTACAAATCTCTGAAAGTGGAGTTGTCATGAGTGAGTGAGTTCAGTGTTAAACGCAGAGAGCAAATAACAAAAGATAGGTGCTCGAAATTTCGAAGGGACTTTTTTTTCTTTTGTATTACAAGACTCGCTAAGACAATGTAGGTTCCTGATTGCACACTTGCTTTATTTGTTCACATTAAATTGCAACGAAGTGTGATACAATACCACACGAGTATTGTGATCGATTTTAGTGTTATGCAATACCCAACCTCCTACGTTGTCTTAAGAGAATATATTTACTAACAATGTGAGGGGAACTTTCCGTCGTCGTATTTCTGTTTTGCTCTCATAACCATAATGAAACTGCTCATAAATTTCCCTTCTTAGCAGTTAACTTTTAACATGTTTATGCGTGTTACTTAGAAACACAGTGTTAACTATAAATAATGTACTTAGTATTCCTTTATAACTAGGCACAGGGAATTTTTCAATAAATCAGTTCAAAATTTAAATTTTAAATTATATTTATTATAAGTAGAGCACATTTTATGAGCGTATTTTAGAATAGTCTGAGAGTCGTCAACACACTTTCGGTCTCTTCCACTCCTCTGTTGTATCAAGTTTGTCAAGGCCACAGTACTCCCAATTATCCTTGGCACGTTAATTGCGCTTATGAAAGTGAAGCAGCGATAATGGATATGTCGTGAACAAGCTCCATTACCACATCCTCGCAACATTTGATCATGATCAAGGCACTCTCCCCATGAATGATTCCTGAGTACATGTTAGGTGGAATTGAGATTTTTGTATTTTTAACAGAAATTTTTTTAAAACCCTTCTACCAGTATTTTTCTTAAACTTTCTTTATTGTTTTGGAGTACTGTCATCAAAACTTAGCAAAAAGAAGAGATTAAAATTTTAATTTTTTTGTAATGTTAAAATATTTGTATTTGAATATATAATATTGAAAATAATTATAAAGAAAATTATGAGTATCTTGTCATGTAAATTTATATAATTTATTAATAATTAACTTGAACATATAATATATTTTTGAAGGTATTACATGTTGGTGCGTTGATAAATAGTGTAAAGCAAATACCAGTCCTCAGGTCTCTCATTGAATTATAGGTTTCACTTTTATTGTGTAAAACATTTCTCAGGTTGCCCATCTACAGTATTGTTTTCCAATTGTTTGTGTTCTACGTGTCTCGCATTTCGGTTTGAATTCTGAATTGCATAATTATGTTTAACAATAACTATGAGATACTATAAACAAAAGAATGTGTATTAACTTTATATTAACTCTTCAGTTTCAATCTAACTCTCCAAATAACTTGTAAACTGCGGAAGGAGAAGAGTCTTGGTCGCTTCAAAA
This sequence comes from Laupala kohalensis, assembly GCA_002313205.1. NCBI lineage: Eukaryota > Metazoa > Arthropoda > Insecta > Orthoptera > Trigonidiidae > Laupala > Laupala kohalensis. The sequence continues at coordinate 346,483 of NNCF01129505.1, forward strand.
CCCACTTTGAAAATACGTTTAACAGAACAAGAAAGTCGCATTCTTCTTGAAATCGGTCATTTTTTTAACAAAAAAATCTTCTTGAGAACGTGCTATCGACTACTGTTAGGGATAATTAGGCTTGGAGAAAATTAATGTATGAGTAAATAGTTTTAAAGATCATGGAAAACAAAAATGAACGCCCAAATATTGGAAGAAACAGTTTCATCCACGCTAAGTGATGTTCTACAATGAATTGCGTCTATTTCTTGTTGAATTAACAGTTATTGAAGATCGCGTCCATTATAAACGGGAACAAACAAAAAAAAACGGGAAACTTTCTTTCGCCGTGAAGAGAGAATCATTTACATGGATGCATCATTGCTCTCGTTTACTCCTCTCCGTCTCTAGGACTTCCGACTCGCGATCGAAATCGAAATGTAAAGAAAACACCTTGAGATTCAGTATGATTGCAAATTTAGTGGAAGAAAATAAATCATTTAGTTGACATGAAATTCTGACTTAATTCAATCGTGGCTTAAATTTTGGAACAAAACCGCATGGTTCCAAATCGATCACATTCCAGGCAAATCACACATTTCCATCATTTCAGCGTTGTACTACCAATAGAATTCATCTCGCATGAAAAATTTCCCGTTGGCGTACTTCTGAATGTACTCCTCATATTGAATATCCATGGCCACAATCGTTAATAGATACAATGATCACTCAGAAATTCGTGGTTTTTTGTTGTTGTTTTGTTTTTTCATTTTTACTTTGTTTACACATTGAAAATAGCTTTTCACAAAACGATTTATTTAAATTTGGACAGGGCAACGTCTGTCGGATTAGCTAGTATGAGTATAAATAAATGTCATGTTAAGTTAAATACGTTTTTGATTCGAGAGGTTACGTATCAAATCTACATAAATAATTAAAAAGAAAGTCCATATAAATTGTCTTAACATGAATAATGGACATAACATTTGTTCATATACTTAAAAATGATTTTTCACCATAATGCACCCAATTTACTGGACAAAATACTTTTAGCCAGACAAAGACTTTTTGGGGCGACTCGTGGCGTAGTGTGTAACGCGCTCGCCTTCTACCTCTGGGGACGCCGGTTCAAACCCGGTCCGATTCAAGTAGGATCCGAGGTGGCGGAGTTCGCGGCAGGTTTTCTCGGGGTTCTCCCGTTCTCCCTATCATTCCACATTCACTCATAATCATTCACAAATCAATCATCGCTTCAGGGGAGGCGCGTCAGGAAGGGCATCCGGCGCCATGAGTATTCCACAGCCAAATCCAAACGAAGCAGCATATCCATCCCATTTCGCCGACCCCACACTAAGTGGGAAAAGGTTTAAGAGAAAGAAGAAGACGACTTGCTGAAGACTTTTAAACTGTTTGTTGGAGAAGAATTTTTTGTAAATTCAAAAAAAAATTTGTAATCCTCCAAACATTCTTTACGAATGACATTCGTAGTTCTACTTCTTGGTGAAATTTAACGGTTTAAAGACTACTCTCGGGCATGTTAGGTAAAATCCGTTCATGCGAAAATTCAACCCCTCCTGCCGCCTTGAGAGTCTACTCATGGCACTGGACCACCTTCAATTCCATTAAATGGAAAAAAAAAATGTTATCTATTGCTTTTTTTATTACATGAATCTCTTAGAAGTGTGCATTGTATACTATACACGTGGTGAATAAAATGTGCGTAACGAGTTGCGTAATCTTTTATCGTTGTTTTTTTTAAATATGTGCCACGAAATAAATCATTAAAATGTTTGTGCGTATTTTCTGAATTAAAAGATACCAACAACGAATTTCACAAATAATATTGGTTTACATTTTAAAATATTAAATTTTAAAAAATTTCTGAATTGTTAGAGAGGTCCTTACCAGCTGCAAGTTTGAAACAAATATTTCTCAAAAGTAACATATAATTTCCATTTTCTGTTTCTTTTATAATTCACCAGCTTTGAGAGAGAGAAAAAAAACTTATCAAAACAGGTTTTCAGCCATATTTCAACCCCGTGGCCGTCTAAGAAGTTTAAATTTTACAGATAGTATTGTTGTCATGAAAAATACAACTTGAGGGGGATGGGCGATTCCTTATATAAATCTGGAATGAACCATTGAACCTAAAGAAACTCTGATTTTATTAACACAATTAAATAATAATATTAATAATAAATTTATTGTCAAAAAATCAGTACAAACTACGTATGACCACGTGTAGGACAATAAACTAATTTACTCTCCGGAAGCAAGCAAGGGACCATCCCATCACTTCCGATCGAGGGCCCTAAGGCAGATGCGGATTCAAAAACTTCAGTAAAAGTTCCTAGATAAGATAAAAAGTTAGCTGTGAGTTATAATACTAATAGAATGTCAATATGTTTGTAATTTAACACAAAAAATTTACATGTACAAATTATTATCGAACTATAGATTACATTGAGTATAGTGTTTAAAAATCATAAGAGTTGAAAAAACACTAAATTCACGATTTATTGTTACAATAAACACGCCCCTAGACAAAGTCTAGAGAACCTGTATAAGAAATCCGCCTCTACCCGAAGGAAAAACGGAGAAATCCGGGCCAGGAAGAAACACAATAAAATTTGCGTTTCTTTTAATATGGTGGTCTCCAACACTTTAATTTAAATTAGTTTTACGTTATCCTAAACGACATGGAAACACGTATGTACGTGGTTTGAACATTGCGGTCTCCAAAACTTTCCCTCCCTTGGTCTCTTCAGTCGTAGTCTTCACCACTGGATGTGAACTTTTCGGCTCTCTTCTTAAGAATCGTACCCTATTTTCGGGAGGCAAATAAACACAAAGGAACCTTTGAACTTAAGACTGCTTTCTCCCTCCATATTACTCTGTTATCTAAATACTAAAGAAGATGAGTAATGAAGTCTTACAATTTTACGACGTTTAGGGAACAAGGAGACGTAAACCTTATCTTCCCCATAAAGAATTTATTAAAGTACTCGGGTTCATTTATTAAATATGTCATTTATAAGACCTGTGCTAGCAATATTTCAATGTAAGTTTTCAAAAAAACAGTATTTTTCAAACTATAAAGCAACTCAAGTATAGAATATAATTACCTGTAAAATTTCTTGTGAAATGTGAACAATGAATTGGCTTGAAAGCTGTAATATTTCACAAATATTGTTCATATTACATTGAGAACAAAATGTACAAACTGAAGCATTCTTTGTCTCTTTCCCCACTTAATCATTTCAATATTTTTACACCCATCATTAAAAAAACTTAATTATGTTTCAATTATCAAGCTATGATCATCCAACTGAATCTGTTAAACGTCGTATATCATTTTTACATCATATGGATAAAATACGCCTCAATTTTCCTAAATCGAATCACCTACATTCCTCAGAATGAGCCTGCGTCTCCTGTCTATGGCATCGCGAATGGTGGATGCGGAGCGACGAGCGGAGGTACTTCTCTCTCACGGACTGCGGGCGCACCATTGGACGGCTCCCGTGAGGGGGTGGTTCTGGCGTGGTCCAGGAGCTCTACGAGCGCAACCTCTAACGTAAGCGCCATGACGAAAGGAAAGGAAGATCATAAACAAAAAATTAGAAAAGTAATCTGTGTACGTTATTGGAATATTTTTTAATCAAAATTTTGTCTAAGAAACAAAATCCTTGATGTCACATTATTGATGACAAATTGAATTTTTTTCATGCTGGCATAAATCTTACACGCTGACAAGAAAAGATTGGTGTACGAAGTGATACACGGTTATTAATATTTTCTTGTGGTATATGTATAATGTTGCGGTTCAATAGAATAAAAAATTGAGACTATAATATAAGGTCTCAAACTTCTACTCGTAAAAATGGATATTATCAAAATACGTTTATGTTATACTTGTTCACGATTTTTGAAATTACAATTATCTCCAAAAATATATTTTTTCAATTTTACAAGATAATAAGCTAATTGTGTTTATTTATAAACATAATTCGAGTGCTCCCTCTGTTTGAAACTAAAACTTTTTTCTTAATAAAATACATAACTAAATATACATAAAAGCGAAATACCACTGACTGACTGACGGACTAATCAGGTAGGTTCCTTATAGAATGAAACCTGCTAAGAAGGGATTTTATGAGAATCCACGCTTAAATGGATGTTATAAGGGTTGGAATGTTTTATGTATCTATCCTACCAGAACTGTGGAGTGCTCAGACCAATTTCAGCCAAGTTGATACACACATGCCTACCTGACAGTAAGCGTTGTGGGGATAAAACATCCTCGGCACCTCTGGGGAGTGGATGGGAAGAGGGTGACTTGTAGAAAGAATGAAAAAATTCGGTATTCGATTCGACACCGTAGTTTTTGGTACCGTTGAGATGAATAAGGACGCCCGCGATGCTTTGTAAGTTCACAAGCTCACCACATTGCAGATAATACACCCCTAACACCCTTGGGGTGAACGGAGGTCAGGTGAAAATAATAAAAAACAACCGATATTGCCATTGAATTCATCATTGTTTAGACGTAGAACAGCAGAGTCACACTCTCAATGCCGCTTAAATATATGATCACTGTGAGGGAATATTCTCGCTTTGGAAAGGGAATGTATAGTAAAAATATACGACAATGACTTATATTAATGTTGACTTGAGGTCACAGTTATCGGGGTCACTGGAATTAATAATGACATTCCAGAAGACACTGAAGACAACAAGCGTATACACCCCACCACCTCTCGGGAAGGTGATGCCATACAAAAATCGAACATGACAAATACCAGTGTCCACATTCTTCGGCGTTGATAGAGAAACCCCGATATCGTGCAAGTCTAAATTCAGCATTCATGGAAGAAAAACACCACTAGCATCACTTGGTGGAAAGGGGTTTATATGTAAAAACAATGGGAAACTAATATTGAAACATTCAAAAATGAAAATTCCATCGGATGCATAGTTTGAGGGTTTCTGGGATATTTAATTAATCAAGTTCATGTTCAGATCACATAGGATCGGTGTACATTGAGCTGGGAGTGGGAAAGGCGTAAAAATAACGTAAAAAGACCGATATTATGGTCGAGTTAATGTTTTTTTGTTTATTCTGAGACGAATAATCATATTTTCAATAACTATGTTCCGATTTACACCCCCCAGGGGACTTACATCTAGTAAGTACGTTTGGCAAACACGGGGCCCCGAGCTGAGTCTGGCATTACTTCCTCTTACTTGTGTAGGCTCCTTCCTTTCTCTTTTCTGACCTCCCTTGGTCACCTCTTGCTCTTTTCGATCCCGGCGCTATTAAGACTAGGGTATCTTTCATTTTCCTCATCCCTCTCATTTTTGTCCTACCCCACATTTTTTGTCCCCCCTTATTCTTTGTCACCCCTCATGTTATGTTCCCCCCTCATTTTTTGTCCCTCCCCCTTCATTTGATATTTGATATGTTGTGAGATATGTTTTGGTGTGTTGTAGATCAAAAGGGTTTTTAGTGGGAAGGGTTGAATCATTCGGCGAGTCCCACACGCCGGGAGAGTCATGTTGGCTCTCCCTAGTGTGTAACTGCATTTTCCCTACCTGTACAAGTTTTTCGGGCTTTCAATGACATTTGATGTCGACATGAGCCGTAATGTCCCACAAAAAAATCCGATTTACACCACACGAAGTGCACAACATCCCTAGAGGGGGGTTGGCAAGAGCACGACACGAAAAATTATCGAAAATGTCCGCTAGGAAAGGATTTTACGAAAATCCACCGCTATGAGAGTGAAATGAGGATGGGAAGAATGTATGAAAGTCCTATATTTTTAATGTTGAAGATATTAAAATTGGTATTTAGGTTAATTGATTCATATGCGGATGTAGATGCATAACTAGATATCTGTTTGTTTGTGCGTTTTTTGTTCATTATATTTTGTTCTTATATGCACTATGTGACAAAGAGCCATATGATCATTATTCATATATTTATATTTTATCATACCGCTGGGCACTGACTAACATTTTATCATAATTCGAACTTTTGATAGTTATTTTTCAACACACGCATTTTTTGTACACTGTTGAAAATATTTCCTAGTAGTCTACGTCAAAAATTCAGCATTGCGTCCAAACATGAAAATATTCATGTTGAAAATCAGTCTTGTGAAAATGGCGCCAAGTCCACAACCAGCCCCTGAACGAACGTTTAGGGAAAGGGATGTAAAAATTATCGGACATGACATCAGTGATGAATCAGGAGTGTTTGGTATTGCTGAGCTCATAGTGACATCCTCATATCTTTTAAGTTTAAATTTTGGATCAATGGCGAAAAGAAACATACTTTTTCCCTTGAGTGATGGTGGAAAAGATATGAAAGGAGAAGTATTATTGAAAATAATCGATTTGCATAGGTCACAGTATCTGAGATGAATAATTATAATAGCAATGCCGTTAAGTTCAAGATCAGATCTCATTGTCAAAAGGTACTCTTAGAGCTAGAGATGGGAATTTGTAGTTCATAATAAATTTCGTGTTTAACAAGAGTCCGGCCCCTTAGTTAGAAAATAGGAACTATTTACCAGACTGTGGTCGCACTACTCTTTATATAAAATCGTACCTTTGTATTAATGATCATACCTTTAATGTTTCATGGGATATTCCTGTGAGTCTACAGTGACATCTCGGGACAAGAGCACCCTCCAGGTTTGTCCCGTGTCGGAGGCTGCCGACTCAGCGGTCATCCTGCCCGCCCGGGTTAGGCTGGGATTAAGGGGTACAGGTGACCTTCCAGTATGCGCACTGGTGGACGGGGACTAGTCTAGCTGTCGTATCCCTACTGTTATATGCACTAACAGTAGCCAAGCAGCAATCCTGCTCACCGATCGGAAGTGAACGCCAACTTAATGGAATTCGGATCTTTCTTCCCGTGCCACGAGTGGGCAAACCACTACCCAGCAGAGACCAACCCAATTAAGGGGCGTCAGGTTGCCCATGACCTGTGGGCTCAATTCCCCTACCCTACCTACTCGGTTTAAGGTGCTGAGTGACACCCGAGACCAAGATCGTGACCTCCCAAAGATCATGATCATGACTTACTCTCTACCACTTCCAAAAATCCCCAGCATCCGATCTGTTACTCGGTAGAAACGAGATTAGGTACAGGGGTGGTGGGGCTCGTCCGCTCGTCCAGTGGTCCACAGAACGGCTGCTTGCTTAATCCAGGTAGGCCCAATTAAGGGGCAACCCTTCAGGCAGCTAGCTGTGCTCGAGAGCAAGCCCTCTCCCCATGTTATGGAATGCAGAAGCCTTACTGGATTACAGAGCGAACGATGGGTAAAGGTTCGAGGCGCAACTCGTTTGCCTCTTCCATCTGTCCGAGATATCCGTTCCATTTGCCCAGTGTATCTAAGATCTGGGTGGGGTACGTGTTCCAGCAGTGGATCTCAAGGTGGTGGGCACAGTTCACACCCGCTATCAAGAAGGTTTCTCCCTCTACGGCGGGTCCGTCGAGGCCCCTTGCGGGGTCCTCTGCTCGTTGTTAGACAGGTTTCCCCGTCAGCCTGGGTTTCCCCAACGAGTAACGGCCGATTCCCCTGGCGGAACATCTCCCCCCTTCCTCCCTCGGACCGATCCGTTGCCCGTGAGGTTCAGGATTGGGTACGGCACCCAAGGAGTAAGAAGAGCGAATGTAAATATAACGTCCGATATTAGATGAAACCATAATTCTCGGTGGTTGTGAGATAAATAATTAGATTCCTGTTGCCGCTATGTAACCTTTCACACCATGCAGAGGTGCACGACACCCAAAGGTGGAGTTCGGGAAGAGTGTGACACAAAAAGGATGTGTCATATGGAAATATTTTATTGAAAATGACTATTATTCGTGTTGAATTATTATAATTGTCCCTCAACGAAAAAGGTATCCGATTCTCAGCTCTAAATTTAGTTGCAAACATTTATTTCAATTTATGGATTTTTCAGATGAATAGTAATATAATGCAATGCGAATGCATGTTCAGCTCCTGTGGGATATAAATATCCCTTACTCTCTTAACTATAGTAAAAATGATCATTGTGTTGCCGTCATAGCGAAAGGGCCATTAATAGCCACTTGAAATGAATGGTCATCAATGATCCTGCCGTTGGTGGTCATTTGAAATGATAGCTGTTTGGCGTTAACAGATGGGCACAGAATGGACATTTTTACTTGAGAAGTAGTGTGCTAGGTTAATTGGTGACATTTCCATTGTTATTAAATTTGTATTTTCATACATTTGTCAAGTTAAGATGTTATGTGTATGTTTTTCAAATTATAAATTATTAATGTATTAAATTTGTATTTTCATACATTTGTCGAGTTGGGATGTTATGTGTATGTTTTTCAAACCAGTAAATAAAATTATTTGTATTTTATTATATACAGATAAATTTTATTTTTTCCTGAGAAAAAGAAGATTGGTATGAGAAAAAATCTGGGCAAGTCCGGTAATCAGCGAGGATATGAGTTGATGTTTAAAAAACTGTCTTTTTCCTTTTAATTATATCAGAGAAAATAAAGGATTGAGGAAAATATCAATACTATCAAGCTACCAACATTAATGGATAATATTCTCACTCAATATCAATGTGAGAAAGAGTAAAGTTGCAGACATATTACAAATAATGTGGAATATTTTGTAACTTAAAAATAAAAAATACACAGAAATAATTTACTCAATTCACAATTGCCTTCTTGAACGTTATGGTTCTGAGTGCCTAATGAAACAAGCAATTAATAATATCTTCGTCATATGAATTTTTATATATCTTTATCAAAGCTACACTGATGCGCTGTACTGTCCCGTCTATTAACAGTCTACTTTAGTTAAGAAGGTTGGCGAGATATACTCTGACCTAAGTTACATGATGTAACAAAAATTATGTTTATTGCGCCGCTCGGCAATAATACAATGCCCATAATCCAGAAACATGCTCAAGTAAGACAGCATGTGTCACCGAGATCCAGTGAGATGTTCAGTATTCAAAGCCGATTTCACTGAATTCCAAAATCGAAAAGTTCAATTAGCATTGCAGGGTCGTCGTTAAATCTGTTCCTTTTCTCCCGTCTGACTGGGTATGGTCCGTCCGGAAGCATTCACTAGTAGCCGCACTGCCGTAGTCTGTCATGAGTCGCTCATTCCTCCCCTATTTACACCCCCTGTGAGAGGGGTATTCGGTGGCAATGGATGTAGCAGAGGGGACGAGTTGGCTGTTCCGACTCGGTGCGCTGGCTCTTAGTCGCGTGCTCGACCCTGCTGATTCCTCTTGAAGCTCGGAGAGACCGCGCGCTTTGAAATTGTGGCTAGCTCATGTACGCTCACACAGATAAAATATTCACTGACTTTGAAGTGAAACTGCTTTAAAACATGTCAGAAATATAAATGTAATACTTCACTATCTGACGAAACCAGACCTCCGATTTCGCCAGTACCCATGGTCCTTGTACCCAATCCCATATCCTTGGGCAACGGATCAGAGCATGCGACGAAGGAGAGAGACCGATTGGATAAGATTCCACGAACGGTTGCTCGTCAAACGTTGACTGAGGAATCTGTATAACACGAGTAGGAACCTCGCGAGAGATTCCGCCGGTCACTCGCTTCACGTTGATGGGGGAACACATCTAACACGTGTAGAGTTTCGAAAGGAACTCGTCGTAGTCATGGTGGCAATCGAGGGGGTGTGTTCCTTTCAGTGAATAGCTTCTGCTAATATACTGGGGCTACAAGGGGTAATGATCAAGATGAGGTCCGTAAGGACATGATGGACTCAACGAATACGCGGAAAATACTTCATATCAGAAGCAATAATAGATATATGGAGCTAATATTGTTTTCCGAGCGACTCAAGTTATGATGTAGCATTTTGTTATATTAAGGTGTAATGTATTGATAACTGTTTTATTGAATGTTGCAAGCGTTGAGTAGCTAAGTCACATCTTATTGGCTGATACAATTTTTAGACCATCAGCTAGTAAACATTTACAGTCAGTGAAGCTACTGGGAAGGTCATTGATAAACATCAAGAAAAGCAGAGGACTTAAATTAGATCCTTGGGGAACACCTGTGTCACACCGGAGCCCAGCTCGTATATAATACCTAGACGGTTTTCATCTCCAGCGGTGGGTTATGATAACACAGTTTTAGGTTTAGAGTAACTTGCTTGGACTGCCCTGTCATAGGTCTTAGTGAAAGGTTGAAAACATGAACTCATGCAAAATATTAATAGAATTTAATGAATTAAAGAGCCCTGAGTGGGTTTTAGAATAATCAGTTACATTACTGCCCTTCTGGGCGAATGATTACAACATTCTGACATAGCTTGCCGTAAGGGCTGCTTGCGTCGAGATCCGACAATGTTCCAAGTAGTTCATACCGTCAGGGAGTTCATTTGCCCCGAAGTTGATGACTACCCTCGTAGCCACGGTGAAGAATTCGTCGGCAACTCGTCTGGCGGCAGCGGCAGCGCTCGGCCCTCGGGGTCCGTCGAATCTCTCGTACAACGACAAGAAGAAGACCTTTTTGATGCGTGTCCCTTGCCTTAAGTAAGTTCGGGACGAGGGCGCGGGGGTAGTTGGGTGCCCTGGACTACGCCTTGGTGGGGTGGTGGAGACGTGTGTCCATAAGGATTCAATACCAACGCGTAGGTGGTGGGGATTATCCATGGAGATGGAAAAAGTTGCACACGACACTACATTGTCGTGTAGAAGTAGATGGGCGTTGTCTATAGATTTAGATGCAACAGGGAAGAAGGAGGGGGAATTGTCATATGGAGGGGACGTGAGGGTGCAGCTGCGTCGGCTGTGTCATCGTCCTGTGCGTCATCTTGATTGACCACACAGAAACACAGAGTGTCTCAACACAGAAAAACAGGAAAGGGTTCGTATGCGGGCTACCGCCTTGTGGCTTTCGCTGCGGGCTACCGTCTGGAGGGCCCCATTTGGGAGGACACTGACTCCATTTAATGAATAAGGCCCGCATAGCGAGAGCTGTAAATAATCATTAACCCTTTCCAAAAGCAGCGGGGTCGAGACAACCGAAGGAGAGTCCAAACGAAAGATACGGAGGGAGAGCCGTCATGTCACCCCGTGATACCTGAATAGCTTAGATGTAATTTTGTTGATGAGTTGTAATTTGAAATGGAGACAAGTTGCGGACGATTCATGAGATATGAGGCTATTACAGAACACAACCCTAAACACAAAATTTGATAACCCTAAACACAAAAACTTTCGTAATAAAACATCGTGGTTATCTTTATCAAACACCTTCGAAAATTCCGTATACGTTTCATTCAGTCTCCCTCCGGCGTCCAGCTAACAAGATATGTTTAAAAGAACTCCATGAGATTTGTTGCAAAAGATCTCTTAGGTAAAAAGAACCTGCTGCTCAGAGCATATTTTGTACTTCATTGCAAAAAACAAATGCTTATACAAGAGAAGCTCATACACCTTAGCAAATGAATTCAATAAAGAAGTCGGCCTATAATTCTCTATTATTGGTATCGCCTCCTGACTTATAAGTGGAAGTCACCCTGGCCTCCTTCCATTTATCAGGAAAAACGCAGGATGACAGGGAAGGATTGACCAAATAATATAATGATTCAGAAATTACTTCCCCGCACCATTTAACTTTATTTCCCCGCATCCTTAATGATTGAATATATTCAGGTCCTAATGATCTATTAGACTAATTTTTTAATTGCATACAAGACATCCTGCACATTAGAAGGTAATTGTGTATTCTCGAGACACAAGTTGCTATTTGAAAGCGTATAGTTAGATACATATTTAGTATAAACAGAAGCAAACTAATCGGCAAAAGCATTTGGAATGTCTTTACTTTTACAAGTACGACCTGTACAGGATATATCTAAGTAGATTAGTATCAGACACATCATTTATGTAGTTCCAAAAATGTTAAACGACAAACTTAATATTGTTTTCAATATAAAATGCCATTCTTATGTGATATTCTAATGTTTTCTTTAATTCGTTTTCTCGACGATTTATGCAATTCATCATGATGCCTGGAATATGTTATATTCTTAGAACATTTGTCTTTTAGTTTTATATCTGATATAATTTCTGAAGTGAACCACATGGGATATTTACATTTAATTACTAATTTTTTCGCGAGAATACATTGATCAAGGCAAGAAAAAAATAATTTGTAGAAATTCACCAAGCAATCGTTCACACATACGAATATGTACATATCCTTCCAGTTACTGAGTCATCTCAGATATTTGGCTTCAAATACGCGCGAGTGATGTCGCCAGCCAATATTTTATTCCGCTCTAGTGGTCAGAGCGTATGGCTGCGGGATGTGAACCCTACCCCCCACTCTTCATAAAGGTTACCTCACGAAAGAAACAAGTGGAAAAACTCTCACTCATTCAATCAACTCGCTCACTTACACTCACTCAGTCAGTCAAGTACGAGATAAAGGAACTTTTCTAGAAGAATGCGAGTTGAGAAGTTCTGGTTCTCGGTCTGTTAAGAGAAAACCTTGTTGAATGTTGAACTTTCTTTCGAATGATATGATATAGAAGAAGCTTGATTTCATCATTCTTCGTGATTACTGAGGGTCGGTTGTGTCGAGACGTCACTAGCGTGAGCGGTTTACGGGGAGACCCGATCATCCTGGTGCGACGTTGGCGCTTCAACATGGAGACGAGAAGATACGAGAAGACAAGAGTCGAGGATGTTAGTAAAGAGTAAGAATATCTAATTTCTGTGGTAATTATTGATCAATGTAAGGGTTGTGTTGCCAATATAGTATTTGTGTTTTTATAATAAATTGTTGTGTGTTGTTCCAAACGACTGTTGATCCATTTTTGATTTATTTAAGCCTGTAAGTGTAAGAATAATCATTCAGGTTAGATCGGGGCACATACAATATACGAAGGGGTACCCAAAAGAAACGGTAATAGCGCTGCTGTGGGAGGCTTGCGTAACACGTGTTCCTCCCTGTAGGCGTGTATAGCGCAACTCCTTGCCAGTTCAGTCAGGAACGTGTCGTCGACCTGGCTAGTTATGTTTACCTGTAGTCATATCTTTGGCTGGTGCTGTTTTTTCTCTTCGTTTATTGTGATGGAGAGTTTAGGTGAGCAACGTACGGCTGTGAAAGTTTTGCTTCCTGCTCGGTAAAAACGCGGATGAATCTGTTTTCATGTTGAAAACAGCTTACGAAGATGACGCTATGGGAAAAAGTAAAGGTGCGAGTGATTTTCTCGGTTTAAAAATGGTGACAATGACAAACCTCGTTCTGGACGTCCATCAACTGCTCAAACAACCGAAAATGTGGAGAAATTCGTGATTATGTGCTCGAAGACCGATGACAGGTCATTGAGTAATTGTCGAGTATAAGTCGAATATCTTGAAGCTCGGTTTAGAGAATTTTAACTCATAATTTGTGAATGTAAAGGTTAGCTGCCAAATGTGTGCCTCGGGTTCTGACAAACCATCAAAACGAACGTAGAGTTGAAACAGGTAGTGCTTTGAAAGAACAGATCTAAACATCCAGATTTCCTGTTGACGGTCATTACTGGTGATTAGTCATGCTGCTATGGCTACTACCCTGAAGCAAAGCAACAATCAAGCCAATGGAAAACGTCATTGTCTCCCCGTCCAAAAATTGTCGTCAAGTGAAATCAAACATCCAGACAATGCTCATTCGTTTTTTTAGTGAGGGGGTAGTTCATTCAGAGATTGTTCCACCAGGTCAGGCTGTTCATTTAGTTTTTTATTTGTCGGTTTTAAGAATATTGCCCAACAGTGTTCATAAAAAGGACCCGATTTGTGACAGGCAGGGGTATGTTTTTCCCACCATGACAATGCCCCTGTCCACACAGCCATTTCAGTTCGCCTCTTTTTGGTAAAAAAACCGACATGGTTCCGCTGCTCTGTGCTCCTTACTCACCTGACCTTGCTTATTTGCATGCATGAAGAGGTGTATGATAGGACTCATATTTGACACGACTCATATTTGACACGATATGAAGAAAAAACGAGGAAGGAGCTGTCAGCCATTGCTGATGAGGAGAAGAAAAAATGTTTCAAACAATGGAGACACCTGTTTCGAAAAAAACCAAAATAAACGATTGAAACGATCGTGCAGGTAACGGATTAATGAACACCTGGGACGAGCAGTCAACTCTTAGTTACAGGTGTGTCTACGCGTCTGCGCAGTTCTGCAAAATTGAGTTTGCCGCTTATAAGATATATTAGATGATTCAGTGTGCGGTGAGGAGCCGCGTTGCGTAGACACGCCTTGTCGCCGTCGCAATGAAACAACTCCAAATTATTACACCAGAATGAGCCAGTGACCGGTGTAAGGTCGCTTCCTCGCAAGGACAGACGGAAAGAGTTCCAAATACCGTCAACAGACCTCGCGAAATCACCGGGCTTCCTCGACGTAAAAACAAAAAACAGCTTGACAATTGACTGTCGCCGTCAGTCTCGGCTGCCTTCACGAGAACCCAAGAAGCGTCTGAAAATTACGTATTTGATCTAATTGAATTGTTTTGTTTTTTTGTCATTTTTCTATATTGAAACAAATTCTTAAAATTCGCATTATTGAATGGTGTGAATTTGCTTATTAAATTCAACTCATTATTGATATAGCTCTAAAAAACTACACGACAATGAAATTGTATTTTTTAGAAGCTCCAATCAGATTAATTCTTCTCCAAACAATAAGTTGTGTTCTTTATTGATTCTTCTTCTACTCACTCTTGTGAAAAATTTGTTACCAGGAGGCTGCTACTGGCTGTTTCGAGTTCGTGTCCTCTTGCAGATTTTTTTTGTTTTGTATTGACACACCTATTAAAAAAATGTATCAAGTATAATGGAGAATACTTTGAAAGGGATAAGGTTCTTTTATTAAAAATGAATATATAGCTTTTAAAAAATAATTTCGTTTTTTGGGTACCCCCTCGTAGATCAAAGAAATTCGCACGCTTGATTGAATAGTACGGTTTAGGAATGCATGTATTCTTCCCTGTATTTGAGTGGTATGAGGGAACGATGGATTATGCCAGCAATAGGGGATTATACCCATTTATCGGTAACAGAGGTGAACCAACTCCCTCCACAAGACAGTACACAATGTGTTTTGGAAACATTAAAGTCTACTACAAATGTTTGGTGTATGTCCAATTGGTCAATCAAAGTGCCATAATCAATGTAGACCTGAGAAGGTAGACCAAGTGCAATGTTCAACACATTTATTTCGCTATGTGGGAATAGAAACTGGACCCAGACAGAGGCAAGATCAGGTGCCATCGGTTGATTTTTATTTTTTTATTTTTACATAGAAAATAGAGAGAAAAGTAATCATGTAACTGTAAGTTCAAATCTCTTCAAATCGCATTGATAAGGGTTACGGTTCAACTTCGGGCGTAGTGATCAGAAGTAAGTAAAAACTGGTGAAGAAAAACAGAACTTAATAGCCCTCTCACTAAAATATATCAAAATGCTAAAATGTGAAATGTCCTGTAAATGAGAACCTTCATTTTTCTGCTCTTTGTCTCCCTGACAATCAACCTAGCGAAGTCATCCTCATTGCCAATAATTGTAACCTTACTTGCTCTATATCTGATTTTCTTGCCTTCACTCTTCCTGCCCTATTTACACAAACATATTCATGATTAAATTCGGACCAACTTACGGACCTTAGCGAAAAGAACCCTTCTCAGTGGCGTCAGACATTGACCTAGATTGGTGAGTAATCATTGTAGCCAGTTGGGTGTCGTACAGAGAAGTCGTGCTGTACTTTCCTTTTCTGTAGCAAGCTGTCAACATCATCCCTACGAAGGAACTTGACAATAATCCCAGTTGTTGGACTGTTGTTACCATTAAAGCGATGACAAGCACCGATTCGTTCCTCTGTAAGACTACCTACCAGAACAATACCTATCTCCACGACCTTTTTCATTAGAGCATCAATAAATTCATTCGGCGCCTCAGAACACCAATAATCTCTTATGTATTACGTTTGGAATACTGCTCTAGATCCGTCTGCCGATTAGCCATTTCCTTAACTTGTAAGCGAAGGCGACTGTTTCGCTCCTGCATTCTGGATATGGGTTCTCACTGCTCTTCTAAAATTCTCTGTTGGTTTTCTATTAACTTTTTATTCTCGCTAATTCTTTCCAAACATTGGTCCAGTTCCCAAGTTTCCAAGTTGACTTTCCAAGTTCTTTCTCCACATTTGTCTGACCTTACAAATTCTCGTTCTTCATTTCCTCCAGAAAATTTTTAATACACACCATACTCATGGCCACTTTAATTTTGTTAGAATCAACTGGAGACGAGTCTCTGCTGCAATAAGATTTACACAGCTCCAATAAAAATATTCCTTACACAAATTGCACTGCATTTATTTTCATCAAATCTATTTACAAGTTTAATACACTTTGCACAATCAATAATAATGTCAGAGGCATATCACAGTAAAACATTGACGAAAATAATTACGGAAACAATAAATACACCACATTAAACAACAAGATCGGTAAACAGAATTTATTAGAGAATAAACATATCTTAACCTGTAGAGACCAGAGCGAGACAATCATGTGTCTGAACGCTACGACTGCCTACTACTGTTGGCTATCGATAAATATCGGATACTTTTCAAATCAAACATAATGCAATGTAATTGAAATAATTAAATGATTCACACAATTGGCTACTCTTTCTCTATTTGATGTTTACATTTAGTAGAAATATTTAAACAATGATTGAAGCGATGAAAAGTCAAGACGATTTTTATTGAGAAACGGCTGTATTTATTGAGAAACGGCCCATAGTTGATAAAAATAAACTAGAAGTAACATTAAATAAAGATGTTAGTAGATTCGTTTCGAAAAATTCTTTCAAACTATTTGAAAATTTTGACTTGCATCTGATTTTCTTGCAGAAAATGTACTACAATGGCGAAAAAGTGTAAACTATCACGAAAATTTAGTGTTCTTCAAACAATTAAAAGTCGTCAATGACGCTGCAGAACGTGGAGTGGCATTATTAGAAGAGTATAATGTCTGCTTAACAAAAAATGAAGAGCAGTTTAAATTTTTACTACAAGTAGTAAACGACCATCGCCAAAAATAACCAAATTATAATAAACAAATATTATAATTACTATTACTTAATTGGCTAATTTTTTATGTTCAATGTGGCAAGAAGTAAAATAATTAAAGCAAAATGTAAAAAAAGTTGTATTAAATTATCAAATATTTAAAAATTTTAATGAAACATTTTTTACCGTTCTTGGGAATAAAGAACGATATATTACTCATAAGTACTTTTTTATGTAAATATTGCAAGAAGTACTAGCAATAGTACTTAAAAAACTATATCAATATTTATGAATTATAAATTAAAGAATTTTTACTTCAATTTAATGATCTACAAAATTTTTACTTAAATTTAATGTTTTTTTCAATAGAGTCAATAGGTTCGCTGTAATATTAAAGATGAAATTTCACACATTATGAACTTTGAACGCGAAAATCATTTGACTAGTTAAATTTATAAAAAAATATGAGATCTTTTTGCAGAGCGTTTAATTCTGTATAAAAATATGTCATGGACGTGTCTGTACAACGTGCCATTACCGAGGAACAAAGAAATTTTTCCCCGTGTTATTTAAATGGGAAATAGAAATTCGCTGAGGTACCTCTTTGAGACATTGGGGGTTGAGATTTACATATAATCCGAACTATTCTCCTTTGGATTCTAAAAGCTTGAGTGCTCTGAGCGGATTGGTCCCAGAATATAATGAATGAATGAATGAATAGCCTAGAGGGGATGCTCTATTATGTATTATCTTTGCCTTGAAGGGCAAAGACCTCCTACAAGAGGGGATGCTCTATTAGGTAAGCCTCACGTGGTGATCAATTCCACGTGAGGAGTTAACATTACTAATATTAGTTCTTACACATAATGCTTCTCACTTAAATTAACATTATTGATTCTTGTGGTTAACCAAACTAACATATTTTAAAACTTCGTTTTTAATTGTCTTTCATAGTCTCTACAAACTAATCTTCATCTTGCGGCTCTGGACCATTGTGACCCCCTAGTTGTTTGAAGTAATCTGCCCATCTAAGTCTTGGTCTTCCTCGTTTTCTCTTCCCTAGGTAGGGATCCCATATGGTGGTCCTCTGCGCCATCTGTCGGGGTGAAACCTCGCAACGTGTCCCGCCCATTTCCATTTTATTTCTCCGGCCTGCTGTGCGACGTTCTTGGAAGACGTGATTTCTTGGAGCCCCTTGTTCGAAACTCTGTCTTGTAATGAGATGCCAAGGATTTTCCTCTCCATATTTCTTTGACAGATCTCTGGCGACTTTCTTTGTTTGTCCGTTAGAGACCAGGTCTGGCATGCGTAGAATAGTACAGGAATAATACAAGTCTGTAGGGTGTCAATTCTAAGATTTCTATTTAATGATTTGTCTAGAAGTATGAATTTCAGTGCCCAGAAGGCCTTCCATGTTTGGACTATCCGTCTATTTATTTCTTTATTTATTTTATTGGATAGAGTGATGAGTTGGTTTAGTTACACATATTCATCTACTTGTTCAAGTTTATTTACACCAATGTAGATTGGGTCTGCTTGTCTGTTTGACAATATTTTTGTTTTGGTAAAGTTCATCGAAAGTCCCGCCGTTTTACTTATTTTGTTTAGCTCAAGAAGCATCTGTTGTAGTTCACTGTGGGAATTAGTAGTTAATACAATGTCATCAGCGAATCTTAGATGAGACAGTTTCTTTCCATTTATTTTTATGCCATATTTGTTGTTCCAGTTTAGTTCCTGAAAATTGTCCTCCAATACACAAGTGAAAAGTTTAGGTGAGATGGGATCACCTTGTCTGACTCCTCGTTTTAGCTGAAAATCGCGACCCACTTTTTCTGTTTTTACTTTGGCAACAATTTGTTTGTTTAGCTGCTCCAGGAAATCGATATATTTTGGTTCTATTCCTTGTTTTTGCAGTGCCTGTAGAACGCTCGAATGTTCGACACAGTCGAATACCTTACTGTAGTCCACGAAAGCCACAAATAATGGTAAATTGAATTCGTCTGTCTTTTCAATGATTTGGTTGATCGTTTGTATGTGATGTACAGTAGTGAATCCTGATCGGAAGCCTGCTTGTTCACATGGCTGGTTCTCATCTAGTTTCTTCGTCAACCTTATTGTTAATATATTAGAGTACATTTTGTAGAGGTTTAACATTTGGCTTATTGGTCTGTAATTATTTACGTCAGACTTTGGTCCCTTCTTGTGCAGTAGAATAATGGTACTAGTCTCCATTGTTCTGGAATAATTCCTGTCTCTAAGTTTTTATTGTATAGTAGTGATAGGTTGCACTAGAAGTTCCATGCCAAGTTTTATATGTTCATTCCAAACACCGTCTTCTCCGGGAGTCTGACCGTTCTTGAGATCTGTTATTGCGCCGCAAACTTCGCTGAGTATAATCGGAGAAATGAGATCTTCAGTATTTTGATTGTAATTCATATCTGTTGTAGGTTGGGTGGAGGACGAATAGATTGATTCATAAAATGTTGTTGCTTCGGCTAAAATATGTCCTCACAGTTGTATACTCGCCCGAAGATTTCTTCGCTCCTGTTAGCCATTGTTTCCCTCTACTAAGAGCATGTTTTTCCTTTCTTGTTGACCTGGTATTCTCCAATATTTGCTTCGTTATTATGCTGCGATGGTTGCGTATATCTTTGTAGATTTCACGCTTTGTTTGCTTATCCAGTTCTGCGAATTCTATCCTTGTTCTAGCTGAGTTGAATTTGGTGTGTTTTAGTGACTCCCTCCTCTTGATGAGTTCAATGGTCGATTGTTTCAACTTGAAAGTGGTTTTTGGTGGGACTCGACTTGTGCTACTGTGATTGTTAGCTTTTAAGATACTTCGCTCCAGCAAGTTGTATGACTCCTCTGTTCCCCTATCTGCATTGAAGTTCACTTGCGATAGTTCACTTTTTAGTTGCTCTAGAAATTTGCTTCTATTCAAATTTTCTATTTTTGTTCTTGTTGATTTCACTCGATAGCATCTTCTGTCGCACTTCATTATTGTGCGCACCATTTTGTGGTCGGTTTCAAATTTGAGGTTTTTGACTACCTGAAAGTCCTTTAGAAGTTTAATCTGATCGGTTAATATATAGTCTATTTCATTTCTAGTGTTGCCGTCTGGTGAATGCCACGTCCATCTCTCCTGCGGGTGTTAGCTATTTTCAGTTTTTGCTCTTGTGCAAATTGTAACAATCTTTGTCCTCTGTCATTTCGTGTTCCGACGCCATATGATCCGATTTTTTCTTTTTCTCCCCATGCTCTCCAACCTACTATTGAAGTCACCTATGATTAAATTTGTTGATGTTTTGTATTTCTGCAGCATATTGCAGAAAGAATCGTAGAAGTTCGTAGAAGTTCTCTAGTTCTTGTTCGCTACTGGTTTCTGTTGGGGCGTGTACTTGGATGATTGATACTCTGGTTCTTTTTGTTTTAATGACTAGCGCTTTTATTCTCTCTTATAGCCCTGCTACTTCCCGAACCATGTGTTTTATATTATTTTTTATCATGAAGCCTACTCCTCTCTGACCGGGTGTTGTCCCTTTGTAGCTGAATAGGTCGCTGTTCGACCGTTCTATTATGGCTTCTCCCATTTGTCTAACTTCGCTAAGGCCTAAAACGTCAAATTTAATTACTTTTAGATCATGATTTAATTCCACTTCTCTCTCCAATGTTCTGAGGGTTCTTACGTTTAAAGATGGTACTGTTATTTCCTTATTATTTGCAATTCTTCTGGGTGTGGAATTCTTGGTGTTGACTACGTTGTTGACTGATGGGAGGCTGTCTGCCAGTTTACCCATTGGTTATTGATCATCATTTTTTGGTAGCCCACTTTTACTGTATTACTCTTAGCTCTTTCTTCCCTTGCTCGTTGCCTAAGGTTTGTCTGGATTTCGCGTTCTCTTCTGGTCATGTCATCTTCTATGAAATGGTCTTGGCCCCTTTATTTATTTTTATTCTTTATGATGACCATTTTTTCCTCAAATCGGTTGAGTTCCACTCTTACTGTACCTTTCTCTGACCTATCTTTGCCTAAGTAACTCGCCCTAATGTACTCTTCCTTGTGGTCTATCTTCCGTAAAATTTCTGTAAACTTGGTATCTAATGTTGTCGTCGTAAGATTATTAAATTTCATTACTTTTGATTATAATATTCTTTCCTTTTTTTCACTCCTCTGCCTTCTCTCTTCCGCTTCTTGAAGGATCATGATAACTTCGAGTTGATTTGTTTTTACGTTTGTTGAGTTGGTAGCAGTGATGATTTTATTTTCCAGAGTAGCGCATTTTTCTTCTAATATCATGTCCGTGGTTTGGATTGCCTGTTTGAGGTCAGCAATATTTTTTTTCGTTTTTAATCTAAACCATTCTGTTTCCTCAATTCTTTAAGCTCAATAAGGATATCAGAGAACATGTTCTTTATATCTGTCATGCTGGTAAGATTGTTTTCAATTACCCTTTCAATTACACTGTCGGTTGGGCTAGGGTTGTTTTTCCGAACTATCGGTGTTTTTGTTCTGGGGATTCTGGAGGTTCTTGAGCGTCTGCCCGTCAGTGAAAGTACGACAATTCAAATTTGCCGCCTGGTTGATTTATTTCGATTGTTCGTTTCGTGTTACGTCAACAGATGTCGCTAGTTATCCAATGGCTGGTCGTGGAATTGTTTCCTTAGTGTGGTATAAGTGATTGTTAGTGAACTTCAATTGTAAGGCTCTCCGCAGTCTATTACGCCTTTTCGTAGATGAAAAACACACTGCTCATTGACGCGATTGTTATGCTAACACTCTTGCTCATGTCAGACTTAATAATAAGCACAATGCTGCATTCCGAATGTAAAAACTAAGGACTGTACTCACATATACTTCATTTCTCTAGGATGCCACTCCAACCGCCGCCGTCAAACCCGTCTCCCCAGAATACAATGTCGTACCATAAATGAGAATAAACAATTGCAAAATATACGCAGCGAGAAATGTATTGACTAACAATGTCGACTAAAATTCTGGTTGCTTAACACAATTTGCTTAGTTTGGAATTCAGATAATCAATGTCGTAATCCCATTTACGGTTGTCCTGAATATGAAGCATTAAAACGTTTTGTCACTATGAAGTCTAAAAGTCTTTTATTGAAGAGTTTTTCAGGATAATAACATAATGATAAAAAACGTTAAAAATTATGTTCAAAAGTGTGTTGAAAATCAAATTTTGTGAGACACACGACATGGGTACGGTCAGTTCCCTTACTCCTAAATAAAATACTATATATATATATATATATATATATATATATATATGATACTAGTATACAAAAGAGAAATTTAAATTTTTGACGGAGATGAACATAAAACTTTCCACACTCCGATACTATGTAGTTGTAGGAAACACTGAGAAAGGATTTTAAAGTATTTGATATATTAATACATCATTTAACATATCGACTGGATTATTTTAAAATGGATTATGAAAATTGCATTAAATTAACATGGTCTAAAATATTTAAATTGGGATGATATTGACTCTACCTAGGCTTAAACGTTGCTAACAATACCGAGGCCAAGAAGGGCTGATGGAGGTACTTAATTTTCATATTAAACTCGAAAATTGATGCATAATGCACAGCGGGGGGCTTCTTCACTATACTTTGTTGTGTTTGTAAAATACTGAAGATGAAGTTACATAAGAAATGTTAGATCTTTTAGTTGAATATAATTATATCGCTTAACGTGAGTTAAAGAAACACATTTAATACGAATGATTATATATCATCTTTAAAAGATAATTATTTGGGGAAAAGAACCGTGCTAGAACATTGCTAGAAAGCATCAGTCTGATGGACGTGATCGAAGGAAACTACTGGTCGTTGCAATTGGTAAACGCTGACTTCCTGAACAGGAAGTATAATGATTCCTTGCACAATCAAGAATGTGATCGAGTGGTGGTAAGATGTGTTTTGACCTTTGTAACCCTCACCATGACTTGGAAATTCGTATCTGATGAGAAATTAGAGTCTCTTCTCGTATTAGTACATTTAAGAAATATTATTTGTGTCTAGTTTGCCACTATGCATTGAGAAAAAAGTATTCAGAATTCGTTTTTAATTGAAAGTACGTATTTCATTTAAGTAGGCTAGAAAATTTAAATTATAAAATATTAAAAAGAAAATTATAAAATATTTAAAAGTATTATAAGTAATATGGCATAAAACGCAATACAATTTCTATCTGAACCGATCCTTCGATATGCTGATTGAAAACGTCGAAGAAGAACCTGGAATTCAATTAGCAGATTCTTCTGAGCGCCAAAGTTAGTTAAGAAGTTTTCTTAAAATTTTGAAATCTGACCAAAAAGGTACGCATATCTTACAAAATCGCACGTTCAATCTGTAGTAATGATTGAGAGATCACATAAGTAGCGTCGAATAATAGCATCAATAAAACGTATTAGGTGACGTGTATATATTATTGGTGTGTACTTGTGAAGAAATATCTCTTTAGATAAATATTTAAAGGCGAGATAATCATGTAGAAATATATCCTTCAGTCAAAATGATTCGCATACAATCATTAACATCATCGCTTTGTCACAACTACTCGTTCATTCTGACACATTGCAAACAAAATATTTACATGAAATCAAATGCATTAACTTTTCACAGAGTTTAGAATATTTTGTTCTGTTTTCGAGTGATTTCCTGTAATATCATTCACAATGATAAGGGTACTATTAAATGATTAATATTCAATGATAATTTAATGATAAACACACACACATACACCATGCACACAAAATATGGAAAAGGGAAAATGGAAAAATTCAAGTACATGGCGGAATATATACAGATGGAAGAATCAAACAAGGCATCCAACATAGAAAGAGCAGAGAAGCTGCAGAAAGCCTAGAAACTCACATGGATGCACTACAATAAAAGAAACATATCAAGACAGGCCAAACTCAGGCATTACAATACGGTTCTGTTACCAGAAGCACTCTACGTTTCAGAAACGACCAGAATCGAAACACCAGGTATCGCAGAGACAGAGAAAATAGTATCGCAGAGACAGAGAACGTAAAATCCTCAGGAAATTTTTTTGGATACAAAGAGATAGTATATGGATGAAGAGACAAACCAAAGAACTATATGATCACACAGACAGGCTCACAAACATGGTCAGAAAACGTCTGCTTGCGTTTTATGGACACGTACATAGAATGAACAACAGGCTCACAAAGAAGGTATGTGATGCAGTAAACTGCTCAACCAAAAAAACCAACTAGTTTCAATAGAAGAAGGCCTAAAACAAGCAGGAATTAATAGGGAAATGATAAAATCAAGAGATGAATTCAAAAACAAAATTAAGAACACAAAATTGGAAGTAGAATAAAAAAAGAAAAGTGGGAAAGTTTGGATAGAACAAAGGAAACAGGAACATAGCCAAAGAAAAGAGATTTTGGGAAGAAAAGAAGAAGAAGGAAAAGGAGTAATCAGATGTGTTCAAGTTAAACACTGTCCAAAGGGCAATAATGTTCAATAATAATAAATGATAATTTTTAAATTAAACTTTTTCAGAGCGAGTAATACAATGTCTCCAATTTTCACAAAAGATAAACAAATGAGAAAAAGTTTAAAATGTCATAGCACCTGAAATTTTGAAAAATACTCCGGTATAATTATAATTAAGACATATAATGATGAATTATTGTCAACAATAATAAGCCGCCTTGCAAATATATAATAAACCAAACCTTCATTTTCAAATATACATAGTGTTGTAATGTGAAAAACGCTTCAAAGACATTTTCTTCTCGAACTGTTATTATAAGATCCATCATATTAAAAGGTTGTATTCAAATGTCTATATTCGTACCTTTAGAGAGGTCTTTGGAAGGTATGCTCACTTCTAACTCCATTCTCCTGTCTGAAAGCACGATTCTGAAAGAGAAGCTCTATTCTGGAGATCAAAGGCCTTCGTTACAGAGCCTTCGATCTTGTTTTTCACCTTATGTGTAAACAGGCTTATTGAAGAAAGATGAAGTTAAAATATATGCTTTATGAAAAAACCAAGTCTCTACTTGAACAGGTAGAAAAATAAACTTATTTCACGGTGAAACTTTTTCTTACAGTTGTATCCGTAAGAAAATTACACATAGAATAGGAAACATACAAAAAAAAGTAGTTTTCTTCCAACATAAATTTTTCACGTTAAATTAAAGGAAACAGATAATTAAAGAAGGATAAATAAGGATCAAGTTAAAGAAGGGTAAATATTAAAAGTGAGAATGTTCTCAGTCATTGAAGGAATACAACATCAAATTCTTTATGTCATGTGGAATTCTTTCTATTAAAAGTTGAAGGAAGAAAATATTGCACCAAGTGGTCGAAATTAACGCACTTGTTTCCAACAGAATCAAAAATTATTAGGCACTTGCGTTTTCTAAAGTGGGTCCAAGAGCACCACCCAACGATGTTTTCGAAATTCGATTTAGATTTTTCCTCCGTACATTAATGTCGATTTGGAAAGAATAATCGCACAAAAACCAAGATTTCACTCTAGCGTACGTATTTTAGTTTATACTAAAATATAAGGAATTGCACCCTAATATATGGATTTATAAGTTCAAATACTCTCCCATTAACTTATAGTATGTATATTTCTAATAGGAGTAATCTACTTTTTATTAGAATGATATTTGAAGTAAAATGTCTCTTTATCAGACATCTTTGAAAACAAAATTTTGGATTCATAAATGAATGCGTCGTTTTCCTCTTGTACGTACAAATTCTAAAGAACCTTTATCCGTTTCGTAGGAGTCGTGACACTGCGGTACCCTAAACACACCTTTACCTGCTAGGAGGAAACTACGAATAGCAAAATATTCAATCAGTTTTTCGCGATTACAAAACATTTTATACACAACCAATATATATAATATTTCCTCAGTGAATCGGATTCCGCGCACAATCCCAAGAATCGGTTCAACAATCTAATCACTTCCTTCAATCTTGTTACTACGATAATCGACCCCACTCGCCTCTGGTTCATCTCAAACATTGCTGGACCAGATAATTGTCGACAAATGATATACCTGAATTTATAGTAAAATCTTCCTCTTACGTTATATTAAATCCACTCACTCATATTTTCAATAGCTCCTTGTCAGTAGTCGTGTTTCCTGACGTATTTAAAAAAGCCAAGTGAAAACATTACATAAGAAGGAAATAAACGTGATGTTGGAAACTATTGACCCATATCACCATTGCTTACTTTCTCATAAATCCTGGAAAAACTCTTCTATAAGAGACTTTTAGATTTCTTATCGCATAACAATATTCTCTCAAACGATCAGCACGATTTCAGGAAATCCTTTTCAACTAAAACCGCCATATTTTCTTTTCTAAATGATGTGACCAATTCTCTTGACCGTGGAGAAAATACACAAGGTATTTTTCTTGATTTTTCGAAAACATCATCTACATACACTTAATTCATCATGATGGTATATAGTGGGATATGCTGGGAGGAAAACCACAGAGTGGGATGGAGTTTCTTACCAGATCTCCCATGATTTGTCTCTATTAGAATAACGAGGTATGCTAGAATATTATATTTCTTGTATTATTGTTTGATTTATATTATTATGTGTGATTTTCTGTTTCAGTAATTTCACTTGTTTCTGATATTACTAGTCACCTGTTTATGTTATTAGCCCTGAAGAAGGTTTCAAATAAAAACCGAAACGTTGGCAAGTTATTAAGAAATTGTATTTATTGACCAAGCCTTCACGATTCTATTACAATTATATTGAGTGGTCAAGATCTATATCATAATTATTTAAAATAACATATAAATACACACATTAGTATACGTAAATTAACAAATCATGTATATCTTATTGCGAATATATTATAGAGAATATATTATTGCGACAATACACGTAACCCATAAAAAAATTTCTGCATCACAAACGTATATAAATTAACTTAGTGCACCTAAACTTTACATAAAGAAAATTGCCCTTAAATAAATATCAGTAATTCATACACCACAACAGAAATCATCGTAAAAAGTAAAGTAAAGCAAAGAACTTCAACCTGGGAAAATGACTAGTCAACGTTAGAATATTGATCCTACTTTTTATTATACTCAGTCCCTCAAACTACTCAAAATAAATTAATGGTACTAGAAAAATTTTAATTATTTATAAAACATTATTAAATTAGATCTCGGTGAAGGAATTATCATATGCAATCTTCATTTTCCCTTCTTACAACTAGTGGTACTGAACACGCATTTAGATTTACTCGTTTGACGTTTTGTTAAAGAAATTTGAGTTGTTTAAATACAATGCAGATTTTTTATTATAATAATCGACCTGCCTGTTCTATATTAAAGTTCTTTGCTTTGTATTTTGCTGATTATGCATCTCAGACCGGTTTGCTTCACAACTTTTTTATATGGGATACTAATTTTTTTTATTATATATTTTAAGTTATTTTTATTGTTTGAAAGAATATATTAGTTTGAAGTTCTTCGTAAGATTTTTAAGTAGATTGGTGCCTACAGATGTTACAAAGCAAATGCTTGGAAAGTGGTTAGTTAGTAGGTTATATGTATTTTTGGAGTAATGTACATTGCCTTACTGTTGCATTGTCGGAAATCCTTTGTTCATTCATGTAATTTGTATGTGTATGTGTTTAAATTATTATAAATGTAATGAAGAGAAAATCTAAATAAATGAGTAGAAGGAACATTAGACTTGACCATTTAGTGGAAATTGTTTTGTAAAAAGACATTTGACATTTTACGTAGACAACTTAGAAAACTTCTAGATGTTTTGCCGTTCTTTTATGATCTACCTTCTGAATATGACATATTTCCAGTAGATATCGATCTAGATTCAAGAAATATTATTTTCGTAAAAATTTAAACCTAATGTGCGTGAAATCAGGTGTTAATTTTGTTACAAGACATTAAATCATCATATTATACATAGACTAATGAACTATCAAAAACTCAAGACGATTCAATCAATAATCAATAAATATTTGACACGAAATATTTTATTATTATTATTATTATTATTATTATTGTTCAACCCTCAAGTATAAATTCCAGTCTTACTATACCATCCGTACTACTTCCTTTATCCATATTATCATATTTTGATAGACACACTTTCGAGAACATGTAAAAATTGGGTGAGAAATGTACATGCTGCCACACAATATGAAATTTTACGAAAACATCGTCTAATTGTTTCCATTACATCTCCAGGTAAATGTGCTCACCAGCGTGTTTTATCTTTTCTGAAGAATGTCACATCAGATTGTTTATCATCGGATCAAAACGCTTAATATTAAGCTAATCCCTCTAAGCCAGTCATACTACGCTCAGCTCTCACCAATCACCTGTTTTGCATGGAGCTATTGTTTGCGAGAGGAATTATGACGACGTGTTCTCTCGAAGCAGATAATTAGAAGACCGCACAGTAATTAGTGTGTGTATGTGTGAACACGACCCGCACTTCTCATATGCGAGGTCATAGGAAGGTGAGATAAAATTACCTTTGTAAACACGAGCTGCCGTAATTTCTTTTAAAGATTTAGCTGAAATTTTCATACACTGAATCGTTTTTTCATAAAATGGTTAAGGAGCATTAGGAAAGCTGATATTAAAGTTCTTTTACTTTGATGTTTACAAATAACGTTTTTGGGTGTTAAGAAGAAAATTTATAAACTCGAGTTGCTGTCCTATAATGGAAAATTATGGTAAATTTTGAAATAGTAAATGTTAGTTATCTCTCACAAAAAAATGATGATATAGAGACTCGTAAATATTTTAAATCGAATGATGTCGATAATACACAAGTAGCACAACATACTTATCCATATCGATTTATTGAATTCAAGCAAGTTTCCGTTTGATGAACTATCAGCGAGTAAATTAGTTTATTGTCCTCCTCGTGGTCATACGCAGTTTGTAACAGCTTTTTTGACAATAATGTTTATTATTTAAATAGATTACAAGATTTTGAGAAAAGAGCGGGAAACATCTATTCGAGCAACCATCACTTGAAATAATAAACGAAAGAAAGAAATTTCACATTTTTCGTCAAATTAGAATTTCTTTTCAAGCTAAGCTCGTTCTATTGAGAATATTAGTTACAAAGTAGCCTAACACAGTAAAAAGTTCACTGTCTCTATTTTATCTCTCTTCCTCACAGCCACTATTATTATCATTCGCCGTTGTAACAACAATTGACGTGTATATACAATTTTAATGTTCTCAAAAATATATAAATCTCCAGTGTTACACGACTCCTTAGAGTAAGATCGCGAATGACGTAGGCAGTGTTCTGAGACAAAATAGCACACAAAATAGTTGTAAAAATGATAGATACCGAATAATTTACTCCAAAAACTTACATGGAGGTTTAATGTATCAAAATTTTTCTTATTCATATCTGCATATATCGCATGGACTAGCGTTTCGTCTCCACTCTCCGTGCTTTTGCTGTCCGGAAATTGGTGAGGTGTCACACTCTTATCTAGGAACTAGCTAATTATAATCAAGCTGCATCCTAGAAACACAGACAAGAAAGATACGGGTGGCGATCAATATTAACAAACTTTCATTATATTGAGACAAGTTGTTGATCGAATCATTGTTTAAATTTCTGGAAAAAAATGACTTTTCAAGACATCGCATATCACAACTGCGCAGCTAAAGAGTCACGCTATATTTTTGGGTTCAATGTTTGTGTTTTCCTTTATTACTTATTTAAAAATAGTGTTGCTTTGTGCTTTTTCTCTTGTACTATGACATAGCTGTCTTAGGTGCTTATGTATTAATGTGATTAGATTACCTCGTCACGCAACAGTGACTAGATTAGTCATAATTTTTTATTGTGCTTTCCTTTATACATCATCATCATGTGTCATCATTGGCACATGTACTGGAGTAAATAAACAGCTCTTAGAAATAAAGGAAAATTATATTTCTTTGAAACAAAGAGTGTCGGGAATGTAAAATAGGAATGCGTGACAGAAATCTATATTTTATTATATAAATAAGTTCTTTTCTTTAATTTTACTCACATCCATAGGGAGTACAGATATGTTTTACCTACAATAACAAAACAGCCAATCATGCTAATAAGACGTTTTGGTCATATCGATCAATACAGGAGAGAATAAGCTAAATTTTGGTACATGTAGCATTGATGTTGATTTTCTACGTCATTCTATTTGACGGAAACTTTAATATTTATAATTTTATGATGATAGTAAGTACAAGTAAACTAGTTATATAGCTCTCCTTATAAAGCTCTCCCAGTCCACAAAAATATACTTATGCTCATACACTTTTTAACACATTTAATGCATATTACATCCAAGCGAGATGCTTTTTAAAATTATATTTTACTTGCTTAATCGTAAATTTGCTTATTTAGTATCTTACATATGAATATTTTAAATCAACGAAATTCGTTTATATCTGAAGAACTAAGATTACATTTTCTCTATTTGATCTTGAGAAAATTAGCTTGTGCTCTTTGCAAAATGTTTGTCGTGAAATTAATTCGAGCAGTAAGACCCACGAAGTGTGATTTTAATTTCCCTATTCTTTTCATACAATGAGGAGAGAGAAACGCCTTCTTTGTTCCAATCTCCGCGCGAAGCAACGAAGCAAAACGCAGGAGTGGGTTAGAGTACAATGAAACAGCGATATATTGTTTGTTGTTGGCAGAAAAAAAGTCTTACGTCTCTTAACTTTGAAACACATTAATAAACATTTTTTATTATGAGTAAATTCCTGGATGAGAATCTTAAAATATATCTCTGAATAAACCACTTATATAAATGTACGAGTATTTAAAATCCTTATCTAATAAAGTATTTCGTGATGTGGGGTGTTCACAAAAACACATTAATTTTCTTTGATAAATAATACTAGTGACCCCATCGACCATTACGCGGATCATAAAAATATACAGGAAAGGGTTTCGTTACAAAACGAGAAAAAATGTCAATAGTGATCATTGTTTATTTATTCATTGCTCAGTAAACATTGGTTACTTGTATGTAATTCTTTTTCTACTCACTATTGCGTAAGGTAATATCTTAGAGGATTGAATATGAACATTTCACACAATATTGTAAGATGAAGTAACTTACGAAGCCACATCAAACATAATTCATGAGTTACAAATACAACGTATGTACAAAACCTCTTGGAACATTTTAATCTGTGAAAATAAAATTTACAAATAAAACATACAAAAGAAACTCGCATACAAGGTGGCTATATTCTTATTCAAGGAATAAAAGATGATGAATTGAAAAATCATTCATTATTCAACACTGTAAAAATAACGTTAAAAAAAGTTATTTTATTCGATATAAATTTATTGGCGAATAAAAAGTTATTATTTTATTTCACGTAAATAAATGACGAATAAAAATTTATTATTTTATTCGACACTGATTGGATCACGAATAACGTTATTTTATTTGACCTAAATAAAAAAGGAATAAACATTGTTCTTTCATTTGACGTAAATAAAATATGTGTAAAACGTTATTCTTTTATTTGACGAACATTGAATGACAAATAACAAATTATTCTTTAATTTTACCTAAATAAATGACAAATATGCAGTTATTCTTTTATTTGGCTGACAATCAATGACGAAGTAATTCTCTCAATGTGCGGCAATAAATAAGAGATAACGTATTCCTTTATTTTGATAATTTTATTCTTGGTACAATGAATAACACAAAAACAATACTTTTAATATTTCAAGGAATAACTAATTCGAATAAGAATTGTAGTGGTAGGTACTTATGAGCGAGAATGTGCTACGAGGACTACGAAGAAAATTCGGAATACATGGGTTTTGAACAGAAAAAAGCTGCACTCTAAACGTTTCTCAAGTTATACATCGATATTAATAATTGTAATAATATTAATCTCTAGGAATGTGCATATACATGTCAAATGTGTCATATACATGCGAGTGTGTAGATGTTTTCTACGATGAATCTGGAGACGTGGTGTGTGCAACACTCAAGGCTGTTGGCACTCTTTCATGTGATACTGAAGGTATCATTTGAACACAGAGATATTAAAATCGGTGAAAAAGTAATTGCAGATTTCACGTCTCGACCTGTAACTAAAATCAAAGTGTAGAATATATCTGTGAAATAAATACCATTTCAGAACACTGTCATTCATCAATAAATATTAGATCTGGATGACAGGTAAGGAAGCTTGCATCTCTTCTCCACTGGTTACTGCAGTATAGCATTGCTTCTGTCGTGACTACTGTTACCAAAGGAAACTTTACGAATGTCACTTTGAAAATTAATATATGTACAGATATCACGTTAAAATACATGGTAATTTAAGTCACATGTTAAGAAAAACACATGTTATGCATCAAATTTACTTTAGTATCTTGCAAAGTAATGAACGCTTGAGTATTTTATTGAGGCAGATCGCGTTTATAAAATTAATACCGAGTTATAACACATTGGGTGGGATGCGTAAATATTTATATATATGAATTTTCCTATCCTGACGTTGTATTAAAAGGAGTTATTGACTGCTATTTTTCGATACATTGGGATTAGATGTTCCGGTTAACAATTTGTAAAGTGACAAAAACAAAAATGAATATTGTTTACTTGTATCATACATTAGGTCGGAACATATTATCACCAATGTAATTTTTACAAAATACTGAAAACATTACATTTTGCTAGAAAGATTTCAAGTATATCCCAAGATCTGATCGAATTCTTGGCAGCACAGATTTATGACATTCAAGATTAATTGAAACAGCGATTGAAAAGTATCACATAGTCGTACGACTACCATTCGCATTTGAGTTAGTTATTTCTTCAAATCCATAAAAGTATAGGTTTAATCGTTATTCATTATACCAGGAATACCAAGAAAACGTTTTTGAATTGTAACAACAAATAACGTTTTATTCCTTATCCATGGAAGCACGGTAAAGGAGTTACTTTTTATTCATTGTACAAGTGAATAAAATTTTATTATTAATTTTACTAGTGAATACATTTTTTTCTTCATTGTGCGTCAAACAAGTGAATAACTTATTATTCATAGTACGTCAAAGTGAATAACTTTTCATTCGCCATTCATTTGTCAAAATAATAATAGCAACCCTTCCCTCCTCACTCCGCTCTCTCTGNTATATGGCCACGCATAAGGGAGTTCACCAAAGGCGCATATTATGAAATTTTGGCACATCTGTCTCTCTTAGCTCAACAACAATTTCTATTCATATGGTGGACTTCATCGGAGCTTGTCGTTTCCGAAATTGTGTTGAGCGGATAGTGTTTATACGCCTAACAAAATTAAAAGAAATTAAATATTGTAATAATGAAAAATGAAGATTCATCAGAAGTCTGTATAATTATCTTAGTAATGACTTTTTGTAAAGAAAATGGAATGTAAATACCTTATTTTTGGCTGTGGTTTGTTTCAATGTGATGCGAGAGAAAAGAAGAATATAGTAGTTAACGAGATAATATAACTAATTAGATTAGTAGTTAATGACAACTTTGTTTATTAGAAGTTTGTTGCTCTTGTGGTTTCATATTTATGAATCTCGCAAGACAACATGGTCTTACAGACTTTCACACCGCGATCATAGAGAAAATGCTAATCACAAATTATCCCCCTAGGCATAACAACATTGCTAACACATTTTACTTGTTGATGCACCTGAAGAGGTATTTCTCGTACCACGATACCTCATTATTGGTTATGTGATTGTGACGTGTAAAAGAGTTTTCTTGTAAATGAAGGTGAACCAAAAGCACACCAGCGCTAGACTTCCGAACAAATTTAGATGTATCTCATGAGCTATCGTAAACAAAGTCCGTTTAATACTCAACGCAAGTTCAGTACGTGAATTTTAGTTGGGAAATCACGTATCCTAAAATATACAGAGGTAAAAATGAAACGTATAGTGCCGCTATATTTTGTACTTCTTATAAAAACTAAGAACGTAATAATAATATAATATAATAATAATAATAATAATAATAATGTATTTTATTTAGTGGCGAGACTCAGACCATAGGGTCTGCTCTACCCTCTGACAACGTAAGAAAAAAGTACAATTTACACAGAAGTAGAAAAATTAGGGAGGAGTAACGTTTACATTTAAGTCTGGGAAAGCAAAGCAAGGGACCATCCCGGGAAACCTTAAGCGATTGAGGAAAAACACGGCTAAACTCTCAATCAGGATAGCGGCTTAGGGCCGAACAGGTTAATATAACAATTACCATAATAATTTGATACATGCGTAGGAAAATTTACAATTTAAACTTCATAGAAAATATTTTAACATAACACAATTAGAAATATACATATCACGATAATTGGAATTTCTAAAAACGAGTGAATTTGGAAGTTCAAAAATAAAGGAAACATCATAGTGCGAATAAATGAAACACAAAAATCAGAAGAGAATACTGCACAACAAGACTAAAAAAAACAAAGATATTTAAAAATGTAAAATTTGTGCACAAAAAAGACAAAAATGACTAATTCTAATTACAAATTCAACATAATAATGTTTACTACTAATTGTTAATTTATTTCAAAAATCTATATAAAAATTCAACACTGTGAGAAAGAAAATACAATTTTACGCTGCACCAATTTTAATTTTTTTACAATATTTACATAGTATATGACATAAATACATTTCACATTGAACATAAACATTAAACAGATTAGAAGGATTATGGGGGTTCGTAAGAGAAGAAAGTGAAAGATGGGGAAGTGCAAGTGAAAGAAGTATTAGAGACAGGAAATGAGTGAGGAAGTACAGGGGGTAAGAAGTGGGAAGAGGAGGGAAGTGTATTGTAAAGTGACTAAAGTGAAATATGTTGCAACCACATGGATAGACGTCTCTTATGCTAAGAGAATGAAGGAAAATATTTAATTTGAATTGGTAACTTGTTCCACGCTCTGATGAACTGTATTGTAAATGATTTACTGAAAAGGTTTGTGTTATGTTTTGGGATCGTGAGAAGGAATGAGTCTCACGCGCGTTTTAATTTCAAAAATTGGAAACGTTCAGGTATTTTTTTTTTAATGGTCGCTATTCAGGATCTTATACAGAAGGAAAAACATATGTAACGAGCGTCGTTTCTCAAGTGCGAGAATACCGGATTTTTCATAGAATTCTGAAACATGATCATACTTCCGTAAGTCGAAAATAAAACGAACGCATGCATTTTGTGCTATTTATAATTTAAGTTCTAATTTTCCCGTTACAGCTGTGAGCGAGAAGTCACAGTAGTCAAAATGAGGCAAATCTAGGGATTTGATAAGGGTTTCTCGTGTAGGAGTTGGTACAATATCTCGTAAACGTTTCATTGAATGAATCGAAGAGTACACGTTCCCACATGTTTTATCAATTTGGTTATGCCAGCTAAGTGAGCTGTCAATGTAGATGCCTAAAATGTTTACACTATTACACCATGTTATTGGTGTTTGGTCCATTATTATGTCAGGTAATTGAGCGTTAGCAATTTTTTGGTAGATTGCTTTGAACTAAGGAGAATACATTGTGATTTACAGAGAAGACCTAACGATGTAGACCACTTATGTATGATCTGTATTTATGCGTTCAGTGACTGATCTTATGTTAGTTGGTGTGCCACTTATATATATTTGCAAATCATCAGCATACATTTGAAATGTACTGTACCCAAAAGGTATGTCGACATCGTTCACACACAACAGAAAAGCTAGAGGGCCGAGATCGCTTCCTTATGCTACACCTCTATTTTGTCTGAAAGGCTACCGATTTTTTATTATTAGTTACGACTATTTGTTTACGATTTGTTAAATATTCCGAGAACCAAATTACAGTCGGCGTTGCAAATCCCAGTGATATTAATTTTGCAAGAAGAATATCACGATCGAACGACTCTTGACTTTGCTAAAGTCAAGAAAAACTAAAATAGTAATTTTTCCTGAATCAGGTGAATCACGAACGTCTTCAATAACTCTTAATAGGACTGTCCCAGTGCTTTTGCCTGTTCGAATACCAGAATGACATTCGTTCATTATGTATTTTCGTTTCGGCCAACGAAGGACAACGATGACTGGTTGTCATTTCTGTACGAGATTACTTACTACACACATCGTTACTAGGAACAGCGTCTAGACAGAGTCTAGATTGCTGTACCCGGGTATTACAACTACGGTTGTTAGCCGTAGAGGAGGGACTTTTCAATAGTCACAGCTATTTGAACTGAGACATGGATATGAAAAGCTACAAATTTTATCGAACCCGGGATGACTTGGTGACGAGCAATCACGCTGACACCGTGGCCACGACAGGGCCATTCTTTCATTATATTAATAGATATAGGAAAATCTATTTGCTTCCGGGCAATTTTTTCTAGTACCTTCAAGAGAGCGGGTAAAATGCTAATTGGGCGATATTCATTCGGATGCTTAGGTTGTGTTGTTTTAGGGATAGAATGTACAAATGCAATTTTCCATGCCGTGAGGAAAGCACCACTATAGTGAGTTATTAATAATCTGTTACTGCCGGAAGAGCAAAGTTGCAACATATTTTTATTATTTTTGCGTTTAGGTTATCAGATCCCGTGGCGTTAGATTTAATACTCGTGATTAATTTCAGAACATCAGATTGGTTAACAGAGGAAAAATAAGAATAATCCCTTATGGTACTATCCTGATTATGCAGACTGTTTCTTTCAACGAGCTATCAATACACGGTGCTTGGTTCACAAAATTATCATTTAATTTATTAAGAGGTATATTAATATCACACGGAACTTTTACTTTTCCTAATCCTTTAACAGTTCTCCAAAGCGATCTACTGTCTCGTTTTGCACCGAATATGTCCTGATAATATTAATTTTTTCATTCCTCAATTTATGAGTGACTTTATTTCTCAGGAATTTATAAATATGACGGTCCGTTTCTGTTTTAGCACGGCGGACAATGGAGTAAGCAATATTTCTCTATTTAATTAATTTTCGGATTTCATTCGTTATCCAAGGAGCTGGGGAACGTGTTACGCGTGCTTTCTTTAACGGTATATGACGATTTATAAGAGTATTTATTAATTCTGTAAAAACTGAGACTTTAACGTCAAGGGAAGGTTCTTGATATACATGATGCCATGGAAGGCGAAGAAAAAAAGCATTTTTATAGATGTTCTTATAATCTCGGTATTGAATTATTTTAGGTTTATACTTTGGACATTTAAGACTGTACGAAAGGTAAATAAGATCGTGCTTCGAAACTCCTGGAACAGGAAATTGTCCGTGAAAGCGTACTTTTTCTGGATTCGACACAATAATATGATCATGTCTGAGACTTTTTGTGTGTGTGATGGTGTGATTTCAAGAGGTAGAATTTCTAAATTCATACTGAAAAAGAAAGAGTGAAAGCGATTGCGTGATTAGTAGTCATATGAGCGAGATTGCAATTAAAATCACCCATAACTATTATGGATTCAAATTTAGTTAATCAAGATGAGAATAATTCATCTAAATCATAGACACTACAGCATTTAGGAGGATTGTATACAACTACTAAAAGATATTTCTTGTTCAGTAAATAAATAAATATTCTGCAATACAATTCGATTGTCTTCAGAAGTGAAAATGATTTTATAATTTAAGTCATATATGCCAACTTCACCGCCTTTTCTACTTCTATCAGCGCGCAAAAAGCGATAACCAGGAACATCAACTAAATTCAAGTTGAAGGAATTTTTCAGCGAAGTTTCGCTGGCGAATAACGCATGCAAATGCTGATTTGAATTTCCAATATTTCACTATGATGACACAAATGGGATTGGGTATTTACGTGAGCCACAAATAGAGAATGAGGGAAAGGGTTCTGGATACTATTGTGTAGAGCACTTAAAGCAACGTGGTATGTTTCCTGAGAGGAGGACGTATTTCCAGAAGGTGCGGAGGATTGCATGAGGAAAAAAAGTTCAATTTACTGTGCTTGTATGAGCAAGGGTTATGCGAAGAAACAGCCTTTAAAATATAAAACCTTTTAATTGCAACATTGACCACAGTGAAGAAAATGTAGAAATGCATGCATGAGAGGAAAAAGACGGATAAATTGTGTTTAGGAGTCCTGATAAAGAGAAAAAAGGGAAATGAGAATCTGAAAATAGGAAAAAATGGTAGCTAAAAATATATGATAAAAACAAGTAGAATAAATGAACGGATAATATAAGTACAGGGAAAGAGAATGAAGTGTGTCTAAGGAAAGAAAGAACAATAAAGTAAGTAAATCAAGGAGAAAAGTAAGAATAAGATATTTGTGTAGTGTGGTTAGTAGAAAGTGAAGTTAGAAAAGTTGTGTGAATAAGCTTGAGTGAAAAAAACACCGAGAAGGGCAAATGCAAAGAAAATAGATAAGAAGATTTGGAGGTCTATGTGAGGAAGGAATGTGGAGTTGGGCGCTCTAGGTCTACTAAGTTCAGCCAGAGTTTGAATTCTTAGCCGAGTGTTAACTTTCTTCACAATAATAGTATCATCTTCAGTCCAGACATTCCTGATCCCGAAGCGAGCGACTGCGGTAGTGAGAATTTCCAAGCATTGTTTGGTGAGGTCCTCTCGGATAGTTTCGCCCGTATTCTTTAATTTACTTTTAGCACGAAACATTTCGCGTCGCTTCCTGTAACTAACAAATTTAACAATTATGGGGAGGTTTTTACCAGGGATTCTGGGACCTACTCTGTGGCTCCTATCAATATCAGATAAATCTGGAGGCACACTTGCCTGCTTGGACATTTCTAAAACCAGTGAAACAGTGTCTTCATGGTCAGATTCACTGACACCGAAGATCCGGAGAGTTTCGTCGCGTATACATCTCCAGCTGGTCCGACCTATCTTCCAGCTGTCATTTCGAATCGAGAATTTGGCGATTTGATTTATCCAATTCAAATCGTAGATCGGAAACCATATTTATATTAAAATTAATGGTTTCCTTCAATCTTTTACATACCAATTCGGTAACTAAGTTTGCTAGAGAGTTCATTATGTCCTCCCAACTCAATGCAGTTTACACTGCCTTCGCGATTTCAGCCTTCACATCGACTGATCCGCTGGCAGCCGACTTATCATTTTTAGGAGGCATAAAGATACAAGAAGAGTAAAATAACTGAATAATAAACTACAGGTAAAGAGGAGAAAAAATTTCTTTAGAGTGACAGAAAATTTAAAACAAATTCTATTTGAATTACGTGAAGACCTAAAGGAAAACCAAAAATATGCAATTAAGATAAAATTTTAAAAAGTTGTTAAAGATAATGTAAAGAAAAGCTTAAAGAAAAAGAAAGGTTTAAAATCACTTTTCTAGAATTACTTATACAGAAATACTTATCTCAAGTATCCTTGTGCAATGCACTCGTTGAGCGTCGACTACCTGCGAAAATCCAACCACCTGCAAGAGACCGGGAGCGCCCGAAGAAAGGTCCTCACGCGACGAAGGGCGTTACAAGGTCATAACGTATACTTTGTTATACCTTTTATGTTAAAAGTAAAATGTTTTGTCGGCTATGTGCTTCGTACTTACCAAAACCCTTCAGTCAATTTCATTTACAGCAATAAGATTTGGGTAAATTATTAATACTTTTGTATTAGTCATTCAATAAAACGATAATTTGAAACGAAGAATTTACGAAAACTAATTTTTGTTTCCACATTCGTAAATTCTATTTCTTAATTATTAAATTTAAATATCCCATCCAAGCATTTTCTTGTGAAATAGAGAAAAAAAAATACCACTATATATGCAAGCAATGTTCACGTGATACCGTTCCAATTAAATAGGTAGTTGCAAAATCACTCGTAGCAAGGAAGTGGATATTTGACGAGTGAAAGCAAAAATAAACATGTATAGAAAAGTTTGAGAACTCGCATTTTTATTATCTCCTCAAAAGACTAAAATTACGAAGTGTCATTTTATTGTTATTGAATGGAGAACTCAATATATGACGAATATGGAACAAAGAGACCAAATTATTCCAACTGCATTTTACGATTATAATCTACTAAAGCTCTTTTGTCATAGCAAGATTATTTATCATTCTGATTATAATTTACAGGAACTCCGATGCTTCAATATCTTGTAGTCTTCTTCAAAGCACTTTTTTAGTGTCTTGTTGACGAGACAAAGAAACATGTAAAAGAGAGAGTGGGTCGTAAGATGGGAAATGAGTTCTTTGTTTTGTTAATAGACGGGAGAGATATTCCTGAGAGGAAAATAAAACGAGGCTCTGGGTCTCCTTCAAATCACTCTTTGCTACGACTCCAGAAGAACAAAACTATATTTAGATATAAGCAAATAATTTCGTCAAATCTATCTTATTGGTTTTATATAATACTTTTTTTACATTCCATTACACAAACAATCATAAAATCATTAAAGGGACTCGAACCAGGATATCTATTTTAAGTATCTGAAGTTGTTTGTTTGTATCGCACGAATATGTTGTTCAATTGCGAGGACGTACTTTCGGCTAAGAACATCTCCAACCCTCGGCGCGAATTTCATTTCTATATTTTGATAATTCAATGAAACGTGTTATTTCTGCAAGCGCTGTCGCACGCTCAGTTATTTTTAGCCGCGAAGCTCCAGTTTCATTCCGCGTTTACTAAGCTTTTTCATTCGTGCTTTACGCGTCGCTTAACAACTACCCTCTCCCTCTCCGTTCGCTTTTCTCTCCTTCACTCGTAGCAACTCTTCACTTAAGTGGGTGGCAAAGGGTGTGCAAAGGGGAGGGGGAAGCGAGCGGGTTGCTCATACGGGAAAAGCTGTCTCTTATANGAGCGGGTTGCTCATACGGGAAAAGTGGTCTGGGCGTGTCGCGCGAGGGAAATGGACCATAAAAGACTTCACTGCGCCCGTCCGAGACTGTTGTGTAAAAATACGTCAATGACAGTGTGAGGGTTGAGGGAAGGCATGGAAGGATGGGACTGGACGTGGAGACGAGGGTATATGCTTCTCGCGACGTCCACTCGCCAGTCCCACGACTAATCTATGGAACGATCCTTTCTTCACTTACACACTATTCGAAACTCCTCCAATTGTTAACGATATCATACAACATTGTTATAAGGAGAGAGAATTTCTATTTTTATCGCTATACGAACGTCATGAAAAACTTCAAATTTATTAGGAATCACAAAAGCGTCTATATTCACAATATTATATTTCAAACTGCTCTTTCGTCTAAGAGGATCTACACATGATCCGCGTAATTCTGTATTAAAACCATAGGAATATATTAAATCATAGGAAACGTGAATTTTAAATATCAGCAAATATTAATCACTTCAACAGATTTTGAAAGCCATTCTTCAGAAGCATCTGTTGAACAAAAAGAATAAAGGAAAATTAAAGAAAATGTAATCAAAAACCGTTTCTCAAATAAACTGAATTCAATAAATGGTGCGCAGAGACGAGGGAATTTATGCACCTCTTATTTCGCTGAAGGAAAATGAGTTTCTCTTCAGACCTTTGAAAAAATTTAATTCTTGTTACCTGTACGTTACTGAAATAAATTACAACGAGAATCATAGAAGGACGATGCTGGAATGATAGGTAGATGAGCATTTCTCATGAACTTGCAAAAGAAAAACTATTTTACTTTCATTACATTGTTCTGTGGCAAGTTTATCAAATGTCTCACAAAAATGTTCTACTGTTACAAGACAAATCCTATTAGTTACCGTTCTGTTGTAACAATATACCAAAATTTTCTTAAAATTATATTAGGTTACTAACGGTGTGCCCTTGAGTTTCCTCCTGAGGCCAGTTTTGTACAAACGAACTCGTCCATATACTTTATTGCTTTTTAAAATTAATGACAGGCTATTGTAATATTCTTTTTTCTCGCTGTTTCTCAAATAAACACAATTAGCATAAGAAACAAAAATTTTCACCCTCTGTGATTCGATATTCCAAATTACAAATTTTAGGTTGATGGCCTTTACACGAATAACTGTATTATATAAACTGCACAAGTTGTAAGTTTGATCTCTACAGATCCAAAATTCTAAAATTTAAATTCTGAGTCAATTAATTGGAGTTAAAGTTCTTTCCAACATTTAGTAACTAGCCAGGTCCAGTATTTAATAACTAGCGGAACATTTAATAATTATCGATATTCGTGACCTATTATATATTACTTTCTTATTTTAAGTCTAGAAATTCAGTTAACATAATTTTTCGATGACTATAAACAAGATTTCAAAATAAGACATTTATTATAGTTGAAAAAAACCCTATTTGTATTAGATTGAGATATTACTTATTACAATTTGTTGTTGTTTTTCGCATCATTTTATTTAATTATATAATTTAAGATATTTCGTCTACAATGTTTAAGTATTGTCATGTTTTCATGTGTAATTACTTTGTTAATTCAACACCTAAGCATGTCCCAAACAGGTTGAAACTTCGTATTAGTGTATCTTGTAGAATAAGCAAGTCTGTTTTAACGGTATGTTGGTTTTAAGATAGAACAGTTGGTACAGACGCTAGTCTAAAAAGAAATCATTTATCATTTTGATGATATTGAAAATACTTATTTTCTATATAAAATTGAAGTTTCCAATTTACACGTAAATGATTTGTGTATAATATGAAATTAATTATGACTTTCTCTCGAAGTTTATTTCTACTTCCAACGTAAAATATCATTATTATAAACTTCATATTGTTATATACTTAAAAAATTTGATTGTTGGCATTTATCGAGAGTACACGCCAAACAAATTTTGTTTCTCTTAGAGAGTATTAAACGCCTCAAATCCCGACACAAATCGACATGCTTGTTGTTTTAATATTACGATTTTAATGAAAGATTGCTTTTCGATCTATATATATGAGAAAAGTACTTTTTGTAAGCTAACTCAACATCTCCAGTTGCAAATTGAGCTCGATTTACCATGTTAGCTAGGGGTGGTCAAACAAACCCACCCGACCGAAATCTGCCGAAAAAGATTCAGGTTTCGTCGTGTTGGGTCGGTTTCGGGTTGTGAAGTCGGTTAGAATCTAACCGCACACCCGATCAGTTAACCTATCGGGTTATTGAAGCTAAATCTTTTCAGATGGTTACTGAAACGAGGTCGTATTTCATCTTCCCTCTATCTTTCTCGCATTGTAACATGATAATGATAAAATAATTCAAAACTTAAAATACCACAGTCAAATTTTCGAAATATACATGAAAAATGCGTAAACTGTTGAAATAGTAAATTAGTGTTGACCATTAACTGTATAATATTTTTACAATCATATACAAGTATTTGTATATTTAGGTATCTTATTTATAGTATACATCATCTGCTGTGACCGGAAGTGACAGTAGTAATATTGATCGTATAACTACAGATTCAGAAGAGGTTATTAATTTTCATACCTATTAGTCTTATTTAACTATTAGTCCTATTTACATAAATTGAACAAATAATCCGTATAGGTATTAATAGTTAATTTCATACCGATGTGGTTGAAGATATATGGGCTGAACTTTTAACTCACCTGA
The DNA here is from genome assembly GCA_002313205.1 of Laupala kohalensis. Lineage (NCBI taxonomy): Eukaryota > Metazoa > Arthropoda > Insecta > Orthoptera > Trigonidiidae > Laupala > Laupala kohalensis. The sequence goes on from NNCF01129505.1 coordinate 390,188, forward strand.
TTCATCTGTACCTCGCATTGATCGTTATCAAAGAGAAACGTGTATTGCTCATGACCATAATTTTGAGATCTTGGAATAGTTGAAGGACAATAGTATGCAATAACGCAATATACAGTTTTATCTATGGTTACTAGAGATATATTAGCTATTCCAGTATCAACTGTTCCTTCTGAGTCTGCATTCTGTGCGAGTGGACGAGTACTTTTGATTGACACCATCCACGACAAGATGACAGAATCCGATCTATTCAACCCGAATAAATGACGTCGACCGATATATATATATATGTGTTTACTGAATTATGAGACTCTGATCTTTTAATTTATTTTTTTGTTTACTGTGTTTTTTTTAAATAATATATGTAAAATCTATTTTCTTATAGGTCAAAAAAATTATCGTTTTGATATAGAATGTAATCATATTTTACACAAATAATAAATAAAACATGAACTGATTAATTCAATATCGGATATAATTTATTTTTTCATTTAATAATTATTTATTTATTTGTTTATTCAAATTCCGACAAATTAATTTAATTTTCGGTTTTAAACAGCAGCATTTGAATTTAATTCTGATTATAAAACTTACAATTATTTATTTAAAAAAAATCAAATTAATTCAGTGCTGATTTGTATGAAATTATATTCAGTTCCATTCGGTTAAAACTCGGTTCGATTTTAATTCGAGCAAATTTGGGTCAGATCGGGTTGGTTGTCCAACCTAATCGAAACCGACTGAACCCCACCGAAAACGATTCGAATGGACCGTTTCGGTGTTTTGGCGGTTCGGTTGGAAACCCGTCCGATCCGAACCGAGACCCACACCTAATATTATCGACTCAACATAACTTCTCCCAAGGACATGCTTAATATGTAAATAAATAATATAAATAACTCGTTAAATCGGATTTTTAGGAAACTTCATGAGTAAATAATGTCTTATAGACACCTTGATATTAAATGGAAGCCAAGAAAGAGGTTTCAATTTGTTGTCAACTTCATTGATCATTACTTAAATTTTTATTTCTGCGAATAAAAGAGGGAACCTCCTATTTATTATATACGCTGTTTCGGATCGTTCCTTTTTTTTGTTGCAATATTTGGAGGGAAAATTTACTTAAAAGACAATTAAAACTTAAACTGAACCATACAAAAATCACAGCTTCAAAATATAATCTTGTGCTACTTTGTATTTGCTAATTATTTGCCACATGAATCTTGCTCATTCAATTGACAACATTGTTATTTGTTATATATACATACGCGGATAGGTTCAAAATTTGCATTCATATTAGCACAAGTTAACAGAAAATATTTTAAAATGCACGCATGAAATATACACGCTGAGTATTTAGGTAAAGTCTCTTTTGTGCACACGCCTTGTTCATTTTCCAGCGCATCCCCACACCCGTCTCTTCATCCATTGCAAATTACCCTGCCTTCAAAGAATACACGCGCGAAATTTCAATGCTTTACAAATGTCATGAACCCCTGACGACGACGAGATGAAAAGTGGTTTAGCGGACTTTCGTGTTTTGGAAGAGACTGTTTCTCGTCTTGGGGGGGGNACTGCAATAAGTGGTTTCGTTAAGTGAGAAGAGCGCTACCCACCGCTGCTATCCGAGTTTCGCGCGTCACGTTGTTCCCCAGTACAAGCAACTATGGATGAGGAGTGGCAGGATACACACATAATACAGTTTCATAAACTGTAATATATTTTACTTTCTCTCCCGGAGAAAGGGATGTAAACTCAAATATTTAATAGTTTCGTTTCATTAGTTCTTTTTTTTCGACTTTTGACAAGAAGAATTATCCAGGAGAAAGATGTCATTGTATATCTCGTACAAACTCGGTCCAATTCAGAAACGTAATTACAATCTATTTTAAAGGTAACAGAGACAACGTCAAGTAGAGTACTTACAAACATACTCGGAAAACATTTTTGATGCAAGAAAAAACAGGAATAATCGAAAGGATAATATTGTATACTGGCGACATGCCGCCTTAGGGGTGGTAAACTGGGGGCGGTGTGCGTGGGGGCGATACTAGACAGGCGGCAGTCCGACACTGTGCCGCGCCAATATCGACCCGCGAACCGCAGTAGAGCACGCGTCGCCGCCAAGCCAGGAGCATGGCCCGCTATGGCCGGGCGGGCACAGCCCTCCACCGCTATTCGGCGCCATGAAAGGTGCAAGCCATTGCGTCGGGAGTCTTCATCAACGCCACCCCTAACAGCCAAGTCCGCACAGGATGACGACCAGCACCTGATGCATCTCCGAAAACGCAAGTACGTTGACACGACGAAGATGTAGAGCCAGCGCGATCTGTTGACAGTCTCATGTACTTTCAGACACGCTTTCGAATAGTTGTTTGTATCGCCGCTCCTAGCAGCACTTAGTAGTATGCACACTGCTCGCTAGATCGCAGGGTAAACATAAAGTGACACGGTTTCCTGTTTTGCTTACTTCGTACTGGCACTACTGCCATATCATGCCTACATATTTGTTTCTTTCGTTATCATCTTTCGCGGATTGAAACCTTACGAAATTCTGATCTGGTTAAAAGTACCTGAACTAAACTAGTTATTCTGCTTAATTGAAGGTAGGAAGGAGGTTTTAGTGGCCTCGTTTCCGCACGGCAACTATTACTTCCTGCCAATAGAGTCGGCAATCGATGTGGCCTCAAAACGATCGTTTAGTAGCATATTCGCGGTTTGTTTCTCTTTTGGTGGAACTTCACTTGGCGTTGCGTATTCGTATATTTGACATATTTGCCCAAAACCTGCCGAGCGTAGAAGAGTTCTTTGTTTGTTTTTGCTCTATTGTGGCAAATACGTAAACACGTTTTTACTCACACATCAAAATGCTATGTCATGTGTCGTGCTGCCAATACGAATTTCTCCATGATCTCCTTCGACATGTTGCATTTTTACTTCACATCACAAAATGTAGCACAATCGATGATATTTATGTTTGCTTCCCCCCCCCCTCCCACCTCCTATAACATCAAAACAGGCAGTATACTGTATGTTTGCAACTACGTTTCCTGGAACAACCTCCCAACCCTCCCGCTTGACCCCCCCCCCCACACACACACACACACTTTTTGANACGGAAAGAACTCTTTGAGTTGCGTCAGTATATATCTAACAGCTGAGTAAGCTACAATGAAACCAACTCGTTATTGCCGTGTAGTTCTGGTAATCAGTCAATTTGCATCGTATATCAATATGTTACGAAAGAAGTATCATGTCAGAGAGTTCATGAAAAAAGTATCATTCTTATTTGACTTCGCTTCAACGAAATATTCCGTGACGCAACCGCAGAAGTGATTTTGCTCGTGCCTCTCTTATTTGGATTCTTCTCGAAGTTCTTCCCGTTCACTACCCACACGGCTATGTCCCTCGCATTCAACTCGAAGCGCCCAACCTTGCTCCATGACCGCCAAATCAGCTGTGCTGTACACTCAGCGCTCTACTAAGATAGAACCTTTCGAATTTTCTCTCATGAACAGCGCTCTCGGCGCTTCCGCCGACATCTCCTGAAATACGTTGCTGCTCAAATATCCATTGGGCAAATAAATAAAACCTACTTTTAAAAACCATACGAGAATATTTTCGCTAGCGCTTCCACAGCGGTTGCTACTATTAATAAGTTATCGTAATTAAATCTTTTTCCATGTTTTCATAAATGTTATTTTAACATTTTCTTTCTCCCCCTCCCTTTTCTTATCTTCGTATTACGCTCAACAAAATTTCGATCCCTATTGACGGATATTTACATTTTGGAGATCTGTGATACCGGAAAAACGAGGATTTAAAAACTGCCTGTCTGACAGCAGTCAGTCAATATGTCCTGTACTCAGCGATTCTACTTAACATATATAGCGTCCTATCAGAGTACAGCTTCTTTTCGATATGCGACACCTCTTTCGAGGTTCAAGACACTCAGTCGTAACTATAAAATTAATAATAAAATAAAACAATGGTATAGTCTACACTGTCATTATCCTTTAATAAGCCAAAAGAATACTCACTTAGGGCTCGCATAATCTGTGCTAAAAAGAAATATAAAAGTAGAGAATAAAAATTTTAAAATATATTATCATAAGTGAAAAGATTAAAAAGAAAAAGAAAGTTGTAACCGGAAGGTGTATGTTTTTAGGAAAAGTAGTAAAACTTCGGGTATGGTAAATGATATTTGTGAAAGGGGGAGGTGCGGTGATTAAATAATGAATTCTATGAATAAGGTAAAAGATATAAGGGAAAGCCCAGATCAGTAACTGAATCAACTAGAGCATAAAATATGACCGTCTATGGATCGAAACCACTCTCAGCTAAAATAAATACACCTCTGCCTAAGATCGATGTATTCATTAATAGTATGACAATAAAAAAGCTAAATACTTAAAACACAATGTAATAATAAAATTCTCGTGAGTAAAGTCGCACATAAATTGTACTTAGCGCTATCTTTTGTAATTCACAAACTCAACATGGTTAGGACATTATGGCGATCTAAGATCCGTAGTGCTGTGCTCATTATTGTTGAAACTCTGTTTTTTAAATGTGGTACCAGAGATAAATGATGACAACGCACCTAGAAATCGTTATTTTCATCCGGATGAGAACTTCGTATCTCTCAAAAACTTTTTGTTTTGTTTTAGATACAGAATTTTTTAAATTTGTATTGTATAATGGACGTTTATTGTAATGGAAAAGAGAGACATAAGGTTTTCATTGAGAGATTCGTAATTGACAGTTTTTATCATTATTTCTGTTTCTATCATATTTCTCTAAGAGGATCTGCCGTAGTCACGTACCAATTTCGGACAGAACCCACACTTCTAGCTGATAAAGTTCTTTCATTACAATTTATTAAAAATTTCCGAAGGGACCCGATAACCCATAGATCGCCCAACTGGCTACGTACCTGCCTCATTAGTCAATTTTTCAACCTCGAAAATGTCTCTTAATTGCAGTGAAATTTTCTTAGAATAAGGAACTCAAAATACATCAGAAAGATATATCAAAAATTGAGTGTTTCAAAAGTATGGAATTCACAAGAAATTGGTAACATTAAAATCATAATATACCTATTTAACTGATTAAAAGTGTTTTTATGTTCTGAAAACTTTGCCGCAGATTGGGAAGTCACCGATCCAATGTGTGGCGGGCCGGGCCGGGTATTCACCACCTCACGTACTTTGATTTCGCAAGTTGGGTAATGTAAGTGGAGGTTTCCTCGATTAAAATTGTTTATCCTCAAACTTTTAAAAAATTCTACAGATGATTGGTATGAAAATGAATCAATCGTATAGTACCGTTTTATATAGCTAAATCCTTGTATTTGTTATTAGGATACCTTCTGTTGAGTATTTTAGTGCCATTCAGAAGAAAATTACTCCGCACGAGAAACATTTCCTGTGGGGGATCACTTTAAAGCTATTTTTTCATGACCAAGAATTAGAAATTAAATACGAAAGATAGATAATAAATCAAATATAACAAGTACATGAACAAAATGTTAATGGTTTATGAGTTCACAGATCTTCTCATATGTTTCGCATCATCTTATTGATGTCTCTATCCCCCATATCTACCACCGGCATAAACTAAATCTGCCGCAAGGTTATGCACAGAAAAGCAATAAGTGCCCAAGAATGTCGTCTCTAGAGAGACATTTCACCGTCGCATGACTCAATAATCCTTTCAAAATGAAGTTTCTTCCTATAAGACTCCTTTATAGATCGTCACCCTCTTTTTCCCTTCATATAAACGATCTCTCGTGAATCTTACAGTTCATAAGGATCTCTTCTTTTAACATTATGTTATTCCGGATTTACGCGTTGGGATACGAAAATATAATTATTTTCGTTCTATAAAAGGTGTTATAAAAACATAAGAACAAAAAAGTTGGTTTGTTGACAACATTGCCAAATATTAATTAATAAATATTTGTCAATTCTATAGGAAGTAAATGGTATTCGAAGATATTAATTCATTTCGGTATGGAAACAATTGAAATATTTATTTTCCTTTTCCCTGGATAGGACCTGACACTCCTTTTTATAACTTCTAAAAATCTCACTCCTTCGTAACAACAGTTCGTTTAACGTTTCTGCCAGCACAGTCGCCTTGTTGACCTGCGATATCGGAGATCGGTCGCGTTGCCATAACAATTATCACAACCGTTAGCTTTTATGAATGCATAATGGGCAATGTTACCGACTTTCCCGTCTTCTTCACCGCCAGCAGCCGCTGGTTAGCCTTCCTCCCACACCGTCCCACACGCTCGTTGAGACCAACCTCTCCTCTCTCCTCTCCTTTCTGTGGCTTCCTCCTCCCGCGTGCACTCAAGTGGACTGGTATGCAGCCCACCTGCACGACGACCGCTCAGCAGCGCAACATGCGATTCTGGAGCATTGGACGTCGCTTCACCTTCCGAGGTGGAGGAATTACTTCAAGCTTTAAACCTCGCGTATCATCACGAAAACTTCGAAAAATTGTAATTATAGTAATCGCTTGTTGTTATCATTTTTACAATATTATTACTTGCAAAAGTTAGTATTGATAATATATAATTTCATAATAATTACTTCTTATATAAGTGGTATTATACATATACTTTAACTATTGTCAGTGTCGGATTTGTTTTATTACTTTTAATGTTCGTAAGAACGTGACAATAAATTGAAAAATCAGGTGTGGAAGAAACAGAAGAAGTAACTTTCCATTGCAAACTCATTTGGCCTCAGTGGGCTTCAACACATTTGATTAAAACATGCCACAAATTATTTACTGACGTAAGAAACATTAGTTACATAAATGAACGTAATTTTTAAGAGATTTCCTCGAACAAAATCGTAAAATTTATTGAATTTTTTTCTAGGTTAATATGAAGTGTCATTCAAATTAAACTCGTAGTTTTAAAGGAAACTATCATTAAGATGAAATACAAAACTGAACCAAAAAGTTGAACCTATTCCGAGTCGAACTGGGTGAATACACTTCCTTGCAGTGGCATATCTACATCTAATGAGGCCCGGGGCGGGGAGTTTATGGAGGCCTCATACTAACGCTGATGGATACAGTGTTTGCAAACCTACTGGTACATATCCAACGCTCCTATAATTTAAAAAGTAGACTTATTGAAGTTTGAAGTTTGTTTATTAATAAGGGCAACTTTATTTATTATATGGCTTTAAAATAATATTTATGTACAAATTTACGAGTTTAAATTATATTTGAAGACCCCGCATATGATAAGACCAGGTCATTCCTCTAATATATATTCCTCTAAAACTTTCAATAAATTTTAAATACGGATGTTTTGTGTGCATAGTGGAACAAGATAGTGTGCCATTGCGCATCAAGGTGGAAGGGGACGCAATGTAACACAAGACATATTTTTAGAGGGAAGTTAAAGGCGTTGTAAAGATTTACGTAAATGCCTTGAATATGATTGGCTCGCACTGTGCATGCTCGGGACGAGCACACCTTATCTTATTCAACTACGGAGTATGTGAGACCTATATTGCGAAATAACCACTCAGTGGCTCAGGTTGTAGCGTTGTAGCTCATCATCAATTCATCCCGGGTTTAATTCCCGGTGAGGCCAGAAAAAAAATTATGTCCTATTTCATAGATAGCTATGACTACTGAAAAGTGAACCCTCCTTCCTCTATACACCTCCTGCTAGTATCAATAACTATTACTACTTGTACTAACCCCTCGCAAGTGTCATTATAAAAACATATTGTTCATTAATTTGAACTTTTTCTTAAAATAAAATTTAAAACGTCTTCTATACATCTGTATACTATATTGTTTAGTCTACCTGCACTTGCATGTATCTGTGCCTGGAAAGAGTTTAATTGTTTACTCGTTCTAAACGTTTCAGGGTAGCATTAACTTATTTCCAATACTTTGATGTGTGAATAACGTCGTTTTCTTCCTTTAGTGCTCTTCAACTGACTCCAAACAATAAAAGATCATTTCTCTTTGGTCAAATCGCGATACCTTTCTTCCGCAATAACTAAAAAAATAAGTATTGTTTGATGAAAATAAGTAATCAGTTTCACAGATAATAAACTTATAATATTTTTGGATTAATATATTGTTGTGCTGAATTCTGATGATAATCACTCTAACGCTCTTCAATTACTTCCTCGAAATTAGAGAAATTAAGAAAACGGTACTTATTCTCGTACTTGATTGATAAATGAGAATTGATAATCCGAGCGCATATTCAATGGATGGCGGAGAAAACAAAAACTAAAATTGGCCCAAAAAGAATCGGAATTGTTTCATGAATACTCACTCGCGAAAAAATAATTCATAAAATTGTTAATTGGTAACTGACACTCTTCCTTCACCAACATCACTAAATGACCTCTTTTTTTTTAATGAAAATTTACGTGACGAATACGCTTGGAAAAGTTTGAACGTTCTGGCCACTACTTATTTATTTTTCGTTTCTATCATTTAATTCAAATTATATAAAGCTCTGAATATTTACAAATGTAGACAAACTCGCAAATCATAAATACAAGTTTGGACTTGTTATTACTTGATATTGCTATCTAAAAGCAATAATTACACACAGTTATAACTACTGGTGTTATGAATTAACTCGGAAATCTACCCAGATTATCCGAAGTTCAAAAAGTTCCAAGTTGCTATCTCGAAATAAATAACTGTTCCAAGCTTTGTTATTCGCGCCTATAGCAAGTAATAGAATTACCGCAGCAATTCTCAGTGGTCTGACGACCAAACTAACCAAGTTACATATTAAATAACTTGCGTACTTCTATACGCTTTCGCACTTGTCTCAAAGTCTGAAAGCCTCCAGTATAAAAGTCACTTAGGAGCTGAAATCCCTCCAATATATATTGAGGCGGAGGTCACGTGACTACCTCTTCGCCATCGTTCCCAACACCCCACCTCGGCTTGGTCACTCCTCAGTTTCCCAGAAAACTGCCTTTTCGGATGAACACTATTTCTGTCAACTGCTGAAATATTCCATACACACTCATTTTCCATCTCAGTTTTCAGAAGTAGAAGGGAGTTCTGCCTCTTCACAATACGAGAAGGTTTAAACGCGCACTTTTCCTTGTTTGGGCGGCGAGCACAGTGCTTGAAAATGTGCTCGCCGCTCGTCTTAATCGCTTTTGGAATTTCCGGCGAGCACAGTGCTTGAAAATGTTATTTCAAAATCTATACTGGCCCCGATGTTACACTTACTTTCTGGTGGTAAACACCATTAATGCTGCCGTTTTGTTTTCTCAACTAATTGTAAGTGGTTTGTTTACAAATCTAGGAATTTAAATTCCCTAAAAGTTACTTCCACGTCTATTTCAGGTAATATTTGAATAAAATTGTGGGAGTTTGAAATTCTTGAATTAACCGACCAATTAAATATTATTTTTAAGTATTCCTCTCATTTACTTTTTATCTTGCGTTCCACGCTAGTGCACGAAGCCCAAACATGAACATCTGGTGGAATCTACAAGAAACTAAGCTGAAATTAAGTATTCTCCGTTAGTACAATAGACTCAGCTTGAACTCCTTTTTGAATATTTTTCACTTGGTTCACGAAAACAATAATTCCTGGGAAGAACATGTCTGATTGGTTTCCGAGGCAAGAACAGTTTTTGAATAAGCAATATGAGAAAATTAGTGACTTATTGTTTACAAAAGTATTTGTCTACCACACTTAATTCAAATTTTTCACTCATTATTATGAACTCGAATCCTTTAGAATAATAGTGCTTTTTCTAGATTACAAATTCAACATTTAACTTTTAAATCTTATTGTTCATACTCGTTTTGTGTCTTAATTGAGTTCCGATTGGGTACACGTAGATTTAACATTCCTAATGAAATAAATGTAATATAAGGGAACATTTTCATTAGACTTTGTCCAAAATTTATCTCATTCAGTAAAAGTTTGTGGAAATAGTGTTGTTTCATGATTTTATAATATAATTGATATCGCGTGACATGTTTTCCAATTTTGCAGTTTTTGTTTCATACAAAACAGAATTTTTAAAAATGGAAAAACCGTCCATAAAATTACTTCATTGTTGCAGGAAAGGGGAACCATCATTATATCAAAATATCATTAAACAAAATACATAAATTGAAGACCTCGTCTTCATACCAAAAATTTTAAGTGATTGAAGTTCTTGAAATATGCCAGCATACCCTGATTCTTTCCTTTCAGTTTTCGGGGTCTATATACTTGCGTGTCGTGGCTCGTCTTACTGTGCTCGAGTTGTTCCTCGCGCACGGTGACGGCCTTGCTGATAACGTCTTCGTTGCGGTCTGTAAAATCATCGTACAATAACTTTCTGTCTCGTTGGGCAATTTGTGAACTATAATTTGCCTTAATTAATTGTGATACGTTATATTGATAAGTTACTTGACAAGGTGATTTTAAAAAAGATATTATTAGTTTATTCTATTTGAAGAATCACTTAAAATTCATGTTTCGTAAAAATTTGTTTTCAGAATGATTTCTCTTACTTGAAAGTATTAAAGACTATAAATGTATAAGAAATTCGCCTCTACCAGAAGGAAAAACGGAGAAAAACCCGGGCCAGGATGGGGCTACAGAATTTATGTACACAACCGTGCCAAATATGAGTACACATAAAATTAAATTAATATGAGCCACAAGACTACACAATCATGCAAGAAATGAGTTTTAGAAATTGTTATAAATTATTTTAAAAGTACTAGAGCAATGGAGTGATAAAGTTCAAGACGGATTTAACTTTTATTAAAATCAATAAATTCTTTTACAGTGTAGAAGCACTGGTGCAGGAGGTAGTTTTTAATCGCGGATTTGAAGATATTCAATTTCATAATGTCTTTTATATTCTTGGGCAGGGAATTATATAGAACGATTCCCGAATGATAAGGTCCTTTTTGGCAAAGAGTGGTTGACACTCTAGGGCGATGAATATTATTCCTATTGCGAGTGTTGTGTTCGTGAACGAGACTGTTTCGTATAAAGCAAGGGTGGTGCTGCAGTAATTCGGCCTTAACAAACACGACTGTTTCATAAATATAAATGCAGGGAAGTGTTAAGATATTTAATTCCTTGAATAAAGGTTTACAAGAGTTTCGGGGGTGAGATTTACAAATGATCCGAACTTAGTGATATTTATATATACGAATATTAGTGATATTTGATTTTAGATTATTGTTTGTATGAATTATGTAATAATATAATAACATATTTTTAATTTTTCTGGGGTGTCGCGACCCACGATTTTAAAAAAACCCTTCTTGTTAGGTAAGGATGATGTCCTCAATGCACAAGTCCTCTCTCCTCTACACTACAGAATACAAAGTTGTATTGGAAAGTTTTTTTATGAAACTAAGATTATCATTTCATAGAATTTTATTGACTCACTAACGTTTTTATTTTTTTATCATATTTGGTATTTTGTGTACAATCTCAAGATATTAGATTTCGATAAATAACTCATTTTTCAACTGTATAACTTCTATTCGGGAAAAGTTCGTAGAAGTTCCTTTCTCGCAAATACTATTGAACGTATATTTAATTGGTTATTACTGTTTATTTAGAATTTTAATGTAAATTTTTAGTTCTAAATTTGAGCAGAATTTATAGTCTTGTATAGTTTGGGCTTATTCGAAAACAACTTCACGAAAAAACAAACATTTTGACAGATTATCTCCTTTTTGAAAACAAATCCTATTAGGTTGTTACTGGAAGCCACAGGTATAAATATGAAGTTTTAGATGCATCATATTCTAACCATGTAACATGAATGCATTTATGTATTTGTTTGTCAATACAGATCATTATTGACAAAGAAATTCATTATGATTGGAATTTTTTTGTTTTGTTTATCGACATATTATCTTCAAGGAAACCTTAACAATCAAAACGCCTTAAATATAAAGAAACAGTTCTGCTATTCGTTGATAGTCTAAAATGTGAATATCCATTTTTATTCCCGGAGGACTGGAACAAAAGACTAAGATCGATGTACATAATATTCGTCCATTCAGTGAGAAAAAATCAACGAAAAGGAAATAAACAACTACTTGATGCATTTGTTCGCACAAACTTCCCTATCTGTAAAATCCTTTATTCTCTCTCTCTCAACAGAAATCCTGTAAATAAGCTAACCAACACTTGTGCATTTATTCCTTATTTTTGCGTTCGCACATCTTTGTTAGTTCATTAATCGACGTCTGGTGCAGATGACACATGTTTGTCTTCATGGCTCACGTCATTCGAAAGCTAACGTGCCCTAAACACTTTTCTTTTGTTTGCCCACTTGTTTTTATCTCGAACATTCTGGAACGTCGTGTGCTTTATCACCCGGTAGAGAAATAGCTACGTCGAATCTAAATGGTGCGTGGACGATTCCCTTGGAACTTATCACCTGTGCGCCCACGTAACTGTTTCAGATACTAGCATCACAAGTGCGCAGTAGTTCAGAGCAAATCTGGAATGCATTCTTTGTTTATTGATTCCCAGATACGTTATCGTATAGTGTGCTTACTTCTCCATATTTTTTTAAAAAAAGAAACACGAAGTTTCGAACGGTTTCGCCTTGTGCACAAATTTTAGTTTGAAAATTATAACGCGCATGTTATCTTTTGTTAGCTCTCTGTTTCTTCATTTGATGTCACAATTTACAGAAAATTTTAATTCCATGTTACAGACAATTTCAAAAAGATGGTCATAAATTTTAAAGCTTAATTCGTTTTGAGATAGTGGATGGAATAGGGAGGTTAAAATCGATATCTCCCTCGTGCTTCTGCCCTTTTTGAATCTGCTCTAATTTACATTACAGATGTTGCAAAGTGGTTAATACGTAACAAGCTGGGAAATCGTAAGCTTCAAAACACTTAAAGAAAAAAAGTGGAATAAATGAAGAAATGTGATTCGCTTCATGGAATGTCAGTAAATTGCTTAATACTTTACATCAACCTTATTTATGTCATCTTTGTTTGCATTATTTCTTGTCCAATTGAGCATACAATGAGATAGTTTCTGATGTATTTCCCAACTTGTGACCTATAAGCTTATGAGTAACTCCCAAGATAACATTATGAACATAAAATCTTCGAACATTCTATAACGATTCAAGTCCATCTCCAGAAAGATAACATGGACTTTCTCATGTCTTTCATCCGAATGATGAAGGTATCGCTATCAAAATCTCTATTGAGCGACATATTGCGCAACAAAATATAACACGTCGGAGATAAATAAAAATAGAAAATGTTACGCATTACTTACCGGTTCCCACAAACGACCGTTATGACACGAAGAGCTAACGAATTGAAAACATTCATTTTCTAGCAATAAAATATTATAATTGTTACTCAAATACACACACACTCACACACAAATATCACTATACAAAACTGAAGATTAGTTTGCATGTCCAGAGTCAATATACTATTTGTAAGTTCACATCTATATTCCATGTCGCAAGAAGAGAAAATGCAAGTCGAAGCTTAATAAATTTGTAAAGTTGAATTAATATAGAATGATAGGATATAATATTTCTAATATCATTTTCTTACTATTTGAATATTCAGTTATTGCTAGTTCGTTGGTGGCTTACGCATTCAAATTTTTAGTACTTTTATATTCCTCACGAAATAAATAAATAAAGTTTATCGTCAAAAAAGCAGTTACGAACTACGTTTGACTACGTGGAGGACAATAAACTAATTTTCTCTCCGGAAGCAAGCAAGGAACCGTCCCATCAGTTCCGATCAAGGGCCCTACTACACACATTTCTTACTTCATATAATATAAATAAAATGGTATAGATTGTCATACCGAGAAAATTGTCAACAAACCTCCAAACATCTAAATATTAGACTAAAGCTGAACTTGCCCAGCGTCCCTCGGGAGTTTTAATTGAGTGTCCTGACCATTCAGACGATTTCACAAAGTTTGATAAGACACATAAGATAACATAAGACACACATCTTTACTATAAATATGTGTATTTATAAAGGAATATCTAATGATAATGAAAAAGAAATTTTCTTAAGTTCATCATGAATTTTCCAACCAGTAATCGACAAAAAATTATTTCTTGATATCTCCACAGAAATAGTCCTCTCACCTCCTCGCCTCCCGTCGTGACGACTATTCTCGAGAAACTATTTCACGCACTGGGCTCTCACGAAAATCACGCGAATTTCTGTTCACGAGTGAACAAGGTAAAACATGTACTGGTTCATCTAGATCGTTTCAGCAATTTCAACCAGTTTGATATATATTCATCAAACTATATATTTGCATAACGGACTAATATGTCCACATACTTTAACTTACCGAAATTAAGTAACACACATATAAGTCATTCTTTTTTCTATCATTGACAATAATTGGTTTTGAGGGTTGATATTTTTGTGTACGAAACACTTTCCCAAACTTCCCCAATTTTCTCAATATGGATCAGATTTATCGTATAAGTATCTGACTCAAAGTAAAAAAACTGTAATCGCACAAAAATTCGATCCCGAGGTATTGACGGAAACATCTGTTTTGTATGTCCCTGGTACCGAAAAAGTGGTTTCTAGCGTGACATCTGTCTGTCTATTGGTCTGTCTGTGCGCACCGATACAAAACCTCAAAACACGCTCCAATTTCTTTCTTTACATTTTCTGTAGATGGAAGAAAATGTAAGTAGAATGTATTCCATCCCAATAATAGGAACTTCGCTTGAAAATGTGGTATAGACACAGGAAATCAATCTCTCTTAGCCTCACTATCTCATTTGTGCTAACTGAAGCCATACCATCTCATTTTAAGACACTAGATACTAGTATTTAAAGTAAATGTACCAAACAGAGGGATTATACAGCTTTAGAAACTACAATACTTGAATAAAATATATATTACTGAAAAAGTTGTTAGAAGATGGGAAAACCCACTACAGATACGAAATTTTGTGCCCTGTGCCCACAATGAAATTACATTTACTTGACACGAATTACATTATTTATAGGTCTAAGACATCACAAAACGTCATGGAATAATTTGTCATGAAATAAATTTTTATAATTTAGATCACAAGTATAATAAGTATTAAGGTTGAACAGAGCCGGAAAAAAGTTTTAGCTCAAGTGTTTAAGGATGTATTAATTAGGAACGTTGAGTTAATGTTCTTTTAATACACCAGGTGTACGTCTTTAAGACTTCTTTTAATCGTCTAGTGCTATATATAGTCTAGAAGTACGACGAAATTCAAATTTGTGAGTAATTTGAATGAAGTTTGATTTCAAAATGATACTTTTTCTTAACACATTTAACTTTCATTTGCTAAATAATTTCTTTAATCCAATTTGTTGCTTTATTTAAATGGATATGATTAAAATGTTAGTGAAATTGTGTGCATTTTTTTTGCTCTATAAAGTTTGTTTTTCGTACAATTGAAAATGTTTTTAAACGGGAAATGTGAGAAAGTATGTGTTATGGTGTTTCATCACTAGTCTTAAAAGTAATGTGCATTTGATATTTATTTTCGATGTGCATTTGATATTTATTTCATTTCTTGGTATAATCATACAGATCCAACTACTCCGACATTTCCAAGGACAGTCTGAAATCTGTGCTGCGCAGTTACTTCTTTGCAAACCTAAGCTTTGTCGTAAAAGTGCCAGTGCCGTGCCAAACAATTCACTTAATTGCACGGTTCTGGCTATCAATGTAACGTGGAGTTGTAAATTTTTCAGACCTCATTGGAAATGTTTGTGAAATAACGTCTGTTCAGTGGCATTACTCATAAACACATTAATTAACAAAATCGTCTTATTTTATTTTTATTTTGTTATTTATATGCATATTGGTAAACCTCAGGTCTTATTGAAATTTTTATTGAAAAGGTTGTAAAATTTATGTAAGACTGATTTTATTTGAAATATTAAGAAGGTCCTTATGAAATGATTTTATTTTATGTATAAAGATATCCCTTATATTCTAGTATTTTTCTAAGTCTAGGTAAAAAATAAACAAAAATATGTGAATCGCCTCTAATTTTACGGTTAAAAGTTACGGTTACGGTACTTCATTCTGTAACGTAATTCCTCCGTGTTTGGTACTTTTTCGTAAATTTTTCTCATATTTTAAAATACTAGAAACTAGAATATCTGCGACAGCTTTTTAAATAAATAAAATCATTTTTCATATCAACAAGAGATAGTCAGTCAGTAGGTGACCAATGGACACAATGGGATGGTCGAACACGATGTATTGGTTGGGTCGATCTAGCAGACAGCCAGACTCGCTGCTCTTAGAATACTTGACAACTTATAGGTTTTTATTGAGAATTTTTTTTACCGTCAACATGAAACAACGTGTCACATCTTAAAGATAGCTGTTTGCCTTATCACATTCGTAAAAGCAACTATTCCAAATAAAACTATTAATTCTACGAACGTTATCCAGAATAGTGGTCATGAAAATAAAAACTGGCGGAATCTTGATTTATACGATAACAAATTATTATTTAAGTTTTTCACGATTTATCATAGTGTTAGCTCATAAAATAAACACGGAAAGAGTTTTTGAAGTGATTTTCTATCTTCGCTAACCGAGTTAAATTTTTGTTGCGAAACAAGTATTTTATCGAGAAAGCATAAACCAGTACCGTCTTTTAGGTATACATTTATGTACTCTTGAACAAAAGTATTTTCTTATCAGTCGGCACATTTATAATTTAAATAAGTTTACGATCAGTAATGCATTGTCTGTCATCTGAATTTCTGAAAACAATATCTGAATTTACGTGAATATTAAGCATTCTATGTGACGTAACTGGCAAAAAAAGAGAGAGAGAGAGAGAGAGATTGTATCAATACGGGTAAATAGTAGAGCTTAATTCACATAAGAAAAAATTTCAAATGTCATTTACATTGAAACTAAATAATGGGTACAATCTTCAGATTAATTTACCTTTACTGTTTGCTATTTACACCACAGGTTAAATACAAATTAGAGTTTATAGCCTATTCTATAACGTACTAGTTTCCCTCGTCTCAAAGCCTAACATTTCGCAAACATTATCGACCTCTAGGAAGAATACGTACACGCTGTCTGCTAACAAAGCATTGCATTCTGCTGACAGCAGCAGGAAGCGGAAAAGGACGCTGCTTCGGCCTTAATTCGACACTCGAGCGGAAATGTGTGGCTCCCAACTCTTATCGATGTTGATTTCCGACGAGTACAACTATAATTTTTTTTCAGACGATTGAGATATTTGATCCATGTATTTAAGCATATACATTTAGAGTATAATAATGAAATGTTGTTTGTTATACCCTGCGTATGAAACCGATAACGAATGATCTATACACTGCCATTCTCAAGAGTCATAACTTACGACAGCGATTTTATTTACCAATTTTCATCCTCTAAATTTTGTTCTTTTGGAGCAGTTGTATGTAAGCGGCGATTAAAGTGTACTAAGTGTCAGATATTTTGTTCACATTAAAAAGTGTATAAAATAAAGAAAATGTTGACGGAGGGGGGGCGCTTATCTTTTCATTCTTCAGTACAGTAGTTTATAAAATTGTTAAGAAAATGTCATATTATACAGAGGACATTGTAAAGGTTTTTGTAAGTTTTTATTTAATTCATTCCATGAAAAAGTTGGTTTCCCGTTGGTCAAAATTAAGCATTAATTTAAACTATTATTGACAATCACAAGAGGTGGAATTATTTTTCTCTGGTTGGATAAACATGATTTGTATAAGTAGGGAAAATAGTCAGAAGGGAGGAAATTCCCTATCTCCCCTTCCCCCGCCTTTAATTCGAACCCTGGTTAAAAACGAGTGTCCAGGTCTTCAACCTTTCCATTCATGGACGAAGAAAATTGTGAAGAATTTTCAAGTTATAAGGTGGCAAAATGATAAGAGTCTGGCATAGGAAAATAATTTGAATAATTTTGGAAATAACTTTTGTTGTGATTACGCCGGTGAAGGTCTTCTAGCTAATCGAAACTTCGACTTTGTGAATGAAGTACTGTGAACTTATCTGCAATTAACTTGCTATTATTTACAGTTTTTAAACGATCACAATTTCATAGATTCTCCCTTTCTTTCTCTCTCGTTGAAAACGGGCCAGCTCCTACGCGAGAGAATACTCGATCGATCGAACTCGCTATGGCAAGGGCCGAAGGATGTTCTGTCCGCTCTGCCTGACACGTAGCTTTCCTCGCTGTTCTTCCACGTCGCTCGGTTGCGGTTTATGTAATAACTTCATTTACTGGGTCAGCCTCCGATGCTGTCTCCAGCCCGAAGCGACGCGCGTCTGTGTGGTTAACGCCCCAAAACATTCCCATGCAGTTAAATTTAGGAGTTCGAAAATAGAATCTCCACGTGAAGTGAGACCACTGCCATGGGAGAGTTTCTCATGGAACCGCTACTCTTTACTCACAAAAACCCTCCCTCCCGCTGGTTGCGCAGGCCTCGTCTGCAGCGACGCTACGTTTTTGTCATTGGACTCCTACTTCTGGCGACTGCAGGCCTGCTGGTGGCACAACTGGTACATCATGTCTCGTCGGCTTATGCGGCGCCGGTTCGCCGAGAGCCTCCGGACCCGCAAGAGCCACTGCCTAGTTCCGGTTCCGTGGAGCATCACTTTCGGCGGGCCGCAGTCTGCTCAGACGGAGCCCCGTGCTCCGCTGTGGGAAGGTAAGCAAGTAATAGTGCATTGGTTGCTTTTGTTCGGCGCGTTCCGACACCCCGTCGGGAGCCTCTCACTGCCATGATTGCTTTGATAGCGAGCGCAAACGACGGCTGTCGACTTTTCTCGTGGGTTCTCGACTCCTTCGCGAGCGGGTACCTCGCCTTCCGGCAATACATGTCAGGGCCGCCTGAGCCGTGCAGTCACGTGACTTCAGCGCTTCTCGGCGTTGCGCCAATACGATCAACATCGTACAGACCGAGGCCTCCTGTGATTCACCAATAGGAGTGCTTGTTTTAGTGAAAGTTAGCTGCGCGTGCGCCGTCCTCCGTCGGCTGTCCCGATATTTATTTACCACCCGAAGGAGTATGGAGGATTCTGAGAGCAGCAGCCGAGCTGACAACAACTCGAAGAAGTCAAGTGACGCAAGACGTAAAGCCGTTGAGATGTCTGAAAGTCATTTTGATGAGTACGAGCATTACAACTTCGAGTACGACAAACACATCTATTCTGGTCACAGCGGAAAACAACGCACCAAGAAAGAAGCTGAAGAACATACTAACCATTATGACCCCAGTGGGCATTCTCGCAAAATAGTCACCAAATTGCAGAACACCGAGCAAAATCGAAAACAAGAAACCCCCAAACCTGGGCCGAAGAGTTAGTGGCAGTGTGTGTTTGATATGTTGAAGACTTTTGGACCTCGAAGACGGTTTAGCTATTGCATATTGGTTCTGTGATTTCCGTGGTTTAGGCATGAGTTTTGTTATTCTTGGACAAATCCGTTGTGAAGAGGCCGCGCTGAACTTTAATAGACCTAATTCAACAATGGTCATAAGATGGCGACGGGGCGCTACGTTGCTCCTGTGTGTTTGCTGGCCTTCCTAGTCTTCAAGGACTCGCGCGGTGATTGCGCTTTGTTGTGCTTTTTACTACTTGCTTTGACAATGCAAATTGTTGTTTAAAATGCTTTCAGGAAATTTTCTGGAATGCCAAAATATCCTCTTACTTCTTGTAGGAGATGTGATACTACATTAAAATATAATTGTTTTTTAAATCTTTATTTTATTATCCACCCCTGATATGTCATGTCCTAGCTTGTTCCCATGTATTCCGATGTTTGCCTGGTACTTATATAATAGTTGGGAGTGATTTCTTTATTGAATAATCTGTCTATTTTCAGTTGTGATTTAAATTAATCTTTTTATTATTATTTTGTGCAGCTTAAATGATCTTAATTTCCATTCAATTGTTCTACATGGTAAGTAATTTAAATACATGAAAAGTTTTGAAATTCTACGACTATTTTAAACCTAGTTTCATGTATAGTGCCCTTGTTATTATTTGTTTTTATTTTGATTGTTATTGGATTCCTCTTTGTTGAATGTGTTCAAATTATAATTCAATTTCATAATTATTCAGGAATAATTCAGTAAGGATAATTTTAATGTTCATGGAAATATCACAAGCTTTTTGAAATTAATGTATAGAAAGAGTAAGATTTGCACCATTAAGAATTTATTTGAATTTTTTATGTACTCTTGTTCGGTAAGTCTTGTATTACAACAGGTGAACACACAACTATGATGGAAGTTACTGTTCTTACCCACAAATTAATTTTTTGTTGAAAATATTTGTTCACATAAATTTAAATTGAATTCACTGTATTTTCTGAAATCCTAAGAATGTTGGATACATGTGAAAAAAAATTTTGATCACAGAGGGTTTCTGGAGATAAGTATTTTTACTATAATATTTGAAATACTATCAACTACTCTTAAAAATATTGCAACAAAATTGAAGGTATAATTTAATTCTCAGGGATGGTTTGGGCAATAAAAAAAATTGGTTCTGAAAGTTCTTATGTTAGTAAACCTGATCAGTTCAAAATGTCAGGCCAGTTGTCAAATAAATCTGAAATTTGGGGTATTTGTAGGTCTGATAAGCTCGTGGTGGATGAAGACTTTATTTACTTATTACATGGCATAGACCATTATAAATTGTTACAATACATTAAAATCAGTGTTTGAATGAAAGAAAAATAGTGGGGGGAGACTATTGAACCTTGTCTTTCTGTATTTCAATATATTACTTAATAGAATTGTCAAAAAAATATTAGTATAAACATGTGAAGAAATTTCTCAATAATACTTAAAAATGAAATATTACTGGAATATTTGTTATAATTAATGCTTAATTTTGATGGTTTTGACAATCATGAGAGGGAATTAATTTTCCCTGGTTGGGAATAAACAAAAGATATAGAAGTGGGTGTAAAAAAGTCAGGAGGGGGAAAAATCCCTGGCTTTATTTTGAACCCTGATAAAATTTAGAGATGCTTAGAGTAACATGCATTCTTCAACTTGAAACAAAAAACCATGCATAGATCGCAGTGATTACATTTTGTCTTGGCTAATTATCATTCAATTAATACAAATAAGACAATTGAGAGCTTTGCAGTTCACAATAAAGTTTTAATCACATGACTAAAAGCATGATTGATATTTCTACACATCTGCAAAGTTGAATAAGCCATCTAAAATACAAAAAGGGTGTGATATTTATTTTTAATGTGATTCAAAACAAAACAATAATACTCAGTAAGCTAAGACAACAAACTTAAAACTAGCAACCAAACAAAAAATTTCTATGACATGAACTGGTGTAATATAACTATAAATAAAATAAAAAAATATTCCAAATTAATACTTATTTATGAAGTGATTGTGTTGTTAATGTTACATGACTAATTTGCTACCCTTGTTTAATAAAAAAACTGTCCTGTTCACTAACACAACACCTGTTTTAAGACTAAAGTCTATCCTTGCATGTCAACTACCTGTTGCAAAAAAGGTCCTTA
Source organism: Laupala kohalensis (assembly GCA_002313205.1). Lineage (NCBI taxonomy): Eukaryota > Metazoa > Arthropoda > Insecta > Orthoptera > Trigonidiidae > Laupala > Laupala kohalensis. The sequence continues at coordinate 411,751 of NNCF01129505.1, forward strand.
TAATTTGCAAAATGCTTTTTATAGTTCTCTTCCCAAAGGTGCAAATACATCTCATTAAAATGAATCTCTTCAAATATGGTTAAAGTATTCCTAGTGTGCAATACATGTTGAAGAATTTATTAATTTTTATAAAAGAAATTAATATGAGTTTCTCACTAAATCTTGTTCTTATTTTAATAATTCTGGTTTAGAGTGGCAGTATCATGAATGCTTTTATTAATATTAATCTTCAATTTTGTGTTATTTTAAGTTATGATTTATTTTGGGAATAATACATTAATTATGTATTTGTGAAATAACTGCTCTTATATAATCTATTTAAAAATAAAATTTGTTATTTATGTTCTGTAGATATGAGAAGCAGCTTAATTTATTTGATCTTTATAGGTTGTGTGTGTTACGTCAATTTTACCTTGGGGAGCAGAATTATGAAATCCATTTCTGCTCTTAGGATCTTAGTCTATGTTCATTAGCAGTTTGTCCGTCCTTTCTTTTGCTTTGATGGTGATGTGTTGAAGGTTGGATTTTCTTTCATAACTGGGGTAGCAAATTGTTTTACTTAATAATTTTCTGCATTATTCAACTACTTATGAGTAAAATCAATATTTAAAATAATTAAAAGTGTAAGATTAAATAAAACATTAATAAATAAATTATATGACACCATTTTCTGTTATTAAACTTTATAAAAATTTTAATTCAGTCTCATTGCTTGCTAAGTATTTTAAAGGATGTAAAATTTTACTCATTTGAATAAATAGAGGCAAGACCCAAAGAACAAAGATGCCGACTTCTATTCTCTCATTTCTAATACCTTCGAAATAAATTTTTATGAAGAATTGGTTGGAATAAAGAAACATGTTCTTGGAAATAGAATTAATAGACACCAATATTTTTTGTTCTTGTTAAATATTTTGAGATCCACCATGTATGTATTATTAATAATTAAATATGTCATATGACCTTATATGGGCAGTTTCGAATATTTATTGCTATAGTTCTTTTAACTTGCAATTTTTCAACCCTTATGAGGTCATATAATGTATTTAATTATTCTGGATTTTAAAACTAGATGTAAATAATATAATATGTTTTGGTAGGGCAACATAATATTCCTTGTAGTGTTAATATACAGTTATGTGTTTGAATATCTTGACAATGACTGCAAACTTATTTCATTAAATTATTGCTCAGAAATCTGCTTGCAGTGATATTCTGCTACGCAATGGTTCAGTGATTGATGCTGCTATTGCCACTCTCCTTTGCAATGGTGTAGTCAACTGCCAAAGCATGGGCCTGGGCGGTGGTTTCCTGATGACACTTTATCTGCACAAGGAGCAAAAGATTGAAACCTTAAATGCCAGAGAAATGGCACCATCTGCTATAAAATCGGACGTCTATTTTAATGATCGTACCAAGTCCAGACATGGTGAGTATGGTGCCCACATACCTTATTTATTTATAGCCACTCTTATGCCCTTAGATTGATTTTGGTAGCACTGTCTTCCCTCCCCACTTCCCAATTCCACTTATCAACTGTATTCATTTACTCCTTAAAACTTTTAACATAAATATTTTCACAGGAGTGAAGGAATGAAACAGTTCCACATGAAAAAATTTGTACTTAGCACATATTTTGAATTAAAAAAGTGGGTAAATAACAAAATAAAATTGTTCAGGTGTCCCTGTTTGGATTCTCTCTCTTGCACTATGCTGAAGTCACCTTTGATTTCAATGTACACATCCATTTTTTGTGTGTGTATGTGTGTGTGTGTGGGGCTTTATGGCTCGTCAAGGTCATTAGAGCCCTTTGTACACACCCTATGTAATTTTATGCACTATCAATATGGGTGAAAATTCACCAAGTTAAATGTGTTCTCAAAAGATTTTCTGAATCTGTAAGAATTAGATCTCTTGTTTAAACGTGAAACTAAAATTTAAATAAAAATATTAGAACACTGGTCTGAAGTAGAAGTCAGTGGCTATTATTCGGAATTCAAAGTGGGGAGATAAAAAATATTGTGAAAAACTCAAATTTCCTTCGGCAGGGGTGAGGGGGGAGAAGATAATTTTAATTGCTGCTCCAACCCTTGTTGCCTTCCTTTCAGCATATGCTTCATACTGCTGTACGATTCTTCACATCTTCCTATGATGCTGTTGGCTGCAATGGATGACATTTTGTGCATATATTCTGAGTATATTTTTACAATGGTTAAATAAATTAAAAGAAATATATCATAAGATAACAATGTGTGTGTAAATGTTTTTGTAATTCCTGGTTTAGGGAGCTAAAATAAATTTATTTCTCTAAAAAGTGCAGACGTGACTGCCCTCCCCAATCATCACCTATGGTAGATGTAGTATGATCTCGGGTGTGTTGTTAAATTTTGCTCACCAATGACTGCTATGTTCAATGTAATTCTGGAAGTTTAAAACTTGTAACTTTTGAAATTTTTGTAATTTTATGTTATGGTGGCTGATTTTTTATGTAGTGAAACAGGAAAATGTATATTGGTGGCCTTGTCTTTAATGGGGTAGTAGGGTTCAATTGTTCAAAACATAGAACTACTTTATTTCACATTTAAAAAAAAATACTGTTTTTCAGTTTTTTTCCACTGTATATTTTTAATAATACAGGATTTTTAAACCAGGAATATTAGTATATTTTCTATTTCTCATACATTCTTTAAAAGGTCCACTATTAGCTTAAAATATTCTCAAATGCTTTCTATCTTGGGAGGTAATTAAGGTAAAATACTAATAGGAGCTAAAGGCTGTTTTAATGAAATTAATTGTTGTCAATGCCTGGGAGACACCCATGCTTGGAGACTGGCTGGGGAGAAGCACCAAAGAGTGCTGGGGGTGAAATCAACCTGTGAGCTTTGTGAAGCCCAAAATTGGAACTTGGAATTAATCTCTGAGTGGAGCAAATCACTTACATACAATAAATTGAAAATAAATTAACAATAAAAATGAAAGTAAAATACTTTGGGGAACTTCTAGTGGAGTCACCACATCAAAAATTAATTGAAGTCAATAACACACTACTCCCAGACTAACTTTGAGAGATCTTGCTTTCATCACCACCTCCTGCCAACTGATCTTCTGGTGTTCCCCTGATGGTGAGTGGGTTAAATAAAACTACATCCTCTTGCACAAAAGGAGTACTTGAGGATCAGTCAGCAGAAGTTGATGATGAGAGCAAGTGCTTTTGATTTTTTTAAAATGGGGCTTTAAGGCTTGCCAATAAGTGCTTTAAAACTAGTCTTGGGTAAATAATGTAAGTTGACTGTGTTACTGACATAATCTTTTTTTTCTTTCCAAATATTTTGAATTTTAAGCTAAACGCATGTGATTTTGTAATCATTAAAAATGAGGTTTTTAGGATTGAGATTTTCTATGACATCAAGTGTGGTATGTTGCAATATTGTAGGACCTTTGGCATCAGGAGTTCCTGGTGAATTGAAGGGTTATTGGGAAGCTCATAAAAAATACGGAAAACTGCCCTGGAAGGATGTTGTTGCACCTGCAGCAAAAATATGCGAAGATGGTTACCTCATGACAAAGCATCAGTCTGATTCACTTGATTTATACAAGAACCATATTAGAAAAGATCCCCATCTTAGGTAAATCATTCATTAAATATACTTCCATATTTAATGCAGTATTTTCTGTAGATTGTAGCATAGTTAAGGTAGCTGTACATTCAAAACTTTAAAATTAATAAAGCTATCAGTATAAATGCTTTTTCCACAGCTGTTAGAGGAAAAATGGAGAATAATAAATTCTATTTTCACATTTTTTCACCCAGTTTCTCTGTTTGCCTCTTAGAAGTCGAGGGTGTAGTGTTATTCCACCCGCTCCCACTCTGAAATAAAATCCTGGGTACACCCCTGTCAGAAATGTGTCATGAAACCTATCTTCCATCCTGAACCCAATATGAACGTTAAGTTGTGTAGAAGAAACTTCATTAATGTAATTTATTATATTATGAAGATTTCACTGTGAAATTTCTTAAGAATATCGGTGAAATATAATACAAGTGTTCACAGAGAGAGATATTTGGAATTTCCTTCTGTACATACACATTAAACAAATACTTGTAGAATTAAAAAAATGTTCTTTATGATACTATTAGTAGTACAATTAACTTTCATTATACAGTCAAAATAAATAACTAACTAAAGACTTATGACCTTAGTATGGACAAATATCACAAAATGTATAGTACTAATCCATACTAAAGTTGTAAATCTTAAATTATTTATTTTGTTCTGTATGATATTTCATACCACTGTATAATTACTACTCGTACATTTCTAAATTTCTGAATTTAGGTAATTTTTTACTACATTTTATATGAAAATTTAGGAATTCTTTTTGTTGTATGGTCACTTTTTTTTTTGTGAGAGATACTTTCGATTTTTCTCATGCCTTGTTAATGTGCTCTTAGTTTTATTCTGTACCTTTCATTCTGTACCCCATCCTGGCCCGGGTTTTTCTCCGGTTTTCCTTCGGGTAGAGGCGGATTTATCATACAGGTTCTCTAGGCTTTGTCTAGGGGNGGAGTGTACTGAAATGTTAAATCTGCCTTCTCCTTGGGGTCCTTGATCGGAATTGATGGGAAGGTCCCTTGCTTCCTTATGGAGAGTAAATTAGTTTTTTTTCCCTCCACGTGGTCATACGCAGTTTGTACTGTTTTTTGACAATAAATTTATTATTATTATTATTATTAAATTTATTATTTATTATTATAATAATATTTTTATAGCTGTGGTGTGACAAACTTGTACATACTATGTAGTACACCACATATATGTAGTAGTATTAGAAGTCAATAATTGGGTCTTATGAACATTTTTTAACTTTCCTGTTTATGGAAGGGGATGAAATTGAGAGGAAAAGATGTAACAATTGTTGTAATTTGCTGTTTAATTTGATATTTAATTTGCTGAATATGAAGAGAGGGACATGTCTATGGGATAGAAATATGTGAAATGATTGTTGTAGAAGGCTCTTTAATTTAGTTGGAAATATTATTCATTCTTGCCATCAAGTTTAAATGTTGAGAATGCTTAAAAGAGCATAAACAATTTGAAAAAGAAAAAAATGTGTACATTTAATAATAATTTGAAATGTTTCTTTCAGATCAATCTTTTTTGATGAATTGGGGAAGCAGCTTCATACAGGAGATCTTGTAAAACATGGGAAGCTATGTGAGACATTAAATTTAATAGCAGAACGTGGTGGAGATGATCTGTATACTGGTGAATTGGCTAAATTGTTGGCTTCTGATGTACAAAATATGGGTGGTTTACTAACAGAAGAAGACTTGCTCTCTTATAGGTTTGTATGGGATATATTTAAGTATACAGTTTTTGTGTCTTATTGCATTGTTTTTTTTATTTACTTGATAGATTAATAATTTTCTTGAATATAAATTGTTTGAGATTGATAAATTGTTATCTGCATTAGAATTGCACGAATCCAAGTATAAACAGGATAATTAATTTGGGTATAGACTACTTTGTACATATATTGTGTTTCTGAATATTTCAAATGAATTGCCCACATTTTATTGTTGCTTATGTTAATTATTTTTCTCACAGGGTGAAGTGGGATGATCCTGTGTCTGTAACCCTGAAGACTGGAGAAACTGTGCATTCTGTGCCTCCACCTGGTTCTGGTGCTCTTCTTATTTTCATGCTGAGTGTTCTTGACAAATACAACTTCACCAAAGACAGTGTAGCATCAATAAATGCTTCAACTTTGACATACCATCGTATTATAGAAACTTTCAAATTTGCTTTTGCTAGGAGAGGTGAAATGGGTGACCCTAGATTTGTCAACACCACTCGTGTAAGTTAATATTATTTTAAGAAAAATGAGCTCAATTATTTTAATTATTTTCTTAATCGTTGGACTCTAGAACATAAAATCACTCTTCACAGCATCACAAATATTTATTGCTTCATTATGAATTTCCCACCAAACCAAAAATTTTAAAATAAAAATTCAACTCATATATAATGTTCTATTTACCCAAAAATATTCTCCCCATTTTTTTAATCACCCAGATATGTAGGGGTGGCAGACTATATTCAGGAAGGGGAAGCTGCTTATTCAAACATTTAGGAAGAGAAGTTGAAGGAAATAAATGATACTTTTTATTAATGTAAAGTGGGTATAAAAATTATTCAGTTTGGTAACCTCTACTTGCCCCATGCCCAACTGACATGACATCTTCGAGAAGTCAACTACAGAGCAGCTCAGTCTTTCCGCATTCTGAGAGATTTGGGGAAGTGGGGAGTTGACTTTGTGACTTTTGTTCTTCGAGTTTCAATAAAGTTTCAAAAAACAGTTCTCTTCCGAAGATTAAACCTATGTATCCTTATGTATTTTGACTTGCTGATCCGAAACCAAGGTCAGAATTGCTCCATCACCCTTGTTGTTTGTATTTTTAATAGCAAAAATCTGCCCTTGAATACAAAGAAACTAGATGAGATGGAGCAATTCAGATTCAACTCGTCAAAGTACCTCAGGTATATAAGACACAAGGGTACATGAGTTTAGTCCTTAGAACAAACCAATTTTCAATTTTTGTGTCTGTGATTAACCTATACGTCGTTCAAAATTGAATTCCTTCTGGTGGTTTGGTTGTTAGCGTTGTCGCTCATCACCAAGTCATCTCGGGTTCAATTCCCGGTGGGACTGGAAAATGTTTGTAGCTTGTCACATTAATGTCCCAGATCATTTAGCTATGACTCCTGAAAAGTTAACCCTCCTTCTTCTATCCACCTCCTACTACCCCTAGTATCAATTACTCTTAACTCTTACTAACTACTCCTCCTAACCAGGTGCAGATACAGGGGGGGGGGGGGGGGGTTCAAGGGGGTCATGACCCCCCCCCCTAAAAACCCATAGAGAATTGTTTTATTTTCTTTTTTGCACAAAAGCGTTTATGATTTTCAAGAAGGTGACACATTTGAACGATTTTTAATAAGTAATTAGTACTGCAGTATATTTGTAGAAACAATTTAGCAACATACAACGTGCCAAACCCACAAACGACAAAGTTGTAGTGGCGGCAATGGTGGTGCCTTATGGTTGTGAGTGCAGGTGCTGATGTGAATGACATGATATGCTCATGGGAAGAGTGTCTTCTTCAGAGGTCCACGAGTTATGAATGGTGATTGTGTTTTAGCGAAGTTGTTGGATTGGGTCCTGCGGTCAAGATATCCTAATCCTCTTGCCACCCTTCCTAAAAGGATATAGTTGGATTGGGTCTCACAGTTACTTTGATTCCTTTGCCTCTTGAAGAGGATGACAAAACCCCACCTCCCGGACAAACTGGTTTTGCTGATTTTTGCAAATTAAGACCATGCAGAGTCCAACAAGCTTGCCTTTGACAAAGAAAATTATTCTTCAAACCTCAAAAACAAGTATCCTTCTTTAATATATTGACAATATCTTTATTTGGATGCTTGTCATTTTCTTGACGACTCATAGTGTTCATGTACATTTTAAAGACAAGCTGTACAAGTACAGGCTGAACCTTATTTACCGACTGCATTTTAATGCACACTCCTAACATATTAATTAATTAAATTGAATAGTTAAATATTCCTTTTGTTAAGCATATGTCCCAGAATGGTTGAAATGTTTTTGCTGTTTTGCCTATCATTCACAATTTTTGAGAATTTTGCAAAGCGCCATTATTTTACTATTTTAAATTCAATGTTCACTGTTATGATCATTCTGATGAATATTACATTAGAAATAATTCCATTCTTTTGTAAATAGATGAGTTATTCAGATATATCAGTGGTTGGCAAAAAATACTCAGATTCAATGTTTAATTTTTACAGTTTTGGGACATGAGAGTTTTGAAAATCTTGCAGTTCATACATATCTTCGTGAAGGTATCTGTATTCCACTTGGTTAATTCTTTGTGAATCAGTTTGGTAGGATGTTCTAAAAGATATTCTTCTGCCTTTCTTTTGACATTATTTTGAACTATCTATCTCTGAAGAGCATTCTTGTAGTCACTTGTGTACCTATGATCTAATTTTGATAAAATATTATTGTTTTGTTGTCATTCATTTTCATGTAACTATTGCATTTTCTTGTTGTGCATCTGTAGCATATGCCGTATTTTCAACTAATTTTCCTCCTCCTTCACTCTGCCATGTACAGAAATGTTCCTCCTCCTCATCCCCAGCGTGGGATGCAATTGAGCCTTGCTCTTCTGACAAGGAAAAATTGGAGGAGTGCTAGAGAGGGGAAGTTGACCATGGGACCCAACTCAACTATTCCATTCTCGCCAGAAAAATACTGTTAAGGGATTAACTGCAATGCAAACGAAGGGAAAGTTGACCGCGGGACCCAATCGACCGTCATCCGTGTTTTAGAGCAGGGACGCACCCACAGGGGCTCAAGCCCCTTCCCCTCAAGTATCAGTTTAAAAATTATTCTGTTAAATGAAAAAAGAAAAGAAAAAATAACTGTGCCAAATCGAAACTACATAGAGCATAATTTTATGATTATAGACTTATAGATTTATAGACTAATATGAAGGTTACGCAAATTCTCCGACTTTGAGTAAACTATTATCACCTGAAATTTTTGACAAATCCAGGTTCCATCCACAAATTTTCCACTCTACCAGGGTCTCTGTAAATCTCACAACGTAAAGAGAAATATCGGCTTACAATCCCTCTGGCATTACATTCTGCCTTCTCAACTTGCATAAGTCTTACGCATTCAGGTGATATCAAGAATATTTCTCATTCATCCAAATACATTAAAACATTTTTAGTGCCGTCGAGCAAGGTTCCTCGCTGGTAAGACTATCGTGTATAATTCATAAGGCTGATTTTTTATTAGAATATGTTTTTCATAATATGTTTGTTTCCTTGCTGCTCTGTTGCTAAATGAGTTATCATTTAAGGTTAAATATAGGTACTTAATTCAATTATTAGTAGTTCTTGTAACGTTAGCATGAATAATTGTGTATTCTTAGAAGAATTCGATCAAAATTTGTGATAAAAATATATGAAGATACGTAATTAAAGAGTACTTAATCTGCTCTGTTCTTGAATAATGTCTCTGGATGTATTTATTAATATTGGAAAATAATCGGTTTAACTGCTGTTTGAACAGAATAATTAGTTGCAATCTGCAGACTATTCCAAATTTGATCTTTCGTCCAGAAACCGATATGTCATCAAATCTAATCAAAAATAAATTGAAGCTTGATTTGTTAACATGATGTTTTAATTTAAAACCCGTACTTCAATATTTATATACCATTTTTCAGACACTTGGTGTTAGTGCTTTGGTATATTGTTATCAATAAATGGGAATTTTAGAGATATAATCTTGCATAGAAAATTTAAGTAGCATGCTCCTATTAAAATTGCAAAAAGGTAAATTTTTCAATATATTTTTTCATGTTAGGGCAATTTTGAACATTTTTTGTTTAAATGAATGTCTCGGGAATTAATGATTCATTTATATTATGGTTCAATAGAGAATATACCACTTGTACTTAATTTTTCAAAAACCGCAGCTTCAGCGCCATCTTTCACCAGTAATTTTGTTTTTGTCCTTGAAAAAATAAATATTTATGTGCCTTAAAAAGGTGTAAAATATAAATAAAAATATAGATAAAATTTTTACATCTTTAATCACAATAAATGTTTTGTGTATATTACTTTCCCCTGTCGCACAAAATTTTAAAATAAACTCGAAAGTAATGTGTTACTGTACCGAACCGCATATTAATTAACACTTTAATAACCGAAACTTACAATTTGCTTTAGAATTTTCAATTTTTTCTGTGGGGATTGTATTTTGGAATGTACTATGCCTAAGGCTATTTAAAAAATTAGACTGTATCCGCCCCTGCTCCTAACCCTTCCACATGGGCGGCCAAGTTGTGGGTAAGCCCAGCTAACCGACCCACCTACTATAACAATAGCCTATCACCCAACTCCTTCCTCCTATCGCTCCGTGTAGATACGCCTCAGTAGCACGCTACATTTCCCATTTACAAATACTAAAATGAAAAAATCTCAAAACTTTAGAAGAAACGTTTATGCAGAAAAACTATTGAAATCATAAGAAATGGTGAAATCTCGTGATCAGTGAACGGCGGGATTTGACGGGATTTTATGCTGATTCCAAGTGAAAACCGAACCGTGTCATCTAGGAATGACAGATTGCTGTCACCGTGCGGTATTGTAGTTGACATAGTAGTGCTAATTGCATTGTAGTCGGCACGTGACGACTGTAGAGAAAAAGATTCTGTCGAGAAACTGGGGTTCGCCGACACAACGAAAATGGGGCGATCCACGAAGTTTCGACGCGAACTTCAAACTGCGAGTTCTAAATAATGCTAAATCAGGCGAGGTCAAGAGAAAATGAAATGCGGTAGTTATCTTTTCAGTTGGCATTTTATTTAAAATCCTCATAATTGTACTTTCTTAGGAACAACCATTTCGCATGGAATTTTATATGAGGGAGGACAGAACTATCAAAATCCTACCTCTGGTTTACAAGAAAGAGTTTAGTTCACGAACACAACACTCGTATTAAGGCTTATATTCATTGTCCTGGCATGTCAACCACTTTCTGCCAAAAAAGGTCCATATCAATCAGGAATAATTTTGTAAAATTCCCTTCCCAAAAATGTAAAAGATATATAAATCAATTGAATCTTTTCAAATCTGTGATTAACGGCTTTCTAATGTGCTATTATTTCTATAGTGAGAAAGAATTTGCTGATTTTAATAAAAGAAGTTAATGAGAGTGTCTCCCAATAAATATTGTTGTTCTTCTTCAGGTGATGTTAATTCCTCGTATACTTTATCATGTCAATCTAGTCCTCTGGATACTGATATAATTCTGTTTTTCATGCATGTTAGTTTTGCTCTTTTTTATTTAAATACTTTATTTCTGTTTTTCAACTTGGACACATACTATGACATTGTTTTCCTTTTTTTTTTTTTTTTTTTTTGCTCCATTTAGTCATAAGAACTATTATATGAAAGAGCAGACGGACAACCTTCTTATCTCCCCATGTCTAGGTCTTTTACTAGGTCTATTTTTTTTTCTACTGTAGTATTTGTAAATGGGAAATGAAGCATGCTGTTGAAGCTTATCTACACAGAGCAAAAGGAGGTAGGAGTTGAGTGGTAAGCTATTGTTAGTAGGTGGGTTGGTTAGCTGGGTTTACCAACAACTTGGCCCAAGTGGTGAGGTTAGTAGGAGTAGTTAGTAATAGTTAGTTATCGATACTGGGAGCAGTAGGAGGTGGATAGACAAAGGAAAGTTCGCTATTCAGTTGTCACTTCAATATGAACTGGGGCATTAATGTGAAAAGCTACAAATTTTTTCTGCCCTCATCAGGAATTGAACCCGGGATGTCTGGGTGATGAGCAAGAATGCTAACTCCTGAGCTACCAGAGTGGCTAGGTCTATTGAACCCTATATGAACCATATTAGCCAATACATGTTTCTTTTTGTCTAGTTATAATTCTAAATAGTCATTGTAAACATTTTAAAGGAAATACCTCATTTTATTATGCCAATATATTGTATTATCTCTAAATATTTAGAGTTTTGTGGGTGCCAGTTGTAATGACCATGCACAAATCCTCATGTTTCACTCAGCACATGGGTTGAGAAAGGTATCCTAAATCCTATCCATGTGAATTTTTTTTGAAGATTAAGTAGTTAAATCAGTAAGAGAAATAAAATGGGTTTAGTGGATTAAGTACTTGTAAGGATAGAAATACTTAGAAACTTGGGAGCATTCATGTAAGAGTAATTCTAAATATTATTGAATATTTCTCTCTATATATGAAGTAAATAATTGTGGTTAATTTGTCACATAATATTGCATCAATAATATTACTTGATTTGTCAGGTAGTTAAACTGTCTCTGTATAATATAATTTTTTAAATTTATCTATAATTATTATACATCATAGTGAAACTTCTCTATAACGGACACTTATTCGACCTTAAAATTTATCTGCTATTGGGAAATCGCTTTTGGGAAGTTAAGATCATTGTAGAATAAAATGATTTTGTGGGAGAAGGAATATGTTACTATATGCACATTTTCAAAATGCATGTTGTCATTAGAATATTCACAATGAAAACAATTGATGGATTTCAAAGCCTAAAATTTAGGGAAAAAAGTTTGTTCTTCTTTTCTACATTAAAAAAAATCACTGTGTTGTTTTCTACTTCTTTTTCCATAGAAGGCATGAGAGAAACATACCTGATACCTCTGCTGTAATAAATTTTTTTTCAACAATATTGGAATTTACACTATGCAGCTTCACCACTCACAAACCTGTAAAAAAATTTACATCGTAATCTGATCCTGTTCATCCATCTCTTAAGTCAGTTTCACCTTATTTATAATCCAGAGGCATGACTAGTCCAGTGGTGCAATTACCTGAGGCTCCTGGGTGTAAGGGGCCCTCAAGTCATTTCTTTTAAAGGGCTAAAATAAGCTCTTTTTGTTATAGAAGCAAATGCTTTGAAAAGTTATTTTTGTGATTTGGTTATTTTTTGCTATCTTTTCTTCAAAATTTGCTTGAGATACCCTTCTGTGTCATTTAAACATTTCAAACAATGTTTAAAAATTCATTTGGTGTCATTTAAAAATTTTGGAAGAGTAATTTTCTGAAAAAACATTAGTTTCAACTAACTGACAAAAATTTCCTCAAACTGTTGTATGTATTATTTTCAATGGAGTCCC
>NNCF01129507.1:533-185791 GCA_002313205.1 Laupala kohalensis
CTATATATATATATATATATATATATATATATATATATATATATATATATATATATAGAAACATACTTCGTGTTAATATCATGTTCACTGAACGAGTTTCACAGAAATCTCTTCCAGGAATCGCTTCGAATCTGGCATAAACGGCGGATCTGGTCTGTCTCAGTCAAATATTTGCACCCGAGTGACGGCGTTTAACCTACACCACTCATCTCTCACGTACGAATTTTCCACGTAGATATCGCTCTGAAACCCCAAATCTGCCGCCGATTTCTGCTCATGCATGGTCTGCTGTTAACACGATCATTAACATCATAGAGCATACGTATTTATATAAAAGTTTAAATGTTATATTTCATGCTAACACATTGCGCATATAATCGCTCGTACTTTGAGTTGTCAGTACAAATCAGTACACAAACATTCTTTTAACAAGTTCGAATACACGCAAGAGACTTAAAAATTAAATCGATATTTTTCGTAAGGATATTGATATTTTGATACACCGAGAAATAAAATATCGACGATAGATATAGCGATATTTCTTGCCCATCGCTACAAGTAGTGATAGCGGGCCCTCAGGGTCTGCGGCGATGGAAGGCGTGGCGGCGGGGGACTGAGGGTCCCACCGTGGTAAGAAAATTAAAATAAAATATAAAAATTAACAAATTTCACAAGTTTCTCGACTTGATAGAGAATGAAAAACAAATATTGTCGTAAATGTCTTTCTTCAACATAAACTGGTTTAATTTAAATAAGGTATACATTTATACAATTTGTTTACTAATATTTTTGTAAGTCAGAAAGTCAAATTTAGTGGGTACGCGCATGTTGGGTTGTTCGCTACTCCGGCTCAGCGCATGACAACAGAAGCATCGGAAGTATCAACGAAGGGTTCTATGAATTCTTTTGTGTTTATTTCAGGCAACGTAGGAAAGGCAGTAGGAAATTACAGTGAGACATATCTAAATAAACCAAGAAAACAAAGACTTTTGAGTGAAATAATAAATGAGTGATAAAGCAAATTATGTTTTATTCTGACTGTGATTTAGTAGTTCATTTAATGTATATGTGATAACTGGGTATAATTATATAAGCCACGAGATCAATTTTTTTAAGGAGAGGGGGGGGGGTGAATCCTTACCGCCGCCTCTGTTAATGAGTTTCCTTTTCTTCGGGTTTTCTGCTTTTAATATCGGAGAGACTGTATTTAAGATTCCCTCACTTCACATCTCATTGTGGCTAAAAATATGGCTCCCAAAGTGAAACCTCAAAAGGAACCTGCCAAAGGAATCTACGATATGTCGCAAGAATCTAAGAAGAGACGTAAGAAGAGAGGCAAGAGGAAGACTATCAGCTACGGCACCTACATTTACAGGGTACTGAAACAAATTCACCCCGAGCTCAGTTTATCCAAGAAAGCAACGGAAATCATGAACAGTTTTATGAACGATATGTTTGAGCGTATTGCAACTGAAGCTTCCCAACTCTGCACTTACAACAAGAAGCCCACAGTCACTTCTCGTGAGATACAGACAACCGTCCGCTTACTTCTGCCGGGTGGGTTAGCGAAGCATGCTGTCAGTGTAGCTACAAAAGCAGTCACTAAATACAATACTTCAATGTCTCATTAAATTGAAAAAATCATTGTAAATGATAATAAATCAGACATCTTAATAATACATTTTTTATATAAGTATTAATATTATTAAGTATAAAATAAAATAAAAACATAACTGTATTTTGTAATATTTTTAATGTAAATAAATTTTTAGTATTCATGGTTTTCCAATCTTACTTTCTCTTTTATCCCTAATAAGTCATTTCCCTTGGCGATCTATCCATTCTTTGGAGGTATTACTACAATGAAACATCGGCTTGCTTAAAGATAGAGATTATAAATCCAAAGGGTTTATTAATTTTTTAATTTACAATTTTTTTTTAACTTTGACTTTAATAAACTTATCACTGGGTCAACAGAGCAAAGAAGTATGGAGAGATGATTAAAAATTGCTGCGAAGTTCTCTGTACCAATTAAGTACTCATCTATAGTATATAGTATAGAACAAATTTATTACCAGACACACCATTATGTTAACAAAAATTAATTTAAAATAATTTACTTCAGAGGAACAAAGATTGGTGAGTAATCAGTTTCTCTTCTCGTCATAAGATACTGGTTCTCTAAATTGTTTGTGCAATCTATTCTAGGGTGATCAGAGGAAATCTGGATCAAACTTTTTAGTAATCAGATCAACTAAGGATCTGGTTATCTACAGACTTATTGACACAAAATACCATGAAATGTGAAAAAAATGAACCTTGTTCATTACTGCACTGAACCCTGCACATATGATCTCTAACAAATTACAAAGTAATTAATTTTGAATTGTAGTATTTGAAAATGGGGAACGTAGCATGCTATTGAAGCTTATCTACATGGGGCGATAGGAGGTGGGAGTTGGGTGGAAGGCTATTGTTAGTAGGTGGACTGGTTAGCTGGATATACCAACAACTTGGCCGACATGGAGGAGTTAGTAGTAGTAGTTAGTAATAGTGAGAGTTATTGATACTAGGAGCAGTAGGAGGTGGATAAAAGGAGGATTTGCTTTTCAGTAGCAACAATTTGTGGTCTGATTTGACATGAAATGCACCATTAATGATGTGTTATGACAATTAGTGTGTAATGAGTTGGATAACCAAGTTCATTAAGCAGTCAACGAATCATTCGCAAACAAAACAAATCTACTTTTAAGCATATGAGAATGAAAACACAAAAGAGGATTGCTTTGATGTTGTTACTCCGTATTACTGAGGAATAGAGTGTGTTTGCCACGAAATTTCATAGGGCACTAGTTTGTCACCGTATGTACTCAACTGCTCAAGAGAGCACACAGCTAAGGGGAACGAACAAATTTTGTCAATTAATCAAAGTTTGTTCTCGCATTTACTGAAAAGCAACAAAAACGTTTCTCAAAGATGGGGGGGGGCAGGGCAGGTAGGTTTTGTGTAATTATTAGGTAAGAGATATCATTAGTGGTGCAGTATGGAGGTGGGGTGGGGTTAAATGGGTAATTTTTACACTCCATGATTTGCAGACAGCTCCTTATTTACTACTACAATTAATGTCCACTATATAATCTAATTAATTAAATAATATATGACTTACGAACTTTTATGGATGAATCACCCAATTTCAACTTAAAACGAAGTCAAAACGCTATGAGCTCTTTTCACAAAACATGTATTATTCGTCCATAAAAGGTCTTAAGTCTTTCATTATTTATTTAATTACCTTCTTATTTATTTCAGTCCAATTACTTATCATGTCTGATTTAGAAATAAATCAAATGAAAATGTATGTAATATAATTGAGTTTTAGTGAGCTAGATCAGACTGAGCAAACTGCAGGACTGAATATTGTTCTTAATTTTATATTAAATCATTATGTATTCTGAGAGAGACACCTAGGGAAGAAATAGTGAACGCTCCTACATGAAACTAGTCACAGGAATTGTGTGTCAGTATGTGTTAAGCTGGAGGAAGTATCAGTAGACATACAATATCTAATATTGAAGGCAAGAGCTCAGTTGTAATCATAGCTTGAGGAGAAGTCGATGGAGCTACGAGTTGTTAGAGTGTGGGCCACGTAAAGCAAGTTTCACAAGGTGGGCTGAAAAATTAGCTATTATTGTATTCTTAGAGCTGGGATATTAGCTGAAAATTTTCTTCAGTCATGAACCGATGGAAAGATATGAAAGAAAATCTGCCCTCTTAACATGTCACTGATGAAAATACTTTGGTTCTACAAGTATTAACTCGAGGACTACGGAAAAGCTGGGAGCTAATTCTCTGAAGAAATGACTCCTATAATTTGTTCTATCAAAAACTTAATTAATGTTGGTAGTGAATTAAAACGAATTTTCTTGAATTATTTTGAAGTACTTAAGTTAAAAATTAATGTTTTCTAAACGACTGAAGAAACTATTATCATTTTAATTGGGACAGAGGAATAGGACAAGAGGAAAGAACACACACACATATATACAAGTTTTACCTCTTTAATACATTCACATTCAATCATATTCATACACGCACACACAAAACACGTAAGGTATGACATATATATATAAAAGGGACATCTGCTGCTTGAAAATACATCTTTCTTAAAAATAATACAGTATGTAATGAGATTTGGCACTCAATTGTTCATCGCTAATTCAGTGTTCTTTTTTTTTTTTTCAGTGACACTCAGCTTAAATGATTGTACACAATGTCTTAAGTACAGTTCATTTAATGTGCACCAATATCTTATTTCAGTGTGCCTAGTTGTGCCAGTGTACTTGCAAACATGATTCTTATGTTCATACAACACACTAGCTGTGTAACATATTCCTTAATAGGTTTTCTTTCAAAATTTTATAGCACTTCACAAAACAAATAAAAATACACAGTTCTGGAAAGGAAATGATCAGTATCACAAATAAACTGATAAATAACTGTTCTGACAAAGAGAATGAGTCCGAAAATTGAGATAGTTGTCTCTCAGTGATTTTCTCTAGTCCCAATTTTGAACCTTCGGCACCAATAAGAGAGCAGACTAAAACAAACTAACAAACAAATACAGCATGCCATAACAACACTGGAAAAGAGCACAAGTCATCTAAAAGGTGGTAATGTGCTGACTAGGATTAAGAGTTTTTATGGACAAAATAAGTCTGTCTAAATTAATCTTCTACAATTGTATACAAAAAGGAATGAAGGAGCTTGAATATCTTCCAGTCAAGGAAGAACGTATAGCCATTGGCATCCATACATGAAGTACTCAAAGATCAGTTTGTAGAACAGAAGTAATTTTGTGACACAAAACTGTTCACTGTACACCACACACGGAACATGTGAATAGAAAGTCCCTGAGGAATGAGGGCAAACAAAACTCGGTCCCCATTTTTCAGTGAAAGGCACAGACATGACAGCCTCCGATGCCGCTGTGAGGAAGCGACGGAGAGGAATTTGTACAAGACTCAGAGCATACAAGCAAGCAGTCCTCAGGATCGTATCATAAACTAATGTTCGCGTCACACGTACTCTTCGGAGGGTTTGGGCGCGGCGCTGGGCAGCCGCAACGAGGACGCCACCCGCCCGTTCACCGAGTCGGGCAGCTCCGCAATGTCTTTGAACACTCCCACCAAGCTCTCGAAGTTGGGCCCCCAGTTGAGAAGGTAGTCCCAGCCCAGTGCGGCGGAGGAGGCTGGCGAGCCGTTGTGCTGGCGGTAGAGCGGCGTGCCCACGTGGGTGGACAGGTCGTCGTCGGAGGCCACCAGCGTGCTGAGGGAGCCGCGGAAGGAGGAGTCGAAGCCGTCGTAGGACGCGGGCACCGGGGGCAGAGGCGGCTTCCCGCCGCCGCCCCCNCAGCTTGCCGTTGCTGTTGTCGTATTCGAACTCGGAGCACGTGAAGGAGTCGTTGCCGCTCTCGTCCGTGCTGGTGGAGCTGCGGTTGTCGAGATGCGCGTCTCCCATGGCGCCGCCGTTGACGCTGCCGTGGTGCAGGTGGTTGAGGTGGTGCAGCGCGGCCACCGGCGAAGGCCCTCCGCCGGCTTCCAGCAAGCGCCGCGCGCGGGGAGCCTCGCTGGAGCTGGACACGGCGTCCAGCGTGCTCACGAGGCTGGAGGTGCGCGGGCGCGAGTTGAGGCGCTCGATCTCCTCGGCGGTGAGACCCATCGGCCCTCCGCCGCCGCCACCCACCACCACGCCGCCTCCGCACTCCGCCGCCACCCCGACCACGCCCACCCCCGCCCCCGGGGCCTTGCGACTGGCCGACGAGCTGTGGCCGCTTAGCTGGCTCATGACGGGGCTGTTGAGCGAACGCTCGCTGTTGCTGTGCAGCGCGTCTTTGCCGACGCCCCCCGACGAAGAGGTGGTGGCGAGCAGCGCCGATTGCAACGGCTTGCCGCTGATGTCCTGCAGCGTGAGGATGCGCGGCGCCTGCTGCGAAGACATCTCGGAGCTGGGGCTGAGGCGCGCGAGCGGCGTGCTCTGGTGCTGCAGCAGCTTCCCCGCCGACGGCCCCACGCCGCCCACGGCGCCGCCCACCGATCCGCCCCCGGGTCCGCCGCCCCCGGAGACGCCGCCGCCCACACCGCCCGCACCGCCAGACACGCCGCCCGCCGCCGGGGAGTCGACGCGCGCCGTGGGCGGCAAGGGCGCCACGGAGCGCGGGCTGTCGCGCGCGTGCGGCGGTGGGAAGGCGGCGGCCGCGTGGTGCGGCGAGTGGCGATGCTGCTGCGCGGCGGCGGCCGCCTGTGCGCTCGCGTGGCTCTGCGCCTGCGCGCTCGCGTGCTTGTGGTGGTAGGCGGACACAGGCGCGCCGGGCGGCGGCAGGTGCGGCGGAGTCGCCTTGTATTTGCGCACG
Source organism: Laupala kohalensis (assembly GCA_002313205.1). Taxonomy (NCBI): domain Eukaryota; kingdom Metazoa; phylum Arthropoda; class Insecta; order Orthoptera; family Trigonidiidae; genus Laupala; species Laupala kohalensis. Next base: position 6,943 of record NNCF01129507.1, read on the forward strand.
TTGCCGCCCTCGCGGTAGCCCTTGTAGTGGTACACGATGTCGATGTCGGACGGCGCGATGGAACTGGCGTTCTCCAGGTCGTAGTGTTCCGGCCCCTCCAGGTCGTTGGAGGCGTCGTGCGCGTGGTGGGGCGTCTGGAGGCCGGGCTGCGTCTGCGTGGGAGGAGGCATCGGCGCCGCGTGCTCGCGTTGCTCCCGCTCGCGTTCCTCGCGCAGCCCGCTCAGAGATTTGCCCACCACCTCGCGCTCGATGATGTCGGGTCGCTGGGGCCGAGGCTCGGCGGCCGCGATCTCGCGCTCCTTGTACTTCTTGGCGAGAAGCTCGGGGCCGACGAGGTGGTGGGTGGCGACTCCGCGCATCACGTCGCTGCCGTCGCCCAGGAAGGCGGCGACGGGACCCTCGGCACCNGTGACGCCGATGCTGAGCGGGTCCGGCGCGGCGGTGGCGCCCGCCCCCACGGGGCCCACGCACGCGCCGCTCACTTTGCCCAACGCCAGCGTCTCCTCGAAGATGCTGCCGGAGCCGTTGAAGGGCTGCACTTCGTCGTTGACGCTGAAGTTGGCCAGGCAGCCCTCGAAGCCTGCGAGTGAGCGATGGAAGAAGTGCGATATTAACTGAGTTAGGTTTAAAGGTGTTTCGACAACTTAGGCCATTACGTCCATTTTAACATAGTCATTGATGGAAAAAAAGTATATTCAAAGAGAGGGAGAAAAAATATAAATAAGAAATAGATAACATATATTTGTAACTACACACTTGTTCTCTACACAGAAAAGTAAAAAAGGAATAAACCCAATAGGTCATTGGGAGTAGTATTCAGAATTTACGGACATCATATATAAATAAAGATCAGATACTGTGCCACATTCCTGTAGGAATCTAAAAAGGGATAAAAGGTCTTTATGCCCAAGCAAAACGACCAATCTATTGGGTAGACTCTGTCTCCGTCGGTTGGTATTATATTTGAGACACTCCAAAAGAAAGTGTTCCATGGAAGGAAAGCATTGCTGAAAGGGAGGCAAGCACCGAAGAACCTAAAATATATTTGAATGAAAATACAAATTTGGGAAGTTGTCCTCTCGATATAATTTTCAGTAACACAATCCACACATTCTTAAATAGTTTATTTAGTTATGTGCTGTGGAAATAAAGTTAAACAAAAATGTTAAGGTTTTTCTTTCACATAGTGAAGATTTTATAACACAACATATTAGTGACCTATTTTGTACGCACTACAACTAATACAAATAAGATTTGGCAAAAAGGAACGAAAAGGTATTCTTATAATAAGCCATTTCAATGGACTTGGAAAGTGACCAGCAGTTCTCTATGACTTAGCAAATGTAAAAAAAAAAACTTTCAAAGACATTTTGTCAAATTTCCACTCATAACAATACAGAAATATCGATGTGCAAAGAGAGACCTTGCAATGAGTTTTTAAGATAGCTCAACAATAAAATTTGTGCCTGATATTCTGATCTGAAGGATATTCTGTACAGAATCATGTTTTGCTCTTCCATTTTTTCGCTTACTCATGAAGAGCTACTAAAATGTTTCCAAACAATCATGTGTTTTAACCTTCATCAATTAAGTTGAATGGTATTTTTTATTAAAATGTATGTTATAGTTCATTGATGTTTTCGGATGAATTGAAAGTTAAAGAAATTTTCTACTTATGAATTTGAATTGTACAGTCCATTGTGCTTTTGTAATTTTTTTCAATGTGCTAATGAACTAGCCCACCTGGGGATAACTTAGGTTGGCTAGTTTGTGGTTTCTGGTCCTCAGGAAAAAGTAATATTTTACAAGATACTGAATAACATAGAGATATACACTTTCCCAGTAAGAGATTCTTTTGCTAGTTACTTGCTTCCATGAACAAATCTGAATGTTTTATAATGGAATCTAAAATTGATGACATTAAATCACTCCATAGGGTGATAAACTTGCCACTAGCCCAGAAAAGTAAGCCTAGAAAACAAACAAACAGATGGAGTTGAAAATGTCATTTCGAGAAAACTGATAGGACTAAGAAAAAACTCAAAGTAGGAGGAGAGAAGTAGAAGTATTTGCTGTCATTATATAGATCAATGATGAAATATCTAATGTCATCCCTGATAAAGAGTTAGTTTATTTTCATGACTCAAGATAATTTGAATTATTTTTTCAAATGTAGTTTGTTTTGAGAGTATATAATAATGATCCAATTAAGATTTGAAATAGAATTTTGAGACATTGTATACATGTATGCTCTAATTGAGGTATTCATGATGTGGTAGCACTCGTTACCCAAGACAAACCATTCAAAAATAATTACAGGAATGAACTCAATGCTGTTGATGAATTACTGTTGGCACTGGCAGATTCTGAAGCTTGATGAACAGTGAAGTGTAAACAAGAACATAAAAAATGCTCATAAGATAAATAAAATAAGATTAGTGTGGAAGGACAAATGCTCAACTAGTAATTGAAACTTTCAAGAAGAGGTTCCAAGAGGGGAAATGAAATTTGGCCTCAACTTTTGTGTCATGCTAGTACGGGTTTATAGAGTAACTATAATGAAAGTATAGCATGCACTATCCAGTGACTTCAAAGATAATAAAAAGTTAGTTGTTTGTGTTGTAACCTACATACTTCATGTTGTCATTATTCATCATCTTCAATAACTGAAGTAATAACAAACTGGAAGTAATAACAAATTCATGGAATACTGAAATCTATCCTTCATCTAAACAAATCATTTTTCAATCACTTGATGTTGCTATCATTATTATTAAATTTTATAAATTTCATTCAAAAATAATACATTGTGTTGGTAAATAATTAAAGTACAGAATACATTTTTTTAAATACAGATCATGAAAATAATACCTTCTTTTGAAATAACATTCCCAAGAACTTTCATTTATTTTCTTTATTTACTTCTTATAAAAATTGTGTGCAGTAAGTGTTTAAACAGTATTGCACATGGAACATTGTGTGAAGAATCAGAACTTTGAAAGTATTATCAAGATTCATTAAAATAATATTAACAATAATTTTATTTTCTATTATAGTAATATTATAATTTAATATCTTACCTTAAGAAGACATAAAATTTAATTTTCACTCACAATGTTTTGATCACTATTTAGGTCATTATGTGAAATATTTATTTTATGAAAATTCTCCTGATGATGACTCAAATACAGACTGAATGTTTAAACCAGAAAATAAAATTTTATTTCTATTAAAAATATAATTGAAAAAATATTTGTTCCAAGAGTACAGTTGTGATCTGACTACATTTACAATGAATGTTAGCAGTTCTATCATACCCAATACTGCAAAGAATCTTATATAAACTTTTTGCAAACATTTATTTTATAAAGCATGAATTTTTCTGTATACAAAAAATATATTTATTTCATAAAACTTATTGAATGTTTTATAGGTTTAATTAACAATATACTAGGTGTCCCACAATTCTGACTAATGCTCATAACCACCTCAACCATCGGACATGAAGAATGATGGCAACAACAGAAGTATATAAATAGGCTACTATAAAATGTTTGAATAATATTTTCCTTAAGTCCATGAGTACAGAACCTACTTATGGAGTTTTTGAAACAAAAAGGTCTCATGTAGGTTTCTAAGCAATATGCAGGTTACTGAACTACATGTGGAGGTATTGGTCAGTATCCATAATTTGCTTAATATTTCACTAGGAATGCAAAATGAGCATTTTATTCACTTCATACACATGTCTTAAACTTGAATGGTTCTCCTAGCTTCTCTAAACAAATTTTTCCATGGATTTCATTTCTTAAGTTGTTTTCTCAGTAACATTGAGGATTAAGTGTAAAAAATGTGAGGTCGATTATCAGTACCCGGACTAGTGTTTTCTCCAGTACTTGACACAGCTGTCACTTATGTGTCTCTTCATCACTATATAGCTACAAATTTCCAAAGGCATTAGAAAGTTGAAACATAATAGAAGCGGTCTGAAAAAAATAGACATAAGGTTGATCTTCAACATGGTTTGAAAGTGCCAAACACTGTTTCCACAAGACGTCAAACACTGAATACAAGTAGTCTCAGTGTTTGCCAATCCAGTAGACCAGGGTGACAAGAAAATGACCCTGGTTCAGCTTGAGAAAAGAGCGTACGCAGACTGGGGCAAGATGGGGCAGTTGTCCCACCTTAAGAGTTGGGGTAGAGACCCTATTTTCCATATGGAACATTTAGTAAAATAAGTAGTTGAACAATTTGCAACTAATTCTCACATACTACTGTTTAAAAATTGATTCTTTTAAATAAATGGGGTTCTTAATTTAAAATTAATTCTTTTAAATAATGGTGTGTATTATTGTATACCATTGTATTATTGTATTGAATTGAGAAATCAGCCCCACCTTACATTTTGAGCTGGATACACCCTTGGTTTGAGAGGATACTGATCCCCATCCTGAAAGTGAACCTAATGTTTACATGGATTGAAAGACATAAGTAACAAAGAAATTCTCCTTCCTTTAGAAAAAGCTGAGAAATAAAAGAGAAATTGAGGTTCTCCAACAAGATTTCTTCCTCTCAAGTAGCCAATCTTTGCCTGAGCACAGAAAGGAGAAGATGTATCAATGAAAAAGAAAATTAATACAACATTGAAAAAGATTTGAAACAACTTTTGATGGTATCATAAGTCTACATCTTTTCATCCCATTTCATACATAGGTAAGTTTAATTTTTTCAGTAATTAAAAATGGCTAATTAATGGAACAGTTGCCCAAAACTGAAGATATAAAACTATCAAATTAATTTTTTTCCTACGATAGTTCCCATGATATTTTCACCTTATGGTATAAGAGTTAAATTTTTTAAATATTTCTTAAGGATAAGAGAGCAGGTTTATGTAAATTTGATTGAACGAGACTTCCTGTCCAAATGACATGATTATAGTCCACAAAAAGTATTTTACAAAAGACTGTATCCTTTCACATAGATTTCCTACCTAAGAGTTCCTTCTTGAAGTAACGTTCTTTTATGGACAACTCTGAACTTGTTATAATGGATGCTACAGTAACTATGATGTATAACACCGTTTAACAGTAAGAGCTCTTCATGGCAGTTTTGTTCCTTCCTCCAAAATCAGATGAGGCTACAAAATAAAACCTAGCTTGCTTTATATTCGCATCTCTCATATGACCATAAAAATTTCATTTCAATTCTCATTCAATAGTTTATGCAAGGTGAAATTTCAAATGAAGTTTTTGTGAGAGTCCCTGGGTAGTGACAACCATTCTGCGAGACTACCCGTATTGACAAGGAAAACATAAAATAGAGTACTATAATAAAATAATAAATCTGTTGAAATAATAAATCTGGAATTTAGTGTTATTTAATAGTTAGGATTTATAAACAATACTTTCTGAATAATCTATAGTTTGTTAATAATATGTACTTCTGAAAGAACTTTTTTGTGTTTTATTAAATACAATTTTGTTGGTATTATGTTAATATTATAACACAGAGTGAACTATTTTTATTGCTAGGAGCATGCTGAAACATTAAAACTGCCTCTACCTTAGGAATTGCCCTCGATCTGAATTGATGGGACGGTCCCTCGCTTGCTTCCGGAGAGTAAAACAGATTATTGTCCTCCGCGTGGTCATACGCAGTTTGCAACAGCTTTTTCGACAATAATTTTATTATTCAAAAAGAATATTCCATTCACGTTGAAACAGAAGTAGCCTCAGATAAGAGCAAATAACACAGGGGTCCCAGAGATCGAACCCACAAGACACCGACCAGGAAAAACTGTTCGTCAGGACTCACCTGCTGGCCACGCGTCGAGGGGAGCGGGTGGGGGCGGCAACGGAGGACCTTCCCCGCGCCGCACGGAAGACACCGCGCCCAGCACCAGCAGCGTGAGGTCGGCATCGAGGAAGTCGTGGACGCTGGCCACGTCGAGCTCGTCCCCGACGCGCCGCCCGTCCAGCAGCAAGCGAAGACCCCGGTTGTGAGCACGCAGCGCCAGCCGATGCCAGCGCCCGTCCGCCAGGCTCCCGGGGGCCGCCGAGGCCGCTTCGCCCGCGCCGCCCCTGGCGCCCGCCGCGCCGCCTCCCACCGTCATGTTGACTGCCGGCCGCGCAGAGCCCACGCGCGAGACGTACACCAGCCGCCCGGCGCGCAACTGCGTCACGACAAGAACTTCCGTGAATCGACACAACACTCACCTCATTCGAAACGACATAAGACTCCGAGGAAGAAGAAAACGGCTCTTTGTAAGGCAGAATCCTCACCTCGAGGGACGTGAAGTCCTTGTTGGACGCCGCCAGCAGCATGAGGCCGTCAGGGCGCAGCGTGCGGAAGGAGAAAGCGATGCTCTTGGGAGGCGCATGCGCCGCGTTGCCAGCTGCCGCTCCAACGCTCTCGCCTCCAGTCGTCGCCGTCGCCGGCCGCTCCCACAGCGTGCTGCCTCCGTACATGTGCTCCAGCAGTTGCATGCGGCGATGCTTATCCGAGACGCGGAACTGCAGCGCGGCGCCTTCCAGGAGCGCGACGGGAGCCAAGGAGGGCCCGCAGTCGGGCGCCGCGAGCCCCCCTCCGCACGCGCACAGCCGCCCCCGCAGACAGACGCCGCGAGGACCGCACGGCCCCACCGACCCCTCCACAGCGGCCGCCGTCTCCGCTTCGTCCTCGGTGGTTGGCGCCGCCTCCTCGCCCGCCGCCGCCGCCGCCTCCTTGGCCGCATCCGCGCTCCCCGGGGCGTCGCGTCCGCTGCCCGCCGGTTGCCCGTCGCCGCTTCGCCCGCACGCTCCCCAATCGCGGCTGCACGTGGGCGCCACGCCACGCGACGCCAGCGGGTTGCTCAGGTTGAGGAGGCGGCCGTTGACAGCCACGCTGTGCACGCAGCCCACCAGGTCGTCGGCGTGGATCTGGGCCGGACGCTCCAGTACGGGGTCCGCGGACGCCAAGCCACCCACCAGCATCGGCTGATTGTTGAAGTTGAGAGTCCTGGAGACGAAAACATCCGTCACCCTTCGCCCTCGTTCGCACGAAGAACCGGAGGCTTCGAACACTCACCCTGCAGGTCCCGTGGCGTCGGCGTAGCATGTGGCGTCTCCGGGGCGGCAGTCGGCGCAAGCGTCGCCATTGTCGCTACACGCCGCCACGCTGAGCGCGATGACACGTCCGTTGCGCGTCGCCGTCACCTTGTGCCACTCGCCGTTGGCCAGCGACCCTTCGCCGCCCCCGGCGCCGCCGCCCACAGACACCGAGATGATGGCGGTGCGCGCACCACCGTACGAGAACACGGCGCGTCCGCCCACCAGCTGCAGCGCCACGAAGTCCGAGCGGCCGCCCGTCTGCGCGCCGAAGTTGTACACGAGCAGCGCGTTCGGTTTGCGTGTGGCGAACACGAGTGAGATGTCGTTGGTGCCCGCGTCCAGGGACGGGAACGCCATGTACGACAGCTCCCCGAAGCCGAAGGTGGAGCGCTCGCAGTGCGGGCCGTATCTGTGGAGCAGGGCGTGTAGTGGACGTTCTCCATTAAGTTCGCAGAATGCGAAGTTCCGCGAGTACTCACCGTGCGTGTGGGCAGCTGCATCGGTAGCCGGGTCGCAAGCTGACGCAGACGCCCCCGTGCAAGCACGGGTTGGGGCGGCACGAATCGGCGGCCGCTTCACATTGGTTGCCTCTGTATCCGGGACGACACAAACAGAAGAAGCTAGAGCCGTCGTGGCTGGGGCGACAGGAGCCTCCGTGCAGACACGGACTACCGTCGCACACGGCCCCGCGCTCCGCCTCGCACACGCGTCCCTGCCGCGTGGCGGGGCACGCGCACGCGAAGTCAAAGCCTTGGCGCCGGCACGTCCCCCCGTGCAGACACGGCGACGGCGCGCACGGGTCTTGACGGTGCTCGCAGCGTGTGCCGGTGAAGCCTTCCCCACAGCGACAGGCGAAGTCGTGGCTCACCAGCGGCCCCGTGAGCACGAGCGCGGGGCTGTCCTTCACCACGTTCTGCTCGGGATGCACACGCACCGCGTCGCTGCACACGCCGCCGTTGACGCAGGGCGGGCGCCGGGCGCACGGCGAGTAGCCGACCACGATGCCGGGCCGCTCCCCGCCGCCTCCCGCCACGGCGCTCGCCAACGCCGCCTGCCGCCGGCCCAACGCCTCCACCAGCTGCGTGCGCGGGCGATACGCGCCTCCGGGCGCGCGCGCCGCCACAGCCGCCTCCACACCACCCTCCGCCTCGCGCAGGCCGAACAGCAAGGGCGCGTCGCCGGCCGGCAAGGCGGCGCGCATCGCGTCCAGCAGCGGCTTGTAGGCGTGCGCCAAGAAGTGCGACGCGCTCTCGTTGTCCACACGCAGAGTGACGCTGTTGTCGACGGTGGCGTTGTCGAACTTGACGAACTCCACGGTGACGGTGGAGAAGACTTCGGGATGGCGGCCGTCGCTGCCCGACACGCGCAGGGAGTAGCCGGGGGCGGCCGACGAGGTCGCGGACCCGGGGGCGGCGGGAGGCAGCCCTCCGCGAGTTCCCGCGCCCGCTCCGCCCCCACCGCCTCTGCCCGCCGGCGCCGCCGCCACTAGGTCGCAGGAGCCGGGCGCGATGCTGAGCGGCGCGTCGCCTGGCGTCACGCTCACCAAGCGGCACTGGTAGTCGCCCGTGGCGTCGGGGTCGTTGGGGTGCACGTCGGCGATGCGACCCAGCGCCGCGCGTCCGCCAGACGCCGCGTCCAGGACGTGCACCAGCACGTGTACCACGCGCGGCGTCGACGGGCTGTCGTTCTGGTCCAGCACCACCACGGACACAGCGTGCTGCGCTTTCATGCGCGGCTCACCGCTGTCCTCCACTTCCACCTGCGCACCAACATCCATTTGGAACGACCTCTTTTACGTGAACTACGTTGACGGAATGAGTAAATAAACGTGAAAAGAGGTACATAGGGTCACTACAACGACGCTGAAAAAGAGGGAGCGGGCCTGGATTGATCATGTGGAACATAGTAACGACATCCAAAACAACCTTCGTTGCACCTTCCTCAGTTCCATATTGCTGCAGATGAACTGCTCAGGCACACAGCAACGGGGTAAAGGGGCGTTAACGAATTACGCCACACAATTGTTAGTTCATCTTAACCCTTGCAACGTTTTGCCACAATATCTCGACCCTGTCATTTTCAATGCGTCGTAAAGAAGTTCAAAGATATTAGAGTTTGAAATTCAAAGAGTTTATAAGAAAGCTTTATGCAATTTTTGCTCTGTTCAAAAATGATTTTAATTGTAACTTTATAGAAGACTGTGAGAATGGAGCACGCCGAGGAATTAGAATGGCCTAGGAGACGAGGCCTTTGGCCACGCGACCAAAGATTGCAAAATCACAGCTTTAAGCTTCCCAAGTAATGAGGAAATAGAAACTTGTCAGTCTTAACTTTTCTTAATTCGGGCCAAAAATGAATATGGAACAGAAGAATTCATATTCGAGGTAAAAATAAAACAAATTTGCAATAACATTACCGCCAAGAACGACCGTAATAAATCCTTAAGCAGAGAAAAAACTACGCATTGCGATAATTTATTTAAAGTATCGACGAAAAGGAAAAAAATGCGAGAAACTCTAGGTGACAATGAATCAATAGAAGTATTTATAGGATGAATAATTGTCAACGATGAAATATTTTGGACCTTGATATAATGTTTTGGGTAGGTACGAAATATTAAACAAAAATAATTTCCGAAAGTTAATATACAGTTATTTTTTACACGGCAATGAGTCTAATCACACGTTCTAAAAACGTTTATCTATATAATCGTTGTTAACGAAATTCCGAACAGAATCTCGGATTGAAACAGTCACTCATTTTATAAAATAGAAGAATTTTTTTTCATGTTTTCGCCGTTCCCTACTTCTACATTTGAAACCTCGTCGAAACTATGAGCGATTACGTTCGGTAATACTTCCGAAGGGGTTCGGACGGATGTGGCAGTAGCTGTTCCCCATTGACAAAAGTCAACCAGTTCCAATTCGCCTCGAGATCTCAAGGATCGCCGTCGAGGTCTGCGCCCCAAGCGCATTCCTCGGCCAGAGCAGAAAACGCCGTTCATTGTCCCAACCAGGACGTTTTTACCACTCACAAAAACAGCAATTACTCAAAGCTTCCAAATACAGGTACAAGTACGACAATTACGAGCGTCGGGAAGCAAGTTCAGAGGAATCGAAGGGAGAGGGAGGGGCAGGATGTGACTCGAGGAGTTTCGACTCTCCTGGAATGAGTCCGATAGCTCTGAATCATCATGATTCCATACCAGGGACTAACCTTACGGTACCCACCGCTCCTAATGTCGAACAAAGCTTTCAAAACATCCCTGACGAATAATATCCCCAAACCTTATACGTCAGGCTCATGATACATATACATTTCATTTCTCAAGTAGGCCATAGTTACATACATAAAAATTAAATTATAAATCAATATAGAAAATGATAAATAAATAAATAAATAATAAATTTATTGTCAAAAAACAGTACAAACTGCGTATGACCACGTGGAGGGGAAAAAAACTAATTTACTCTCCGGAAGCAAGCAAGGGACCATCCCATCAATTCCGATCAAGGGCCCTAAGGCAGAGGCGGATTCAAAAATTTCAGCAAAAGTTCCTAGATAAGATAAAAAGTTAGCTGCGAGTAATAATACATATATTATGTCAATATGTTTGTAATTTAACGCAAATATGTTTGTAAATTTACATGTACAAGTTATTATCGAACTATAGATTATTCTGAGTATAGTGTTTAAAAATCATAAGAATTGAAATAACACTTTATTGTTACAATAAACACGCCCCTAGACAGCCTAGAGAACCTGTATGATAAATCCGCCTCTACCAGAAGGAAAAACGGGGAAAAACCCGGGCCAGGATGGGCGTGAAGTTTCATGAAAGGCTTCCAAAAATCGAAAAAAACTTACTTCTCCTTTAAACAATTTTTCAACTGTGTACGAACATCCTATTCCATCAATAATTTCACAAATGCTCATGTATCTACATCCTCACAGAATGACTCTTTTGATCTAACTTGGTGACACAGCTCATGGCAATAAATATGAGGAGATCCTCTCACTTCATATGGGGATAGGCTAAGAAATTTTCAAAAGTTTCCTCTAGTATACTTTAGTACACATTAATACTCTAGTTACAAAAATTGTGATAGAAGATGCAGGTCAACAACGAAGAACTCAAATTAAAATAGGAAAATTAATAAAGCACCTTATCAGCAAAATAACTCCAGTATTTCCTCAAATCATCTTAAAAATCTTAAAACAATATTAATTGACTTGTTACTTGGAATGCATATTGTTACAATATATGAGTTTTGTTGATATATTGACTATCTGCTCTTGATAGTAGTTCTGCTTCACTGCAAATACCAGGGAGTGAAACGAGTAGAAAAATGATCTGGACTTAAATTAAAGTACACTGTTCACCCCACCCAATTCTGAATTGTCATGGTTTTTTAGGAAAAGAGCAAAGTAAATAATGCCATTAATATGATTACTCACTAATATCCTCGCATTGAAAAGTGACTCAAGTTAACTGCTGATAAGATTAGTTTACCTTTTAAGAGAGTTTCAAATCTTGTCATCTAGAATAGAGGAGAATTAATCCAAAATAATCCAATGACACAATTTGCTACAAACATTCATAGCAAGAACTGCTGATAATTAACTCAAATACATCTGTTAGAAAGAAAATTTTTGAATTTCACTTTCATCAAATTTAATATTCAACAAATTTCAAAAAGTATATCAATGTAAACTGACTTAAAGAGTCATAGCAAGAATTTAAAAACTTAGCTTTTTGAATTAATCCTGCTTTAAACTCTGTAGACTGTTCAGAACAAAAGTTCACTATGGCAAAAGAAACTTCAAACATAATCATTTAATATTTATACAGCTGATAACCATAAATAGCTTAAGTTAATCAAATTTGGACATAATACGATTTGATATCTCTTGCGATACAAAAACAGATGGGAAAGATTTTACAATTTTAAAACTTCATACATCTAAAAAGCAAAAAAATCTCATATATTCTGAATAGCTTTTCAAATTAAATTCATAGACTGAACCGTATACAAAATGCATTAACATTTTAAAAATACACTTCTTTCAAGAAACTGTTTTCTCTTTTCTGGGAAAGTTGCACCTATATATAAAATCTAATTTTAAGAACTAAAAATTATCTATTCAAATATTTTTTAATGATAGAATAAAATTGCATCTCATTCAAACAGAGGCAGAGCTCATGAATTTTCCAAACTTGATAGAATATACATCAACTTAATACTTTTTTTTACAGACATTACAAAATACTTTATATCAAGCTAATCATTCCAAAATATTTTGCCTTCCAATTTATTTTACAGCAAAAATTAATAAAGTCAAGGCTTCCCAATGGATAACATTTATACAATAAATAATTCTCTCTGTTTCCAATATTTTTGCAAAGATACCTTGTTTCGAACAAATACTAATACAAATATGATCCTCAAATAGAGAAAAAGAGTTAATTGCAAATTTTTGCATGACGAAGTTTGTTAAAATACACAGCAAATTTTTTATATACCTCTCAAAATAAATTATCTGATGAGGTATATATAAACATTTGCATATTTATTCAACCTTTGTCATTAAGTTTAATTATTCATTTATAATTTTAAAGCCAACTACATTAAGGTATTTCTAAACAATATGGCCTACAATATAAAGAAATACCAGCAATCACTAATTATTCAGAACAAAACAATCTCTTAAATAGTTCATTATATATTTCATTAGCCATTACCCAATAATTATACATTTCATTACCCAATAATTCAATGTTAATGCAATGAACAGCTTACTTTATTGAGGCAGAAGGAATAAGATAGAAAAGATATTCTAGCAACAAAATAAAATAACAACCCAAGATCTAAGTTGATTAATTTGAAAGACTTTAAAATCAAGAAAGAATTCTGATCGCTTTGTTAATTGCGAGACTTAAAAATTGTCAAATACATGAAAGATTGTTTTGAGTCAGCTACACTTTTAGGAATTGTGATATTCATCAGTTCTAAACTACAATACAACTTTAGTCCATTACAAGTTGTTGCAACATATCAATAACAACTATGATGAAAATACTCATTCTTCCCAAGTTGAGTAAAAAATTCTTGAAATTAAAATGATATAGCTCTTCATTCCCCCATCATCACTCCAACAACAAACCTACTTTGCTAAGATATATGAAACAGATAAATTACATTTTTCGAAACAACAAGGATCCGACAATAAAACTAGTCATTCAACCAAAAGGAAATATAAAAGATGAGCTTCAAAGATGGAATATTTTGGAGGATGAAACAAATCATTTGCTCAGCTTGGCACAAAGACATGAAACATTTTAACTCCAAGATCACAGTAAAGCTGCAAGTCACCTTTTAATTACTGACATACAAGTTTATGAAAAAATATGTTCCCTGGAGCCGCCTATCAAGGGACATTTGTATCCTAACTTCTACATCGTGAGTTAATTCCCAACTGGGGAATAATAATTCCACCTCTCATAATTGTCAATAAAAATTGACAAAATTAAGCAATAATTTCAACAAATGTGCCGACAAATGTTTCGTGGAACATGTTCATTATTATAATAAGGCACTCTAGTAATCTTTTTTATAAGAAAAATATATTAGACAAGTTTCTAAAAGGTACACGCAGTGTATACAGTATGTCAGAATTAAATACAAAATTACAAAAACAATGAAATCCTTTTAAATCACCCTCCCTCTCAAATATAATAACATTTTCGGATTATTTTTTATAAATTCGAACCCTGGTGATGGCCAGGGGTCCTTAAAGAGAAATATCAGGGTGTGTGGGTCCTTCCATTTTATTATTTTTTTAAAATTTACATCTTGAGAATGAAATTTAAGTCATACATAACACATTAAATTAAACTGCAGTTTTCATTTTAAAAAACCCTTAACAAAAAAATTTTTTTTGAAATAATTCGCTTTTTTGGTCAAATTTTTACTTTGGGGTGTTCTTGCTAACAAGTTTATTCACTACTTCAGATTTACTCAATATTATTTCAACAGTAATTCACATGAAATCGAAAATGTTTCAGAGTTCCATCTAAAATGATAACTTGAGTGAAATTATAAAAATTAAATGATTATAAAAAATTATTTAACGTGAGGTCGAAAGAGGTGATATTGAAATACAATGTTGGATAAAATAAAGTACATAATCGGTTCGTCGTGTTATATTCAATGGGCATGCTGATTATTCTTTTTTGAAGTTAAAGGATTCTTATTATTACTATTGTTCTCTCTTGTGACCCCTTTGGATCCGCCGCTGTGATGTCTCTTAGAGAGCAGAGGTATCTGCGCATGCGTTGAGGGAGCCGCGCTTGTACTCACCAGCAGATGGAGGACGGGTGTCGCCTCGCGATCCAGGCTGCGAGTGGTCTTCACCACGCCCGTGTGGGGTTCCACAGCGACGAGGTCTCGATGGCGACCTCCCGTCAGGCGGTAAGTGAAGGGTGCTCCGTTGGGTGGCAAGTCAGGATCTGTCGCACTGAGTGTGAGCACGCTGGTGCCCGCCGGCTCGTTCTCCGCCACATACCTGCACATCATTCCAAGGATTCGTGGATCGGGTGGGAAAATGGAGGAACCTCGATATCCCGACCCTAGACACGCATATTCCCATAAAGTCCGACAGCGATGGTCTAGTGGAAGCGTCTTCGCTGAGCAGGAGAGCGTGGGTTTGAAGCTGGGGTTTCTACCCCCCACTCCAGACAAATCTCGGTTCGCTACCACAAGTTCCCCGACAACCCAACATCTTTCCTTCCCAGTTTCCTCACCCAAGTTCAACGTTTAGGTGGAAGTGTCGATACATTATAATAAACGATTCATTTCACTACTATGTATACAATAAAATCAATACTACTCTAGCAATTCGGAAAATTATCGACAAAAAAAACATTACACATTGCGTGCCTTGCCTTGTACAGTCAGAAACAATTTTTACACATTTCACCCGTATGTGTATTGTATGCATCTATAGCCCTGAACAAGGAAACAAATTTTCCGGAACGTTGACAAATACTTAAAACTTTTGAAGATCTGACCTTTCCCCAACAATTCGTGGAAATTAAACCCTAAAGTTGCCACGGCCGAGTTCCCTTTCGAGAGAGAAACCATTCCGTTCGGAATGTCCTCGTCCCGCGAGCAAAAACACTCACCCCGTGGTCCCCGCCGCTTCGAGAACGGGTCCGTTGTCGTTCACGTCCAGCACGTTCACTCGGAGCGTGGCCGTGCCGGTCTGCGGCGGCGATCCGGAGTCGATGGCTCCGAGCGTGAGCGCGTACGCCGCCACGGTCTCGCGGTCCAAGCGCGCCGTCGTCTCCACGTCGCCCGTCTGCGGGTCCACTTTGAAGGCGCGGCCCACGTTGCCGCCGATGATGGAGTACGAGAACTGGTTGTTCTGCGGACGCACGTCCTTGTCGACGGCGCGCACCGTGGCGACGCGCGTGCCGGGCGGCGCCGCCTCGGACACGCTGGCGTCGTACGCGGCCTGCGCGAACTCCGGCGGGTCGTTGCCGTCTTGCACGGACACCACCACCTGCACATCGGAGCATCGGAGCTTTCAACGGCACTAAAGTGTGACCAGTGATTGAGGCTTTTCAAAAGAAAGCTTCCAATACCGAAGTATTGAGAAGGACGTACCTGCGCTTCGTCCGTGTCGTTGCCGCGAATGCCGCCCGCGTTCTTCGCCAACACCAGCAACACCACGCGGTTCTGCGTCTCGCGGTCCAAGCGGCGCGACACGCGGATGGTGCCCGTGTCGGCGGCGATGCTGAAGCCGCGGTCGTTGCTGGCGCCCACGAACAGGTAGTAGACGACGCCGTCCGCTCCGGCGTCCAGATCCGTGGCCTTGACGGTGCCCACGCTCGTGCCCACCTCGGCCGACTCGGACACGTCGAAGTGAAAGACGGGCTGCACGAACTTGGGGAAGTACTCGTTCTGGCCCGTCACGTGCACCTCGACGCGCGTCGACCCGTACATGGGCGAGTCGGGGTTGGCGGCCACCACGTCCAGCGCGTACACGTTGCGCTCCTCGTAGTCGAAGCTGGTGCGCGAGTAGATGACGCCGGTCTTGGACTCGATGCTGAAGGCGTCGCGGCCCGACCCGCCCACCAGCGAGTACTGAACCACGGCGTTCTTGGCGGAGTCGGCGTCGCGCGCCTCCACGCGGAACACGAACGAGTGCGGCAGAGAGTTCTCGGGCAGGAAGGCGCGATACAGCTGCTGGTCGAAGGTGGGCGCGTTGTCGTTAATGTCGGTGAGGGTGACGGTGAGCATGGCGGTGGCGGCGCGGGGTTCGAACGCCAAGTCCGTCGCCGTGATGTTCAGGTGGTACTCCGGCACCGTGTCGTAGTCCAGCGGCTGCTGGATGGTGACGGCGCCCGTCGTCGCGTCCACCGCGAACTCGCCGCGCTCGTTGCCGCCCGAGATGGCATACGACACCATGCCGTTGGGGCCTTGGTCCGAGTCGGCCGCCGACACCGTCAGGATGGTCGCGCCCAGCGGCTCGTTCTCGGGCACCAGCACCTGGTAGCTGAGCGCCGTGAAGATGGGTGCGTGCACGTTGTCGCCAGCCACCACCAGCGTCACTGTGGTGTCCGCGTGCTGCGGGGGCACGCCGCGGTCCTGCGCGCGCACGCGCATCACCAGCCGCTGCAGCAGGCGTCCGCGTAGGGGCCGCAGCACCGAGATCCATCCCGAGCTGCGTTCCACGTCGAAGAGGTCGGAGCCGTTGCCTTCCAGACGCTGATACTGCACCTGCGCACGACACCGGCCTCATGCACATCTCATTTCAAGGTGTACGTAGGGATCTTTAATTCATACATATGCTTTATACAAAGTAGTATTAGATAAAATCGAAACAAAATCTTATGTGAAGAAACTTGAATCTTCAACTCCTCAAATTGATGTACAATACTTCACCAATATTTGGTTTTTACTTCAAGTCTTGAATCATGTATTAAATACTTATCATAGAAATTATAAATTCTGCGAGCTATCACGCAGTGGAAACGATACATACTTGCAATTTGGATTAAAACGTTCATTCGTCGCGGAAGGGCAAAGGTAACTACATATTTACTACGACTGTGATGCCACTCTTAAAACCAAAGAGGAAATAGAAAATAAGAGGGATTACCATTGTATTCGAATAGATTTAAACGAAATCTGAAAGTTTGACAGAAACAGAGGTAGTTAACTAAATATGCGAGGATGCGTTCCCAAAGAGTCGAGTCCCTACGGGAAGTCTTCAAAGATTCAGGAGTTTCATAAGTCCATCATTTGAAAAGATCGAAGGAAATCGATTAAAAATGTTTCAAAATGAAAGTTTTTTAGGATTTTATATACGAATTGAAATAAAAAGAAACTATATAAAAACCAAACTAATCCAACAACCCCTGTGGATTTCACAACTATTTCAGTGAAATTCAGTTCTCAAAGTCAATTAAGAAATTAATTTACTGTTCAAATGTATTGAAAATAAATTTCCTCAAGACCGCTCTTGTTCTGATCGAGTCCCATGCAACAAATGTAAACGTGAATTGCTCGTCCTTATTTAACACGAGGAAGAGGAATAGGTGGAGGAGGCGATCGAGTGTACCCACCTCGGCGTTGATTCCGAAGTCCACCCGGTCCGTGGCCGTCACCCGCAGCACCCTCTGGCCCGGAGTGGCGGACTCGGGCACCGGGGAGAAGTACTCCTCTTTCTCGAAGACAGGCGCGTTGTTGTTGGCGTCCACCACGTTCACCGCCACCAGGCACTCGGACGACATGGGCGGCTTGCCGTTGTCCGTCGCCGTCACCGTCAGCACGTACTGGTTCTCCGGAGACGCCTCCATGGCCGTGTGCTTGTAGCGCAAGCTGCGCTTGCTGAACAACTCCCCGCTGGCGGGGTCCACCGTGAACAGGTCGGAAGGGTGCTTGAGCGCGTACGAGATGACGGCGTTGGGGCCCTGCTTGTCGCGGTCCGCCGCCACCACCTGCCCCACCAGCACCACGGGCCTCTGCAGCTCGGGGAAGTTGAAGGAGTAGTACGAGTGCTCGAACTCGGGCGCGTTGTCGTTCTGGTCCTGGATGGTGATGGTGAGCGGCGTCTCCGAGCGCCACGACCCGTCCACGGCCACCACGCGCAGCAGGTACTCGTCCTGCGCCTCGCGGTCCAGCGGCCCCACCACCGTCACGTTGCCCGACACGGCGTCCACGGCGAACTTGCCGCCCGGGTTGTCGGTGAAGCTGTAGGTGGCGTTGGCGTTCTCGCCCACGTCCTGGTCCGAGCTGGTGATGCGGATGACGAAGGTGCCGGCCTCCGCGTTCTCCGTCACGTTCACGCTGAAGAGGCGCGTGAAGCGCGGCGGGTTGTCGTTCTTGTCGAGGACGGTGATGAGCACCGAGGCGGAGCCCGCCAGCGCCGGAGTGCCGCGGTCCAGCGCCTGCACGGTCAGCGCGTACGAGCCCACGCTCTCGCGGTCCAGGCGCTGCGCCGTCAAGATATCTCCGGTGTCCGCGTCGATCTGGAAGGCGCCGGCCGCGTCGTCCAGCAGGCGGAAGGTCACCTCGCCGTTGGCGCCCGAATCCGCGTCGCGCGCAGACACGCGCAGCACGCACTGCGGCGGCGCCTCCTCCTCTGCGATGGACGCGTTGTAGAGAGCGCGCTCCAGCACCGGCGCGTTGTCGTTGGCGTCTGTCACGTTGATGAGGAGTCTGTGCGCGAGGGGAGCGTGTAAGGAGCGGTTGGAAAGCTAAGCGACCGCAGCGGCAAGGAAGTGACAGTGACTCACCGAAGGACGCTGCGCAGAGGTGGCGTGTCGGCGTCGCGAGCCTCCACCCACGCCTCGTATTGCGGCGCCGTCTCGTAGTCCAAGCCCCCTCCAGCCACCACCACTTCGCCCGTCTTGGGGTGGATACGCAGCGCGTCGCCCACGTTGCCGCCGGCCACGGCGAAGCTCAGCACGCCCGCGGGTCCTTCCTTGGGCGAGACGGCGCGCACGCGCGTCACGGCGCTGCCGGCGCCCACGTCCTCCGCCAGCGTGAAGAGCGTGTCGGCGGGCGCCGGCGCCGCGATGCTGGGGAAGAGGTGCGCGGGTCGCAGGCGCACCGTCACTTCGGCGGCGGCGGCGCGGGGCTCGCGTCCCGAGTCGCGCGCTTCCATCGTGACACGGAACGCGCGCTCGCCGCCCGCAGACGTGAGCTCGCGCGCCGCCTTCATCACGCCCGACGCCGCGTCCACCGAGAAGAAGGTGGCGTCCTCGCCAGCCAGGGAGAAGCGCACGCGGCTGTTGGCGCCGTCGTCGTCGTCCGTGGCCTTGGCGCCGAACACGAAGGCGCCCGGCGGCGTGCCCTCCGGCACATGCACGGTGTACCTGCGCACAACACCGAATCGCGATCGCTCAAGTGGAAGGGGATCCCAGTCCCGAGAAATCATTACTTTCCCAATTTTGTATCAGCAGTAAACATTCTGAAGAGATATTTACATTTTCGTTCTGGGTTTTAGCTGATGTCCACATCGTGGGCAACTAACGCTGCTTACTAACGGAGGCAAGCGAGTTTCTTTGACTCTCTCCGTCGTAGTCTCACCTTGCACTGGAGAAGCTGGGGGCGTTGTCGTTCTCGTCCAAGACGCGCACCGTCAGATTGACGGCGGACGCACGCGGCTCCGTGGGGCTGCTGTCTTGCGCCACCAGCGTCAGATGGTACACGTCCACGTCTTCGCGGTCCAGCGCCGCGGCGGTGCGCACCACGCCGGTGTCCGCGTCCACGCGGAAGCGGTGCGCGCGCTCGCCCAGCAGGCTGTAGCGCACGCGCGCGTTGAGGCCGGCGTCGTGGTCGTGCGCGCGCGGCTGCACCACGCTCGTGCCCGCCGGCAAGTTCTCGCGCACGCTGCCTTCGTACGCTTGGCGCTCGAACTCGGGACTGTGGTCGTTGACGTCCTGCACCACGACGCGCACGGTGCCGGAGCCGGTGAGGGGTGGCGTGCCTGCGGAGGAGGGATTCAGTCAGCTTCCGTGGGGACTCCCTTTTTCTTTTACTTCCTTGTCGTCTCAGAAAGTGTGAAGATCCTTACGATTCTGCAAACCGTCTAGTATCACCCGCGCCAGTAATCCATTCCTAGACACCATCGCCAGTGCACATAGGAGATAAAGGAGCATATTCGTTTTGAAATAGGTTGTGATCCTAATACGAAGTTTGGTGTAAGCATTGCTGACGTAGACGTGACAGACGCAGTGCCGCATTCACGATATGGTTTTCCTTTAGGGGGGAGATTACAAACTATACACTCAGAAAAATACCCACAGGTACTCATAATAATTTTTTGCTATTGCACTGATATATTTAAAATTCTAGAATTTTTTGAGGGGGGGGGGCGAAGTCTAGTCCCGTTTGTCCTCGGATAGATGCCTCACCCTCACAACAGTCCGAACCGTATCACTACTGTAATATTTACGTCAGATAAACGTCGATGAAACAAGAAATGTATATTAATTTGTTATCACGCTATTCAAACATTAGCTAAACAATATTAACTAGTTCAATTACATTACTACAACTAACAAATTGCGTGTACAAAATGCAGGTCGTGTTACAGAACAGATAAAATTCTGATCAGGAATGAAGTAACTGTTTAAGATAATTATTAGCGTTGGATGTTATTGAGGTTAAAGTTCGAGATACAAAGAGACAGTACAACTGTTTTTGAAATATTATGTGAGATTATAGATATTCATGTGAGGTGATAGAATATTATGTGAGGCAACTTGTCAAACAGGCCAAGATGTGTCTGACGACATGAATCAGAAATCAAAATATTAAAACTCTGAACTGATATTGTTGAATGTACGGTTTAAAATTGAAATAAACAAGTAATAAGTAAGCGTCGGTAGTGTTTGCACGGATTCAGTTGTAATTACTCTGAATGTCTTTGAGTTATGCCCTGCGTTTCTAAATCCACATTTCTCTTTTTCCGTTTTCTTCTATTCATTAACATCTTCGATTCCAATCGAAACAACCCAGCGACGGTTCGCCTCCTCGAGCCAAGAAACAGACGCACAAGACAAAAGCCCTCATTTCGCGGGATTTGGAAGTCGTTCGGCCATTTTGAAATACACCGGGGGCCCAACATCGCAGCATCAAGGGTCGTTGACCTCAGCCACATTACATGGACCATCAACGAAAACGCTGAGCGACCATTTGTAAAAAATGTTGCATGATTTTACCATCAATCACCTATTGTTCTCATAGAACAAGACCTATTCCATGCTCTAAGGATTTGTTTTTTTTCATACATTGCTGATTATTAGTATTTATGAATTTCATTTAAGAAGTTACAATGGAAATTTTCTGTTCAATATTCAATACCCCACCCGGACCTAGATAGGTTAAAGCAGTTATGAGATATCTCCTCTATAAACAACCCAGTTTATTGATTATCCAAATTCTTATATAAAATTTTATAGCCAATCTTAGACGAGAATTACAATTTCACCGTAAAAATGGCTTAGAATGTGCTAATAGAATTAAGGAAATCAAAATCCCAAATGATTTGACCATAATGCCAATAGATGTTACTAATATGTACCCTTCCATTCCACATGATTTTGTTATCTCTACTATTATGCAATATTTTGTTAAAGAGAAAGATGTTTTAAAAATTCCAATTGATGAAATGATTGCAGGTATCAAAATAATTCTAAAATCGAGTTATTTTAAATTTAATAAACAATATCATCACCAAGTAGATGGTACACTCATAGGAGGCATTTTCAGTCATTTATTGTACGAGGTAGCTATGCGAGACCTTGAACAAACATTCTTAGAAGATTTTGATTATCTGCTCTACCTAAGATATGTCGACTACTCCTTGATAATAATCAATAGTAATAATATTAATGAACTATTTGAAAGGTTAAAGGAAACTTTAATGAAAAAAGAAATTCACACTAGAAATTGAAAGTAATAAAACTATCAATTTTTCTTGATTTAAGTATTATAAATGAATCAGGCCATGTAATCATTGATTGGTTTAAAAAGCAAAGTTCCATTGATAGACTAATTAATTAAAAAATTGAGTCATCCTTTTTATTAAAAAAAAGGCAGCTGTCAATGGTCTCATTAACAGAGTACTCAGCATCTCTGATCATAAATTTTGGACAAAAAATATTAAAGAAATTGAAATAACCCTGATAAAAAATTACTACCCCCTTAAACTCATTAGAAAACAAATAAAAAAACTTCCTGTATCACAAAGAAATCAATAGTATAGAAAATTTGTTTCTGACTTCAAATAAATTTCTTATAATCCCACACATGCCCAAAATCAATTTTGATGTAGATAGAATGTGAAAACAATACAACATGAAATTAATCAATCAAATTTGGAACAGACAACCATATGCCAGGAGCAACAAAGACTAAATGGAAAATGTTGGTGTCGTATATAAGATTGCATGTATAAATTGTAATAATGTGTATATAGGCCAGACTAAAAGGAAACTAAATACCAGAATTAAAGAACATATGAGAATATTGAGCAATAGTATAGATACCAGAGAGAGTGGGATTGTTAAACATTGCATAGATAATAACCATACGAAGGATTTCAAGAAAGTGAAGGTAATAGATAAAGAAGAACATTATTACAGAAAACTAATTTCAGAATCTATTCATATTAAAATTAATAACGGTTAATAACCAGATCAAAAATAACACATTTACAACTGAATTTGATAGCTCATTGAACTTGTTAAAACACATCAAATGAAATGTTTCAAGGTTGGCAACAGTGCAACTGGTAACTTGCTCACAGCACAGTATTTCTGGCACTCTATCGCCAAAATAACAAGAAGTATAACATGATGCACGAGGTCATTGAAACATACAGCTGATGTTGAATTTTATTATAAATCTACAAAGATGTTACCGTTTTAGAATTTGACAAGTGGTATTCCCAATAACTTTTATTACCAAAATATCAACACTTAGTAAGTATGATGTTTGCTTATTTTATTTCTCTTTTATATAATACTTATAATTTGTACTGGTTTGTTAGAGTTGTTTTTGCAAGTTATCTAATATGCTGTAGATATCTGTGGTAGCAGAGCAAGGAAATAATGAACCTGAAGAGGAGGCCTGAATTAAAGCCTTGAAACATTGTTTTTGTCCTGAACCAATGTGAATTGTGAATTTTAAATATCAACAAGAATTTTTTATGTGATTCATTTATATCTGTGGCATATAAATAATATCAGCCTTTAAAATATATGCACATAGAATAGAACATTAAAACAGTGTCGATACATGTGCTTCAGTTTCAATAACAGAAATCTAAGAAATAATTCATATAAAGATCCAAGTATATTTGCAAACACTTCTCAAAATTGGCTTTGATTTTTTAATTTTTTTTATAGAAGCAAAGAATGATTTTGTGTACAAAAGTTTAATTTTCTATGCAAATACAGTACATTCAGTTTACAAACAGAAATTGGTGTGTGTCACATGTGCACAAGGCATTTTATTCGAACGCCTGGTTTGGGCAGATTAATTTAATTCCCTTGTGATGCTCCACCACTTCAAGTTACTGTTTGAAGAGTGTTGTGCCTTTAAATAATGTAAATTGAACTGACCACAGGGAGACTTCATTTTGAAAAAAATAAATCCAAAGATATGAGAATGATAAATACTCAAGAGGCTAAAGCTGACATGAAATCCGAAATTTCACATTCACAAACAGATTCCACAAAATGTCTCAACTCGAACTCCATTAATTTTCTCTAAAATTATTATATATATTGATTCTTAACAAATGTATCGTTCTTACGATTCGGTCCATCGACACTGGTCCAAGTATTCTACTTTTGGAAGGAACATATCTCGAGAGGACTTGCAATCGTCCGAGGCGCCTATCGCAACATCTGTTTCCCATTCAAATTATCTTGCTCGCGCTCTTTTCCTGCCGCCGTAACGCTCCCAGGGAATGTGGACTTACAGTCATTACCACACTCCGGGAACACGTGTATCGGATAAAATTCCTGATGAAACTACTCAAATGCATTGTTTGCTGTCCTGTCGGAATGGAACTACGAGATTTCGACCACTTCTCTTTTTGGCCGCGCGACGAGGCGGTCGTAAGCCTCCCACATGCAAAACCCGACTCCACAATTTAGACGCATTTTTCCGAAAGTATTTGTCTGACGATGTTCCCGGCCGCCGCACGCAAGTAAGAAGCTTGAGAGCGAGGCAAGTGGCTCCGCCGACGGCGCAAGTGAAAAGCGTCATTTTGCGTTATCCAGCTTCGAAAATATTCGGTGGGTGTTCTCGGGAGTACAAATGGCGCGTGCGGCCGTGCCACCGTCCGACCAACCCTCGGGGTCCCGCATTCCTGGGCCACGCCGCGCCGAGTCGCCCCTCTCCGCGCTGCCGTGCAATGTGTCCCACTCATATATTTATAAGATACTTAGGTGCTAAGCATATTTAAGAAGCTCCAACATAATATGCATATATTCAAATGAGGCCGGGCGGACGGCGAGGCAGCCGAGCCGTGGGAGGGGAGGCGGTGAGGCGGTTGAGCCGTCGCGGAGGCCGCGGGGGGCGGGAGGGGTGGGGAAGGACTCCCGCCTCCACGCACCGCTATCCCCACCCCATGGACGACGCTAGCGGCAGTGCGTTGCGGAGTTCGCTCTTTCTCTTATTCCAGGGTTCAAGTCTGCCTAGTAGTTTACGAGAATCGAAGAAATGAGGACAAATTACAGGTTCCTGGAACAACATTACTCTGCTCAACGGCGACATTAGCAATTTGAATGATTTCATCGAAGGTCACCCGTTTATAAACTCTTTAGGAAGTTTGCCATGTTTAATGTTCCTTTGAAAACCCAGAAGCAACGGCCTAACAATACGAATCAATTCTTCGGGGAGTCGTGTAATTGAAAAGGTGCATAAGCGAGTGGATGATGAGGTCAACAACCGAAGAACAAAAGTTTCGTTCGGAGCAGAGACGGGAAATGTTCCTCTGGACCTCTTCGAGAAGGACACGCGGAAAATTTCCATAAACTTCGGAAAAAATTGATTAAACGCGGAGGCACAGTAAGACAAAGGCAAGGCATTCGAATAATCCAACTTCTACAATGCTTAAAGCTCACAAACCCCCGCACATAATTCCGTGGGAAGTATTGGCCGTGAGAGACTGGGAGTGATAGCATTATGTGGATTCCGTGAGCGCAGCGACCAATCAAGCGCCTGCCCGCCCACGCGTTGAAAATAATAAGAACAATCTGTGAGAAAGAAGACCTCAAATGCGATCGAAATAAATACAAGAAGAGGGTTCAGTCGCGAAACTTAATGTTTCTTTGCTTCGAGAAATGTAACTTAAGAAAAAAATCATACGGAAATGCCCTGCGTTTATTAGTTTATTTCGAATTAGTCGCAGTAAATTACTTTATTGTCCTCATTGTGGTCATATGTTGTTTGTAACAGTTCTCCCGACAATAAATTATTTCTCTATTTATTGTCAGTCTAATTGACTTGATGTTGGTACAGCACTTGTGCACATTGCAGCCAACACTTTTACTTCGCCATCGTCCATAAGGGTAATGATAGGTGTACCTCGCGCTATGTTGGCAAGACATTCGAACTTGAAACCATTGCCAACTTCGGACACCAATTCAATTCACTTGCTCTTGTGGCGCTATTCTGTTCCTTCTACATCGAGCGTGTGGATCGATTATCATCTTGTGTCTAAGTTCGTTGTTATCAAACTGTATTTTTCTACAGCAAATAGTCGCGTTTGTGACTTCTATAAATATGTATTTCGTAAAGTTGGCGACTCGTGTTAAACAGTCACATTGCTTCATTTTCGGCAAAGTTATATGCCTTTGAGTCATACGCAACTGCTGCTATACGGATAACAACGATGAAACACCAAGAAAAACGTGTATTATTGAAGTTCCTTTTAGTTCTTCCGGAGACTCAATTCCCACTGGAAATAACGAAATTCGTAATGCGTGTTGAAACTTCAAATACACGAACTGCCTTCATATAAAGCTTCTAAAAACGACCCGGAATCGGTGGACAACCCGAAACATTCAGATTTGTACCATCAAACAGAATTCTTTTCGGAACAAACTAATAATGTTAAATTTTAGCATTTATTTCTGTTGAATATTCGACCTTTCAAGGTACGAGAAGCGCATTCCAACAAAAGTTTTATTACACTACACTTCACTGCAAGACTAAAAAATCCGAGAATCTCCACGATTAGGGAAAGCTTCATAATTTTTATTCGTAGCATAAAAACCCAGTCGGCAGTTTCAAAGTTACAGGTTTCCTAAGGTAATATATAATCGCCTCAATATCGTATTATCACACGCAATATACCTGCCCAGTTCCATTGTCTGGCTCTCATAAAATCTACGAGACGAAATCGTAGAGAAAACGTTTCTAATTGACATTACTTTTTTTCAGAAAAACATTTTCCAATTCATCATCGAATGTTTTGAATTCTTGATTCGACTGACTAAATATGCAAAACTTTTTTCACCTTCCACGCAACACCGTCGGCCTCGGCATGTCAAACGCTCGGACAAGCAAAAAACTGACATTCCTATGCCACAAACCGCGAGCATGATACACAGCCATAACGAAACCCGGGAAGTAGGGGAGTCATATTTGTTAAATTCAATGATAAGGTATTTTGTTTGTAAGTCTTAAATATGAAAAAGGATTTATTATTGTGCATTACTATTCTTATGTATTGTGAATTGAACAAGACGAAATAAAAAGCCGCATGAGCCACTAAGTGACCGTCGCCTTCTGAATTAGATTTCAAGTTTTGTTAGGGCAATACACCTTGAGCAGAACAGAGCAGAGCGGGAGATTACAGAATACTTGAATCAAATTGTCAGGAAAGGAATAAATCAGTCGAATGATATTAGAAAGAAGAATATCTAGTCTCAAGAAGACTCGACTACACAAATTTTTTCGTGCGTCCACAAATTGCCGGTTGGCGATGGCTGATTGAGTCAAAACAAAATTTCTGATATTACTTTCACAGTTTCTTCTTTAATCTTTCTACCTCCTTTATTAGAGTTGAATTCTAGCTTCCGAACCTTTATTTGGTCTCATCATATCTCACTAAAACCCAAGAGACTCGTCGCGCAGCATAAAACCCTTTATGCGGGTTTCATGAAACGTGTGGTGTATGTACACCAGTTCGGTTAGATGTAAAGCGTCGCGAAGATCCCGAGTTCCCTGCCCATCCCCGCGTTGACATCGCGATTTTTCGCTGTCTTCGTGAAGGCCTCATTGTTGAGCAACCGAGGAATATTCCCTGGCGACTGACCTCGAGAGCGCGGGCGCGCATGCGCCGTCGCGCCGGCCGGCCGCCCCGGGCGCCCAGCCACCGCCTCTTACGTTAGCGATCAGCCCTCGCCGAGAACTGGTCCCAGGAGAACGTCCCTGCAGGGTGGCAGATCTAATCGTGGTCATGGTCAATGACCACGCAGAGAACCCGCATCAGTATCGGACGGATCCCCAGGGAAGGAAAAGTTGAACGTCCAATAACCGAGAAGTTCTCGAGACTCCCTCCGTCCAGGTGGAGATCCGGCTCTCGAAAAGTACAGCGTGCCCATACTGCCGCCACGCCGCTCCAAGCCTCGACAACATTTATCATCGCCGATGCCCACTGCATCCGCACCCACGGTCTCCACTCCAGCCGCGGAGGAGTGGGTTCCAACAAACTCCACTCAGCAGATGGCACCGCGAAGCTTTGCTCGCCAAGTATGGCGCCCATTTGCTTTGAGAACGATTGCTCCACTCACTCGAAACAGAACAGACACTATTCCATATTTACTGCAGGATTGCGATGTGGTTTATCGAGTTATAAGTCTCCTAGAAGTGTTTTCCCAGTCGTTATCAACTACCATCTGATATCAGGATGTGTTCTTTGCGATGAGTCTGAAGATGTTGATAAAAGCGGAAACATCTACTTCAATCGATCCACTTGGGAACAGATGATACACTTCAGTTGCACTATTTTTTAATCCCGGGAGTGGAAAAATGAAATGAGTGAACATAATTTCAACTCTAAATCTGAGCCAGTTATTTTTCAAGCATCATTTAAAAATGAGAAGGAAATATATTAGAACTCATCTTTGGAACAAATAAAATAACACTACAGTCCCTGCAACTGTCATATCGGAAACACGTTGGTACAATGCAGTGTAACTCGCGTGGATGAAAAAAATGAGCCAAAATCTTCGAGAGATGTGTCTCAGATTATCGTCCAAAGAAAGGTCACTTCAGATTTGGCGATGTAGACTAGGTATCAAGATCGAATTATGACATTGCATTTAACTGGGCCATACCAATTCAACGAACCTACTTACTTTTACACAATACATAGAAATGAATAAATATTTTAAAATTATTCACCCCGCGCCAAGTGGGTGTAATTTTTGGAAAGTACGTCTCTGTTAAGAGACGCTGTGTATTTTTTTCAGTGCACCTGCAGAGTGTCCAGTTAGACTGGAAACTAGACTCGACATTCACCATTTGATGCTCCGAATTCCCTCTTGCCTCGCACGCGAACTAACTGCCTTCACGATGCGCCAACCATTGGGACATGGCATCCTGAAACGCGGCTTGTCTTATTTCCTGAGGATCATTCAGACAGAGTGACAGAATAATGTATATTAATAAGTTGCATGATTGCTCGCACCTCATCAGGCTTCCACACTCCCACTGAATTATTCCATCCTGTGAGCGGTGGCGATTGGGCAAGGTGGGGGTAGGGTTCCTCTCCCACCACACTTTTCGGAGGAAAGAATATTTATACACTTTGGCCTCTACTAGGAATATATATAAACTAACAATGCTGTCTTGTAACCTTTCCTTTAATTTCTTCGTGGCTAGACGAATCGAGCAGCGCAACAGAGAGAAGTGAATACACAGCATGTGAAGAGTAGTAGCAGGGGTAACAACAACAATTTACATTTTGGATCCTCCCCCTGTAATCGCCCTCCCCAGACAATCCAGTACTTTTGGTTGTATACTAAAATTTTTAACTCAGCCCTCATTAATTGCCAATCGCCGCCACTGCACCTAACCTCAAATACTTCAAACTTCCTACGACGACAAGCTACGTTTTCGCTCCACGATGTGACATCTAATTGGGATCTCCGCTCAATCCGAGTCGGTGAGAAGTAGGATCAAAATGGTGAATGGGCTGGGAGGTTAAAATTACGTGTCAGGCGACGTGGCTCTAACACCGGTTCCTGCTTCGTTTCCCACCACCTTAGCGGGAAACCCTCAGTCAAATCGGAGAACACCCGAAGAGAATTGCGAGGTGATACACACCGTGGTGATTTTGAAAATAAAAATATCCCGAACCGTTTGAAAAGTACTGAAATAAATTTTTGTCAACGCCATTCTTTTATTTCTTACGCTTTTTCGATTCCCTCTGCTATCGATCACATGGTTGAATGAGGAGAGACGTGGAGGACACGTCAATGGCGCTTTGCCATCTGACGCTGCTGTTGCCACAGACAAGAGATCAGGTCTTCCAAATAATGCGAATACGACGCAAAACAAAAAAGTTGACCAAGCAAAAAACAACAACACACATTTCACTTACGATAACGCCAGAAAAGTGTTTGTGCGTTGTAGTAATATTTTGAAGTGTTTTGATGACAAAAATAGTTGTTTGCACGAATTCACTCGGATTTTCGTTGAATCGACATACAGGGATCCGAAGTTCAACGTTCAGCTCACACAATACGAAAGTTACTACTACGAGCTCTGTTTCGTTCATGTTGTTTCGAATTCTGCGAAACAGTTCGCGAGAGGAATATTCGTTCTCTTTGAGTCGTACGCTTTTGATTGATTGATTGATTGATTGATTCGAGGAGAATATATCGAGAGCAATTTTAACATACATGTGTATCCCATTTTCCAATGGACATCCGCGAAGGTAACAACCAGGTTTCGAACTCAGATCCTTTGCCTCTCATTCAATTGCGCCAGCGAGTTGACGGATTCAAAGGAAAATAACGCGACTCTAGTTGTGATCTTCAAACATAAAGCCAGTCTCCCTCGTGCAACCTTCTTGTTAAGGGTAGAAAAAAGAGGACGAAATGAAGAGGATTCCAGTTATGATCAAGGTCGACAATTCCATGTTTCATTTTTAAAATCAATTTTTATCGCAAATTTCTAAGTTTGTGGGGTAGTTGCTTACATGGACTCGAAAGAGCAAGATTATTTAAATATTCTGTGGAGCTGTATGTCATGCGAATTGAAAACGGACAGAGGTTAGTAAAACAAAAAAATATTTTTTTAGTATATTATAGAACTTGGTAGTGTGCGGAATTGTGCCTACATCGTCGTAAAAAACGAACCAAAGAACAATAGAGGTGAAAGAAATGGAAGGCAATGGGCCATCCTTCGTACAACTTTGGAAAGAGACCTCAAAAGCAATTTCCATAAAATCAGAGATGAATAAAGAAATTTCAAAAATTAAAATGACGATTCCTACTCGATTGCCTTTGCATTTACACTGAAAGAACAGGTTTGGATGTGAGCTCCAAATTCAGACGAAGGAAAGGATTTCCCCAAACCTCCGGATGTAACATATCAACCTGATAGTTTCCAAGCTACAAGGTTGGGATGTCATTTCCTTCGGTTTGGAATTCCCTTCCTTTCTTAAACCCTAGAGTTCTGACATTTAGTGTTTTCCAGGTATACCTTTTGCTTGACTCGCGTATTGCAAGGTCTTTTGGGTCGTCCATTGCAGCGACTGCACTGCCCCGATATAAATGAACACGGCATCGAGGCAATGTTTGAATCAGAGTCCATTGGAGGGAGGACTACTAACGAATTTCCCAATATGAAATAAACGATAAGGAATAAAAAGCAGTTGCAGCCAAACCCAGCGACGCATTGAGGAACAAGGATTCCGATGGGGAGAAGCAGAAGAGACAATAGATCGTATCCTCCTTCGCCGAATACACGAGAAGTGACACATTAAATACAAATACTACTCGAGAGAGAAAAAGTAGGAAATGTTGGAAGAATTTTGCTGCAGGATGCGGCGCAGACGTCGATCGCACTCACCTGTGTCCATCGCGACGAGCGCCAGCACGTGCTCGGCCTGCGCCTCGCGGTCCAGCGCCCGCAGCAGCGACACGTCGCCCGAAGACGCGTTCACGCGGAACACGTCGGCGTCGCCTTCCTTGAGGAAGTAGCGCACGTGGCCGTTGTAGGGCGGCGTGTCGGCGTCGTGCGCCACCACCGTCACCACGTAGCCGTCGGGCGTCGGCAGCACGTTCTCCATCACATACGCCACGTATGGCGAGTCGAGGAACGTGGGCGGGTTGTCGTTGATGTCTGCGACGGCGATGGCGACGGTGGCCGTGTCGGAGCGCACCGGGGGCGCCAGGGACACTCCCGCGCCGCCCCCGCCGCCCGCGCCCTCGCCGCCCACGCTCGTCTCCGCCCCCGACGTCCCCGTCGCGGCCGCCGCGCAGTCCTCGGCACGCACCGTCAGCAGGTAACGGCTCTTGCGCTCGAAGTTGAGGTTCTTGGCGACGCGCACCACGCCGGTGTCCTCGCTGATGCTGAAGTCGCGGTTATCGTCGCCGCCCGCGATGGAGAAGCGCACGCGGCCGTTGGCGCCTTCGTCCACGTCCGTCGCGGACACCTGCAACGCCATCCAGCCTTCGAGTCCCGCGCTCTCGCGATAAAACACATGCTCCGAGGGGAAGGGGCCTCTGCGGGTAGAGCTACACGCTAGGAACTGGAGGCTAAAGAGGTCACGATACACCCGACGAACATCCGTAATTCTCAACACAATTCGATACAAATAGACTTCGACTGCTTATACTGTACAAATTTACCATTGAAATAAAAAGGCAATCAGAAATGTCATATACGCAATCGTTGGCCATCCTTCCCGACAGAAAAAACCTGACTTTCTAAAAAACTGACGTTTAGGGCAACCGTACCGATTCGCAAAGCAACTACAATTTCTGCGATCATTTCGCCCAAGTCGCCTGACCAGAAAAGTCTACAACATGGTACGGGGAAAAAGAGTTGTGTGTGAATTGGTATGAGTAGTAATTGATGTATGCAGTCAGGCGTAATAGCTAACTTATGAGCCCTATTTTGTAAAAACACGCTCGAAATAGCGGAATCAGAATACCTGTAACACGCTGGCCCCGATGCTCGCGTTCTCGGGAACCGACGCGCTGTACTGCTTGGGGTCGAACACGGGACTGTTGTCGTTCTCGTCCAGCACCCGCACCAGCACGCGCGTGCGAGTGGCGCGCGGCGGCTCGCCTCGGTCGCGTGCCGTCACCACCAGCGTGTAGTTGGCGCGCGCCTCGCGGTCCAGGCGCCCCGCGACGCGCACCAAGCCGTCGACAGGCCCCAACGAGAAGAGGGCGGCGTCCGCTTGCGAGTCGGATTCCGTCACCAGCGAGTACTCAACGTACGAGTTGCGGCCCTCGTCGCGGTCCACGGCCTTCACGGCCATCACCACGGTGTTCGGCGGCACGTTCTCCGCCACCACCGTCTCGTTCGGAGAAATGAATTCAGGCGCCGCGTCGTTCACGTCTTTCAGCACAATCGTCACCTGCAACACAGCAACAGTCACCGAGACGCTCCGGCGTGGATGACAGACGGCCACAACTCTCATTTGTTCGTGCTACCATAACCTACAAGTTAACATCAATTAATTTTTGGTGAGAAGTTACCCCCCCCCCATACTCGCACACACAAAAATCATTTCTGGTTGTGGAATTGCTCTTCTGCAATACATATTTCATCATCCAAAAACTGCCATTATTGAAATGAAACACCATTATTGAATTCTTCTCGTGAAATTCGCCACTTCACCAAGCCCTAGCACATTATTCTCTACTGAGCTGATAATGCTATAATATACTGGCAATGCGTCATCTAACGCAAAAGTGCTTCCTCGAATCCTGAACTTTAATTGAAAAGTTTTTGATGTAACACTTTCAAAGTGGATAGAAATACTCCAGATTAAAGAAATTGACTCCAACAACTAAACTGGAATGACAGGTGACAATTGATAATTGATCATGTATGCCTCCAAGAATAGTATTTTAATGTGGTGTTAAAATTTTGGAAAAAAACTTACTTCTACATTTGTTATGCACCTAGTATATACACCTCATTAAAATTAAAGTATTTCAAAAATTCTTAAATGCTGAATAGGGCACAATTTTATTGACCCATTTCCAATTAACAACTCATCAACTAAGGATAACTGAATATAAATGTTTATTTTTCGTTCCTATAACAATTATTAAGGGTTGGATAGATATTATTTCCATTCACACTTACCCATAAAAAACACTACATAAAGGGGATGAATGAAAAATTAAATTAAGAGTTGGTAAAGCAAAGAAGCTTTGATTAATTCTCATTAGTTTTCTGAATAATTTTTCATGCATAAAACATGCGGAAATGCTTTAATGTAAGATACAAGTAAGTAAACACAATATAAATAATAGTTCATAGCAAAAAACAGTTAAGGCTTCTCATATGCATGCGGAACGAATAAACTTATTCACCATTAGGGGTATAATGAATTACATTCAAGTCAAGGACCATATAAATGTGAACTCCAATTTTTATTTGACAGAAGGAAACTTTCATTGTTTTTCTAGAATGAAATGCAGTGCATTGGTTTTGTTTCTATTTAATATTAAATTCAAAGGTCTATTACATCATTTGATTCTGTCACTAAAGTAAAATGACTATCTTCTGAAATTCTCTTATTGAAATTGATATATCATCACTTTTGTTTATTATATGCACCTTTTCTCATTTTTAAAGACAGTAAATTGAATAATTACTTTTACCACAGGATAAATTAATGCACTATTAAAAGAGGAATTTGATTCTGGAAAAATCAAAGAATCCTAATACAAAATTTGTTTTAAAAAGTGATTTCAATTCAATTAGGGGTTGAACATGACAAAATTCACGATCACAACCAAACTTTTTTTCCCCAAAATACTTTCATAAAATTTTGTAAACTTTTCAACTCTTACAGAAAATGCCCAGAGGAAAGGAATAGCAAAACTGCAGACACATAATACTAAGAGAACATTGCTAATGAAATAAGCTAATGCGATAATAAACTTTGAGACTTTAAATTTTAAGGAGTCAAGAATGCGTACCCCAATATTCCACCAGAAGTACACATGACAGGAAGGAAGGAAAGAACATGTTAGTTGATAACATTGCCACCAGTTAATGTTAGTTATTAAAAATATAATGATATTCTTCCTACACCGTATATAAATAAAATAAATCATCCAAATCCTTGGCAATACATTTTTCATCATATATTCGCTAAAATGTAGTATTGCAATTTTGCAATGCAACAAGTAAGATCACAATTCAAAAGAGGGACAAAATTAGACAAAATTGTGGTATGATTATCAAAAGAAAAATAAATTTTAAATTTTGATGTCACTGGATCTCAAAAT
Source organism: Laupala kohalensis (assembly GCA_002313205.1). NCBI lineage: Eukaryota > Metazoa > Arthropoda > Insecta > Orthoptera > Trigonidiidae > Laupala > Laupala kohalensis. The sequence continues at coordinate 41,563 of NNCF01129507.1, forward strand.
TTTCTTTGAGATTTTTGAATCCCGTTTAAAGAAAATGTTTGACGTTCTACTTTGGAAATCAATTTATCAAGAATTATTAGTTTTCTTGTTAGGTTTGGGTATATTTCCAAAGCTCTTCAGCTCATCTTCATGTGTTAACATTTGGAATATTTGGAGGGAAAAAAATTTCCATTTACTATTTGCAATGGCTGAATAATATTTATCCCAGGTCTCACTTCTTTCTGGAGGCATATGTTAAACAGAGAAGCACAGTAGTTAGGTATCGATAGGAAAATTAATGAGGATTACACTCAGAAAACTATCCTGGTTCACGAGTGATAAATTCTTTCCTGCAAGAGACAGTTTTACTCTTCTTCCATAAATGTCATTAATCTGCACCGTTTTAATTCTACATTTGAATGTAATGATTGAAAATGCCACCAGAGACATAAAAGAGTCTCACAATTAGAATTTTATTAGCATAGGAAAAGATATGAGAAATTTTGTCAGACTGCCATTTAAATTTGTATCCTTAAAAACATGAGGTAAACATACAGTTTACAACTGCTCCTATTTATGAGGCTTAGAGGTCTGGAAATCCTACTGATAATAACATGAATCCTGCCTAGAGGACTAAACAGATTCAAAACTACTTTGATATTAAAATTGTCATTCAGAAGATGCCAAACCCCACAACACCTTGTTAAGATTGAAATATCTTATCTAACAAAGCATGCATTGGAAAAGAGGCAAAAGTTGGTGTTCAATTTCTAACACATAAGTGCGTCCCTTGTTTGGAAGTCTAGGTAAACAATATTTTAGGCATTAAAAAAATGATAGTAGTGCCACAGCAAGACAGTATTAGTTTATCAAGTTAATTACTGTCATTTTCATGAACTTAAAAAGTTTCAAGAGACAATCCATTCCAATTAGATGTTTATTAAGTTCTGTGGATATTTTTATTTCTAGTGAACAAATTTTAGTATTAAAACAGTGATTTTAGTATTAAAATTCAACCGAAGAAAACTACAGCCTCAACAATCTCATAGTTACTGAAGCATCCAAGTAAATGTATCCAAAACAGGCCTCTAGCAACAGGGTAGCTTGTTGGACCTGGGTCTATTCCATGTTTTTACATGTTCTAATGAAAGTACTTTATCTGGATATAATATTGTTAAATTACAATAAAATAATTAATCAACAATGTGAATTAAACAATTGAATATATTAAAATATTTTAAGGACAAATAACTTTAAAGTTAACATCAATTAATCTCTGAGCAGAAGTCTATGCACCCCCAAAATAAATATCTGGCACCAACCTGATAGTAAGTTTCAAAATATTGATAAGTGAATAGTTCATGGATTTTGTAATCATATTCCTATTGAACATAATATTACTCTTAAAATAAAGGAAAATGAATGTTGATAAATAGTATTCTCAACAACAGGTTTTAATTACATCAAATTAAATAAAGATGTTCCTCTGTAGCAAGAAAATCTCAAAAGCCATCAGTCTTTGTTATTCTATCCCATAAAGCTAAAAATCTCACTGAGCAATTTTTTTCCACCAGGAACTGAAAACAAAAAGAAAATTCCACAAAATTTTCTATGAATCAAAGAAATTATTCCCAACATTTGAATAAGCAAGGTTGAAAATATTGGCCTCATTCACTCACAAGTAGTTTTGAACATCTGTGACAGTGAATTGCAATATGATGATCCAAAGATTTATCCTAACAAGGAAAATCGTAAATAAAATGTGTTGAAACAAATATGTCGGTATCACACGCAGAAATTGGAAAGAAACCTATAGCTGAAAGAAATATTACTCTTAAATTGAAAAGCAAATTCTTTTAATTTGTGTTTACTTTGTGTTCATGACTAATTTTCTCTCTGATTTTCCTTTTTTCTCAACCAGAGAGATTATTAACTCTAAAAGAAAATAGCTCATCTATCACATCCTGATTATCTAAAGACCTGAATTTCTTGCACACATAAAAAAAAAAATAAAGACTGGCTTCCAGATCTCAGCTCCACACAAAACATAGTGTCTCAATGGAGAACCAAATACTTCAGGTATAAAATTGAACAGGAACTTTAAAAAATTAATTTATATGAGTAATATGTCAAAAGGTTCTGATAATTGCAATAAATTTTTTATCATTTGCAGCAAGGCTTTTATTTATCCTTTCTTTTTTATTTTCTTTCATAACATATGATGAAGGCTCTGAAATAGACTCCCTCTCTTTTATGGACCATCCAAATATAGGTTATAATAATAAACTATAAATCACCTATGAATGACCCACACTTAAAATCAATTATAAGGTTGTTTAAACTATTGGATCAAATAACAGCACTTGTGAACTGAGCTATATTTTCCGTGAATAGTTATCTGAAGTGAAATAAATAAGTGACGACTATTACTGGAGATGTCTGGACCACATAGCTCATCCCATTGAGGCCAAGCAAACCAGTCAGTACTCAAACCAAAGGAAAGTAACCATAGTGAGAGTACTGTATGGAGCTTCACCATAAAAAAAAGGAACAATGAAAAATCATTTATGACATTAAGGACAATTCAAATTAGTAAATTACTGAAAAATATTTAATTTGATTTTCTCATTATGATCACCACTATCCAAACTACCAAGAAAAAAAAAAGATAATATCTACATAATGATTCAGAAGCAGAAGTCAAATGACAAAATCTCAAGATTCTTCCAAATTAACTAATGACAAGTTTTCAATAACAAGAATTTCGATACAGTTCCTGTATGGTTACACACAAAATATCACCAACAGAATGATAACTTCTGGTTGAGCATTGCTCTCATATCATTTTTGAAGAAATGTTTCAGGAGATATTACTGATGTTTCATAGAATACTGATAACTATTAACTCATCTCAAGTCGATTTTTCCATTTTTCTGGGATTTTTGATCCACTGATGGAATGCCATCTTGATCTGATAAGTGATCTAAGTTAGTTCCTCCATGGTGTTGTTCAGTCTTCATTGCTTTCCAATTATAAACTATTTATCCATTAATTTATTTATTTGCTTCAAAAATATATTTCCATATACTTAATCAATCAATAAAAAAATTGTTCCTGTACAATGATTATTGAATTGTTGAATTTAAGGATGTCAACAGATTTCCTAAAAGTAAATTTCAGGATATTTGAGACTTTTTGGGGACTTTCTAAAGAAAATTACTGACCTCACATACATTTTGTAAAAAAAAACTTTCGGAATTATTTTTGAATACAATGCATACAATGAAGAATGTATAAATTTAATAAAAATTATTACAGAATTAAACTTAAGCTTCAACAATCTTTACAAAATTGGCTTCTCTTTGACTCAATTAAAAACTGCATGAAGTAAAATTCAGTGAATTTTCCAGCCACTACTCAATTTCTTAAGACCAAATTTCTCTTTTAATGATATTTTTGGAATTTTCAGGACCTATTTTCCATTTTGTGCTATTTTCAGGACTTGGAAGTTTTGAGACCTGTAGAAATCCTGACTTATAGCTTCTTTGTATACTTAATACATCTAAATTGACGCTGAATACAAATGTCATAAAAAGGCAATATTTTATTTCAGTATGAAAATTGTAAATTGAGGTCAAGTATTGACTTTTTCAGATTTATTCAAATCACTGTGGTGATACCGTCTACTACCAAAAATTAAGTTTCAAAAGTTTGTAAGCTGAATATTCATTGTTATTCCATTTTTCCATGAGAATTTTGTCAGTTTTCTACTCTTTCTTATCACTTTTCCTAAACACTTTTTCTTTTCTTAGCCATTAAATCACGAGTCTTTTTTCAGTATAAAGCTTCTCAATATTCCAAATACTTTTTCATGTATTTTAGAGGTTCAAACAGCCAGTGAGTGCTTATAGAAAACTTATTCTGATATTTCTGTGAAACATCAATGAAAGATGTACTAAAATTTCTTCAGTAAAAGCAAACAAGAAGATTGCGAGAATAAATATCCAGCGACTACCACCATATTGTCATTTATGTCCTACGCAGTTTTGACAGACTTTTGAGAGTTCAAACCTAATTTTAATTTCTTAAAGTCATCATTTTACTTTACAAGTCTGACATCTTGCACAGTTCTATTGAAGAGGCTCTGTTCTCCCTCTGGAGACTAAACGAAAGAAGTCACGATAAGTTGATTTATCTTTACATAAATACACTTCAGTCCACTCTGAGTTCTGAACCACACTTCAGATTCATAATTTCAATTCTTATGATTATTATCATTTCTTGAAAACATGGGAGTTTCTTTTCATAAAAAAGATAGAGGAAAATGATAATCTCAATTTATGTTTTACGGGACTCTATGTAAAAGGTGACACCAATATCAAACATAGGTATCACTAACCTCATTATTTTTTTAAGAAAAGCTGAACAATTTTTTTGACTCACTCCTCTTCAACTTCACATTCACCTTTTCGATCTACATCTCTCGGTGAACTCTACTTCAAAAATCACTTCCACACTGACCTGAACAGTAGATGACAAACGTTGCTGTGGAGGCTGGGCTTGATCTTCAGCTGTCACAACCAAGTTGTAGAGTGATTTGGTCTCTCTGTCGAGGGGTCTTTTTGTCCATATACTTCCATTTGGAGAAATAACAAAATCATCTGTCTCATCTCCTGTTGTGATGCTGTACATGACACGTCCATTGTCCCCTGCTTGAACAAAGAAAAATAATTACAACACCACCCCTCAGTAAAGCTAATACACAATTACAAGCCTTTCCCTCAATGACTTATCCAAATGCTAAATTAATCAAAAATTATTTTAAAAAATTACATATTATTCAGACATGAAAATAACATTCTAAATAATATTTCTCGATAATTAATTATTAAGATAACTTTATTGAAAACTATTTCGTTGGGTAAGTTTAATATTTAAATTTTTGCATTACTAGATAATACAAAAGATAGTGAGTACAAATGAAATAAAAAAGCTTCTTTTGAACTGATTCAGGACTTAATTCAATAAATTCCGGTATCTTACTTTTTTCAAAACAAAGAACCAATCAAAACATTTCACAGTTTAATTGAAGATGCTGATGCTATACATAGAAAGAGAGAGAGAAAATAAAACAGGTAAACCAAATTCATATGAGAAGGTTTAAGTCGTAAGAAATAGTTGAAGAAAGTTTAGTTTTCAAACTAACTAAACTGTTCAATACTTCTAATACTAATAATGGATTCAATTTAAGCAAAAGACATTTAATTAAATGAATTATTATCAAGAAAGCAGTCGCTGGGAAATGTATCCAAAAAAATAAGAAATTTGTTTAAAAAATAGTCTCAATTAACCTGGATGGTTAAGAAATATTTTGTTTGATAATTGATAACTTGCTCAATCCCATTCTTGAAAAATTGTCATCAGGAAAAGAATTTAGAGCACAATTAAGAATAAATAAATTCAAAATTAATTTTCAGCATACAATAGAAACAAAGCTACAGGGGAATATTCAAAATGGGAAATATTTGAAATTTTGAATGAATAATCCATTGTTACTGGAACCAAATATTATTTTAGGATATGAGGCTGATTTCTTCATATATCTTGATGGAATATAACATTCGTGACCAACTCGGACCGAAAAATGAGCACCCATTCATAGTACGAGTACCAATATTGTTACAAATATATGAAGCCATCATCTTAAATACATAGAATACCCATTACTTGAATACAGATATTTAAAGAACTATGAAGAAAACAAAACAAATGTTTGTTGTTTCTTCCAACATCTTGGTATTTATATTTTTGTCTGTATCAAACAAAAGGGAGAGAAATAATAGACCTTGCATTTAAAACCATACAAAGTTCATCATTAAGAATGCTTAATAAAGTTATGAAGAGTTGAACAGATTAAAGTAAACAACAATATGAAGTAATACCTGTATAGAAAACTAGGCATCAGAATTAATATGGAAAATTGTAAAATAAGAAATGATGTATAAAATAAGTGAGCTCAACAGAATGAGAATATCTTTGTTAACTTCATTTCAAAGATGATGTATCATCATTTTATGCTGAGCTGAATCCATTCTGAGAGTTAAATTATTGGAAATGGTAAAATTAATTTAGAAACTCATCCAACGACTTGTGTATTAGGCAATTTGATGAAATCTTTGGAGGAATTTGTTAACATTTCAAATGAAAATTATAAAATACAATACTCTTTTAAGATTAATTGTAATGGCAATTGTTGTGAGTTGATTGTAATGACAATAATAAAAAGATTAATTTTTTTCAACAAATAACTTTTAACACAGATGTTGAAGAAATTGGGTTTGTATCCAATAAGTCTAAAATACGGGTTCCAAAGAATAACATTACAGCAGTAATGGGGAAATTAAGCAGTTAGTAATAAGTAATCAATGAGATAGGAATGAACAATACTAGTGAAAATATTTCATTTTGCTCAAGATAGACTTTTTATACTTTTCTCAATATAATTTTAATTATATGTATTCTGAAACAATACTTTTCAAACAAAGGCCATTGGCAAGGTGTTTAATTTTATTCCACTACCATTTTTACAACTCTTTTCAATGATATCGATAACGATGACATCTTAAGGTCAGGACACCTTATGATTTGAAAATTTAATGAAATCAATAGTAGGTATCATTCTTGTTAAAACATTTCTTTCAGTGACTTCCTCCTTACATTCAAAATTTTTTATCATAGAACTACAAAACCTTTAAAATTGACTTAGATTTCAAAAGAATTATAACATAATCTCACCTGAGTCAAGATCTGTTGCACTGACAGTCACAATACTCGTCCCAACAGTAACATTTTCAAATACTTCATTGCTGTAGCTCATGGGGTCAAATAAAGGAGCATTATCATTCAGATCGATCACATTGAAGTACACTGTCAGGGTGGATGATAAACTTGGGCGTCCTGAATCTTGTGCTTGCACAACAAAGATGTAATGTTGAACCTGCACAGGTAAATATAAAAGATAAAGACTTAAAGAAATATTAATCTGGAAAACAAAATGAAAGTTCTAGGTAAAGTAAAAAAAAAATTAAAAATATATCTTTGAGTGGGTCTATTTAATATTTCCAAAGGGAATGCAAAATTACAATTTTGGATTTTCAAGATTTTTTTTTCTTTCTTTATAGGTCAGGAGCTATTATTGCACCACAAACATTCTAATAATCTTTATAAGATGTATTTACTGATTAAAAAGTATTTTTAACATTTGGAAGAAACTTCAAATTTAAGCTACAATTCAACTCTTAAGATATCATATAACATTTATTTTAATAGTTTTATTATTTTTAATCAAATTTAACAATAAAATATTAAATATCAGATTTCTGATGCAATTTGGAATCATTTAGAGCTAAAAACTAGCTACTTTTTAAAACTAAAATATTTCATAAACCTTTTATCTCCCAAACCAATATACATAGCTAGCTACAATCCCAACATTTTTCCCAAAGTTACAAATCATATGTCTGATTCTATTTGGTTCTCCAAAATTCGAATCCTGAAAACTACTCAACGGAATATTTAATTTTTAAGAATATTTATTTTTGTAAAGCTCCAAATTGTTGCTCAAAGAAGAAATAAAATAGTAGCCCCTTTCTGTTGGTTGAAACATCATGAATCCAGATTGGGGATAATGATAACTTCTGTTGATAAATTATTGTGGAAAGTCACTCAAAAATTCCTCCCCCAGCTCCACACTGCAATTACAAATCAAACATTTTTAAAAAAGAACAGGAAATCTAGTTAAAGTAATAGGACTTTCATTTTCATTGTGAACTGGCACATGTACTATTCTTTATCATAAGCATTAGAAATGTGGTCATTGCACCACTGAGTGAGTTAGTAGTGCACCTTGGCAGGGGCAAAGGGGGCGGTCCGCCACGGGACCTCCAAATTGCTCTCCAAATATCAATTAAACCCGTAAATTTAAACATAAACATTATCCCAAAGACTTTTAAAACCATAAACTAAGTAATAGTTGAGTTTTTTAGAATATAAAACTCACATTCCAATTCTTTTCAATACATCAGAGCGTTGGATATGCTTTAGTAGGCATGCAAACATGTTTGTGTATGGGGATCTAGAAAAGCTTCAGTGTAGAGGCGTCAAGAGGTGCAAGAACACCACTGGTGTGTGTATGTGGTGGAGGGGGGGGAGTAAAAAACGTACGTATCAAGAAATGCAATATTCTTTCAAGTAATACATTGACGGAGTCCTTTTGTAATACTCAAATATACCTCTTTCTTGTTTCGAGAATTGATAGTTTATAAATGACGAATAAATAATACTCTGTTAACCTCATTTGTAACAAAATCTATTGATGTTTTCATTTGAAACATCTTTATTAGAACGTGGTCGAGATATGTTGAATGTAAAGCCCAAAACCAGACATGGTGTTTGAAACCCAGAGCCTTCCGATGAAACCTGACGAGGTGAACAACTCCACATTGTTGATTGACTACTACGTAGATGGATTTGTTGTTCACCTCCACATTGTTACTTGAATACTACCAGTGGCGGATGTATGAGGCGGGGGGCGAAGGGGGCCATAGCCCCCACCGCATTGCACCTGAACTTTCAACAGATAATACTGAAATTGATAAAATGTATCTTTATCCTTTAATATGCATTTGCCACTTAAAACAATTAATACATTTTTTAACAATTAATAAATGTAATGAATTGTTAATTATCTATTAGGTGAATTAATGTATTATATTAAAATACTAAATCGCTATAATATTTATAATAATATTTACAATAATTATTACAATAATATTTATAAAATTTAGCCTTGATCCGCCACTGAATACTACATACTTAAGATTCATTAAGTTCTGGCGTGCATCAAGTGTATCCGTGACTGAAAGGAGATATGTTACCTCGTCTATTTAGGTTCTGACCTAGGGGCGGCAGTCTCATTAATATTATTCTTACTATTATTCTTGAATTTTGAGTTGTTTTAATAGTTACGATTAATAAGCATTTTTTTCGAATAATTTAAAGATTTGAGAATAGTTCGTATTTCTTAAACAACCTTTTCGAATTCTATTTAATATAAATGTGTTGTTATTCTGTTGATATTATAACAATAAGGTATCTATTTTTATTCTTATTTAGGAGGTGGTACGCCGTGATTTTGCCTCGACCTTACCGCGTTGACGACGACAAAGTACTTTTCTGCGTCTGATATTCAATAAATTAATAAACACAATGCATTTCCGTCCATGTTTTTTTCCTCTTAAGTTAAATTTCTCGAAGTAAAGAAATATGACGTCGAGTATAGAGCAATAATTTGCCCATTATATTCTGGAAACTATTTATTTTAAGAAGAGAAGAGAGATGTGCTGAAAACGTCATAAGAGAAACAACAGCTCGAAAGAGATCCCAGATCCATACGAGTAACACTTCAACTCGGATGAAAACGTAGACGTTTTGACGACGCCAAAATGATAGATAGGCTACCGAAAAATCGAAACTTCCAAATCGATCACACTTCGAAAACGATCAGAGCCACAATTTTTTCGCCAAAAATCAAAACTTCGAGAAGCTTCAAAACATACATGAGCATATGTATAAACGATTTTCGGGTAAATCTAAAATGGAAGAACATTTCACAGATACGTATCGCCAGCTATATCTAGGGCAGGAAACAACTCTCATTGACTCCGATCTGGAGGGAAATCCGATCTTTTTACTAATAGAGGTCACAATAACCAAGGCTTAGAGAAATTTAAAAAAAAATACATAAGTTCCAACGATTCATCTTCTGTGATTTCAATTTTAAAGCTAAAATAAGACAGGCCCGATACCACGCGATGCGACGGGACTTCAGTCACAATGAACTTCTGTCCTCCTGTAATGCAGTATGGGTGGTCATTCGGCTACATTCGTGAAGAAACGAACACACATCCCAATACATAAACTGACACCGACAACAAAGTTTGGTAAACAGTGCGTTTCTAAAACTTGTGGGAAAATATTTATTTCAGGTATATATATTCTCACACCGCCACACACACATCCATCTCATCATGTACATTGTGTGTGTGAGAGAGAATTTTGACGGAGGCACTTTGCCATATGTTGAAAGTGACGCTGCTCTGTCGGGTACTTGATACTCCACTAAGGCCGACATTACACGCTCATACTTCTGTTATCAAAGAACTTAGATGAAACATATGTCTGTGTTATGCACTATTAACATAGTTACGATTATGTACCTATGACATACGTTCTCGTAGAGAGAACCTATATCATATCTTTGATATTTGATAACAGACATAGAAATATGACAGTGTAATAACCGGGGTTTATTCGGTAAGAATTACTTTGCCATGTTCTGGTCTCGTTACACGAGGTCAGAAGGAGAGAAACAGCTTAGACGTGTGATTGAAGCAGCATCAACTTTTTTCCAACCTTTACGTCCATTCCCATTAATCCTCCACAGAAAGTTAATTTTTGAGCAATTTCTCTGCTAAATGATGGCTCTTAATTAGCGTTCAAGCTCAGTTCTTCCATGAAGCAGAGGTCAAATTCAGGAGCGGACCCAGGATTTGATTTTGGGAGGGTCCCATAATGTGTGCGAGTTCCTCCACCGAAATTTTTAAAATTAATTTCTTGAAACTGCAATTTAAGACATTCCAATACATAAATAACGCGTTAACTTAAATTGCAGTTTCCATAAGACAACCCTTAAGAAATTGTGTTTTGAAATAATTCGTGTTTTTGGGGGGTCAAATGTTTACTTTGGACGTTCCAGCTAACGAGTCCATTCACTGCTTCAGATTCACTTCACATAATTCCAAGAGTGATTCACATGAAATCCAAAACGTTTCCACATTCCACCTCAAATAAATAACATGAAAATAAAAATTCAACGGTAATTAATGCGAGGACGAGAGTGTTCATATTGAAATGGATATCGAATATAAAGTTTTTTTTCTTTCAAATGCGCGGGCAGAGAAAGAAACTGTGAAATATCGCAGTTCATGTTTCCATGTAGGAATGGAAAACTATAAAAGTAAGTCATTTTTGGCCTGAGAAGTCATTTTACACAGGTTTTATTAGTCTTGTTACTTTCAATGGTCATGCTGAATCTTTTTGGAAGTAAAATAAAACTATCTTTTATAAATCTATCAAATTTAAATAAACAAATGTATTGTCAAAAAAGCAGTTACAAACTGCGCATGACCACGTGGAGGACAAAAAACTAATATTCACTCTCCGGGTGCACGCAAAGGACCAACCCATCAATTCCAATCAAGGGCCCTAAGGCAGAGGCGGATTGAAAAATTTCAGCAAAAATTCCTAGATAAAAAGTTACCTACTTGTTATAACACTAATAGAATATCAACAAGTTTGTAATTTAACACAAAAATTATTTCACATGTACGAATTAATATCGAACTATAGATTATTATGAATATAGTATTTATAAACCTTACGAATTGTTTAACCAAATTGATATGAAGTTTGACGCTAATTAAGTAATGTATCCAACTCACAAACTTCCCCCAATCGCTTCACAATGCTAAAAAAATTAACTATGAAACACTTCAGCTGGTTCGGTTGACAATAACAATCCATACCACCGAGGGGTTGAAATTTAAACATAATTTAACGTTTGGAAAAGTAGTAGTAAATGAGTAATGCGTGAGAATATTTATTGCTAAGAAATTATTTCCAAAAATGGTACATTGATTTACAGCTCACTTCTGGTATATTCAGTTTGCTATCATTTTGGGAATTAAATACTTTCCATGGAATATATTTCAAATGTGCTATTGAGTTCACCTGCTGTATTCCGTAGAAAATGATTATAATAAATAATCGTCCAAAGAAAATAATTGTACGATATTGAAGAGGAATTTGCAAAAGACACATTTTCGATTGAAAAAAATTCCATCGCGAATTCAACAGACTCCAATGGTTTCTTGTTATTCCGATCATTCCCCCCGTTGGGTGAGTTCAGATAGAAGGTAAGACATGCTCTCCATATATAAACAAAAAATGAAATAGGAAATATTACCTATCTTTGACAATTCTTTCAGATTTTTTTTAATACTGCGGATTGGAGCACACGACTTCCAGGATGATCGCTACGGAACAGAAAACAAAACTCGAAGAAACCGAAATTTGTGACAACGAAATCAAAGAATATAAACGCGCACAGTTGTGAAATGGGTCTCTCCAACACGAACATCATTAGGAAAGTCTTTGAAATAACTTCCGTTGAGGATTTGCGCCTCATTTCTTCTCGTCTTCTTCGCACAGTCTGTCACTTAAGAGTGGGAAAGGATTTTTTCCTTCTCCCCAATTACCCACCTGTGCAGCGGAAAAGGACAATGTGGGGACAGAAATAGCGCAGCACCTTGCCACAGAGTCGGATACAGACTAATATTTCAGGGGGGGGGGGTTCATAACAAAAAATATAGTCTTGGGCATAGTAAGTTCAAAAAAAAAAAAAAAACATCCCAACCTCAGAAAAAGAATCTAAAATTCTAAAGAAAATTGTAAGTTTAGGTCATTTAGTGTTAATTAATATGCGATTCGGTACAGTAACACCCTACTTATTTTACAATTCTTGTGCGTCAGGGAAAAGGGATAGGTGCAAAACATTTATTCTGATTAAAGATGCAAAAACTTTATCCATTTTGTAAGGTACAGAAACGTTTAATATTTCAAGGACAAGAACAAAATTAGTGGTGAAAGACGACGCTGAAGCTGTGGTTTTTCAAAAATTAAGTTCAAGTGCTGTATACGACTGGGACTGTTCCTCTCTATTGATCCCAAAATTCGAATGCATCGTTAATACCTGAGGCGACACAAATATACTGCAATACTAATTACTGATTAAAAATCGTTAAAATCATAAACGCTTTTGCGCGACTAGAAACTCATTCTCTATGGGTTTTAGGGGGGTCATAACCCCCTTGACCCTCCCCTTGTATCCGCGCCGACCTTGTCAAGGGTGCATCTACAAGCTTCACTAACAACGACGTACGTTAAAAGAAACTGACAAATACTACGGAGAATTAATTAAAACATTTTTCTTGGTTTTAGGGTAATAAGATTTTCAAATTTCCCGAGCGCAAAAATTTGTTCCATTTCTCAGAGAAGTTGCACCAGTGCGGGTATATGGTCTATCGAGAAGCACTCTCTACGCACTGAGAGCAACCGGGCTTGCTCTGACAATTTTCTCAGTGCACTGGGCATGATGGATGCTATGAGTTTATTGCAAATATTGTTTTCGTCTGAAAGCTCCCCAGATAAAGAGTAAAAAAAATTGTACATCGAATTAGTCCTTTCCAAAAGAAAAAGAACGATTAAAATGATAAGATTTCGTTTCGTAAATCCGATTATATAATGATGAAATGATTCATCACGAATATATGATACTTGAAACTTCTATCCCCTTGCCTCCTTGCGTACTTCAGACGTATGAGGCGATTTTATCGTCCCCATTTAGAAAAGAAGGATTTGATGTGATTTAGAAACAACTGTGATGTTTCAAATTGTTCCTTCCCAATTCTTCGTCACATTCCGCGTAGACTCCGGGCGCCAATGTTTTTGAAAATCTGATACCTTTCAAAAATAATTAAGGACGCCTGTTAAAAGGTAAAACCATGAATGAATGACCAAATAACCAAATTTTGGGGTAACCAATAGAGACAAGAAGCGTACATCGAATTAGACCTTTCCAAAAGAGAAATTACGATAGATTTCGTTTCGTAAATCCGATTATATAACGATGAACAGGTCATATAGAATCATATTCTTATGAATACGAAAAGGCTATTTGTTGATATATTATTAATTGTTTATATACAATTATTATTGTTTCATCAACATTGGCGGCTGACATTACCATGCCGGAATCACACATTTTGCTTGCAGCAAAGATGTTCTATTTACTTGCTACACTCTCCCGGTGGAGTGGAGCAATGACGTATTGGTCCTATGCTAGTGGACATCAAAGCAGTAAAGGGAAAACTCTACTAGACATTTAGTGGTGCAAAACCATTGCATATACTTCATCATATACGTTTCTCCGTGTGCAGCATAGTGACAAAAATATCGCAAAAGTGGTACGTAAATATAATTTCGTTGAAGACAGAAATTGTATTTTCGTATCTGCAGTGCGTTTGCTGTCCTTTTATGACTTTTATCATTATCATATATTTCATTTCAGTTTACGAAAAGTGTATTCTACGTCTGCTTGGTCCATTTACACTGCAAAATATTATTCAAGCTTCTTGAAACAGTAAGCTAATGTGCAAGAGTAGCAGATATAAATTATTTTACTGCGTCTACACCAAACTTTCAAGTGAAATACCGCTAAAGTGGATGTAATGCATACTAATTGTATTTTACCTACAAAAAATTTAGGCAAAATTGACGGAGTCGTTTTTGAGAAACATTCGAAAGGGTACTTTGACCTTCATGTGAAGTATCCTTAGTTTTAAAGTAAAAAAATAGAGCACGTGCATCGACAACAAGTAAATTCTATTCTAAATACGAAATGCGAATTACATTGGTTCATTCATTTACTCAGAATCACGGATCGCCAAAACGGATATTTCCGTCGGAATCTCGCTTTCGAATTTTCTCACGATTACAAAACGAAGAAAGTAAAAAAAAGAGATGATGTTGACCTCATGGTGCTTTGGACACCGCTTCGCTTCACTGTATTCACATGGAAAGAAAGCTCGACAGTACGCTCTGAATGACGAGGGACCAGACTTCGAGACTCCTGTTGCCATTTTGATGATCATCGCGTAAGGCTCCCTTCTCAGAAAGCGAGAAAAATGAGGGATGGATTAAAGACTAGTACATCGATTGAAACAGAATTTCCCCATAAATATTTTTTCCACATTGCTGTAGCCTACAACGAATGAAGATCATTTACGAGAAATACGACATTAGAAATATGATTCATGTGAATGTAATCGCAGGAAAATATCCCGTCTAGGCGCGTATTTGGCTAATGTTCGTTAACTTTTAAAAATAGAGTACCACAATGAAAGGGAAATTCACACCTCGAAAACCCCTACAAAAAAGTCTGGATAGCAGGCATCATTATGATCATATTTTCTCGTTTATTTGGAGCGTTTATCGTATTCTTTCCAATGTGTTTCTATCAATCTAACCAAAAATATTACAATATTTAACTAAATAGTATCTTCTTTAAAAACAATTCCAAGGAGAGGTCAACCGTAAACAAATGAGGATTGCACTGCAGTGGATAGCTCACCAGCGGTCAGAGCAGGAAGTCCCGGTCCGTCGCAATTTTTCACCTGGCCGTTGACAATGCCTATCAGGATGAAGCTGTCCTGAAGGCGCAAGCAGAAATTAATCTGAAACGGGGTGGGAAATCTAGCTGCAGTACATGGACCTAAAATGTATTGCCAGACCTGTTCTTTTCAATACGGTTAACGATTTTCCTCGACAAATGAAGGGTAATTGGGACTTGCGGTTTCCGCGGCACCGACACGATTTTGTTTTAGACCTTCTTATTGGGGAAACAACAACCCAGAATAATTCAAACATCGCTAATCTAAGATGCTAATCATCTTCTAAGATGCAAACCTAATGATTCTGAGAAAAATCGAAGCTTTATTTAAAGGGAGAAGCAATTGTTTTACATTACACCCTTGCTCCACTACACGCTCATTCTGTCCTGAATAACCATGTGAGTTTATGTTGGACCAGCACTCCAAGTTAGTCAAATCACGGATATGTATTATTGTTTTCTTTATTATTATTATTATTTATTTTTCATTTCTATTTTTTTATTTAGTTCTCTCAACTTGTGTTGGTTTTTCTCTCAGCAGTGGATTATTAAATCAAGTTCTGTTGGGAGGAAGAATCTATTTCAGGTCCAAGAACTTTCTGGTAATGTGGGCTGAGGACAGAAGGACGCTGTGTTGCAATCTACTTATTATATTGGTGTTGATTTTGAGTTTTTTAATGGAGTCGACCAGGGATTGGGGTACTAGTCCTAGGGTAGATAAAATGATAGGCACTATGATCACTTCTTGAGCATTCCAGAGTTTTTTTTACTTCAAAGGTTAGTTTTTGGTATTTTGATATTTTGTCGTTCTTCGTTTTTTCTAGATTGTTGTAATGTTTTTATTATTGTTGTAATGTTATTATTATTATTACTCTAATTGTTTTAAAACACAACAATATAAATAATAAAGAAGGAAAAACATGATTTAATTTCTATCTGTCAGTTAATAATATAAGCATAAACAATATTCAGGAACACGCATGACGTTTGAAATACATAAGAGCGTAAAACCATGGAGCGCAACGATTATGTGATTTGTGCATCTCACATCAGAGAAAGTCCAATAGCTTTCTCAAATGTCCTGTGACCGACAGATAAAAGAGATGTAAAAATACTACGGAAAATTTACTAATAATAAAAGTAAACATCACTTTCGTGATTTAAAAGTTGGTCATTTTGCGAAAATAAGTCTCCTCCATGAGACGCAATGTATTTCACCATCAATTATAATTGCAATATTTCATTTAAATGGCGGTGAGATACTTTTTCAAGTTGAAAGCGCAATAAATATATGTTACTCTGTTTATTTATGCCGATTACAGATATTTTTGTCGTTTAATTCTCTCTACACCAACCACCTTAAGTGAAAATATCTATTTCCATGCAATACGAGCTAGAAACCGAGTTGACTTAACACCTGTTCGAAATAGGCGAACATCACAAACACGGATTTGTCACGGGTCTATGGCAGCTTGATCGCTGTCTTACACCAACTCATTTACGAATCTTCTTCTTAAGGTGTCTAAGAAATATTTAATAGATACGCACAGGTGCAGATGATCCTATACAGACAAGAGCCTTCTTAAAATGCTCACAAAAGTCCCGAAGTATAGGACTTCCCTTGAGGTACATTAAAATGAGAAAACTTTGCAGCTCAGGTGATGTCTATACGGCATTCAATGTCTGGATTTGCAAGGGGTACTTATAACCAGGCCACCAAAGACCCCAAGACCCCCCATGCACGACAACTAGATTGACAACTAATTTGACACGAAGTTGGTCGAAAACCTTCCACGCTAGGTTCAGTAAAGTATCGAAATTACAACATTCACCCACGATCAGACTAGCTTTTCAAAGCAGGTTGTCGAGCCAAATTTGACGAGCAAGTTTGACCGTGCATGAATGCCTAACCAGCGCAATACTTCTGTGGGGATACGTACAAAATATTGTCTACTCTGAGATAAGGATCGCTACTGCAATCGCAACAGAAATATTGGACGTAGCTCACAATACACACAACCAGAGCTACAAATGGACACCCTCATCGAAGTAAACAAAGGTAAATCTAAAAGTTTTCATTTTCCGGAACATTTTAAGATGTCAATTAAATCTTATGTCCATTAAATATCTCGAAATTCCGGCTATCATTTTTGCTCCCCCTGCAGAGGTGTATTTACGGAGGGAGCTACCAGACAAGCAGAACTCCACCCACACAAACAGCTGCGTAAAAATTTGAAATTTTATTTTATTTTTAAAACCATGTTTTTTACGTACACAACTGTAATTCATACAGAATTACAGGGTAGTCCCAGTCTCTTCGGCAACAAATAGCTTCATCTTATACACCAAAGATTCAGAAAAGGGAAATTGTTGATCTTGTTCCGCCTTACCTCCTCGTAGTCCAGCCGGGACGTCAAGGTGAACACTCCAGACTGCGGATGCAAGGAGAAGACGTCATTGGCCCAATCCGAAACCACGCTGTACGTCACTTGGCCATTGACTCCTTGGTCGTCATCCCTTGCCGTCACTTGCCCCACGCGGGCACCGCGCGCCGCGTTTTCCGGCACGTCGAAGGAATACGCGGCCTCCGAGAAGACGGGTGGGTTGTCATTGCTGTCGGTCACCTGCAACAAGCGACAGCCGCGCGACGATCTAGCTGAGACTTCGTGGCAGCAGCGACCCGCCATGGTCACAAGTCGGCGTTACTCCGAACCCCAACGACGTCCTTCAAACACACCACCCTCGCGCGAGGGAGAACTCACTGAAACGGTACGAGCGAATGGCTCTGCTGGGTCGATACTGTCCAGGAATATTCACGCAACGTGCGGTCATTGAAAAGGAATAACTGAAGGAGAAAGGTCGAAGCATCCTGCAAAAAGTAGCAACTAATGACATTCTTCAGCCATGACCGCTACCGACAAAAACACAATTTAACTCAATGAATTCACCTCTAAAAATTCCCCAGTCACAGAGAATGTTGGTTCAGCGAGATGGAGGACCTGCAATTTGTTCCGAGGCTCAGCAACTTCATAAGGTTGAATGAAAAGGAATAAATGCGGGGAAAGAGGTGATAATCGGATTTATCCACACGGAGATATAGCTCAGCCAGAGAAGACTTTCTACCTCGAGAAAATTCCCAAAGAGCTGAAAAATTTCACAGCACTAGTCTGATAACTTTTGATATTTCATTTGAAATGAGAATTTAGATGTTTATACAAATATTCAGGTGTACGAAAATTTTTCCGGTGTTGAATTTTGTCTGGAATATGACTATCCGTAAGGTGCGAAATTTGCCTAACGTAGAACGGGCGAATGATTCTAGTGTCCAAAAAATTCATTTAATTGAAACTAAAAAAAGGATTATAATTTACTTCTTATTCCTCCTTACTATGTAACTTTTTAAACAATAACTCTGATGTAGTATGTCTTTTCAATAAAGAATTCTTTGAAGTCCTGTTTTCGAATCGGAGATTTACGACCAGTTTTCCGAACGTGAAAGTGACATACCAAACTTCACATATGAAACGACGAATGAGATTTTATAAATTATTCAATAAATTCTCTCTGCGCACCATAATACTCATTGGTTCAGAGATGCAAGTTAGGTACCGTTCCGTCAATTATGAACTTTCTGTGTAATAGTTACGTTTGTCAACACAAATGAATAATTGATGACAATGGTCATACTACCTTAGAAGCTGCCCATAAATAACGCAACACAATAATTACAATTATTATTCCCCTCTACCCACCAATAACGCACCTGTAACTATACCTCCCCCTAAATTTATGCATCTCTAACCCCAACCCTCCTTTTTCGCTTTCAGGAAAATATGGGGCAGATTTTGATTCACTGACTTAATTGTTCGTTCCTCATTGCTACTCTCGCAGAGTGATTGAGTAGAGGGATTAGTGACAAACTTTAAGGTTAAAAGCATCCTATAAATCATATCCTATAAAACTAAACACTATATAATATCAATGCTTACACCCCCTGACTCACCGCAACGCAGAGTAACAATATCAAATACCCCCTTACCCAGTGGGTGCGTCATGTAATTTTATGGGTGGTCTCGTACCAGTACTTTTTTACAGATCAAGGAGGCATAAGAAAGAGAATGGTTAAGGAAGAAACGAAATAATGCATGTAGGAATGGGCGAAAATACATTGATTCATCGGTGGTAGATTAAGTACGATAGCATTATTCGAAGATTAGTCGTTTTAAATTAATCGATCAGTTTTTAAAGTATACATTGACGATATTTGCGTCCATTTTGCTGAAGTATTTCCAAATATTAAAAGTGATTTTCGATCTATTAGCTGAATTGTGCCACACGATTCGAAAAATATGTTTCGCGGAATTGACTGAAAATGTCAGAAATAACAACGACCAGATACAGCCTTTCTGTACAAATATGTATCTAGTGATTATTTGTTTTATCGATTTCATTGACATCAAATAATATTCATGTTTACGTGGTACTACTGGAAGCGCAGCGTGCTTATTCAATGCTTGGTTTACTATTTCTTCGTTTATTCTACGACATATATAAAAAAAAATTTACTTGCGCAATGTTTTTAAATCCAGGCGTTATTTTAAGCACGTCATATTTTTTTGAAGAAATTAACATTATTTAAAAATTGGTCAAAGTAACGAAAAGAAAGTTAATTGATGTACCGAATAGTCGATTTAAATGTAATCGATATATTTTTTTTCGATTTGGGGTCATTTACATATTATGTCACGCAATATTTTTGTTTTTGAACCTCTCCGTTCCCTCTCCTTGCACATTTTTTCGACCATTCGTTTTCAACAAGTTTGAAGAATTCTTGGGGGAGTTTGTAAGACAGCTTTATGTCATTTTTACTTTGCTCAATTCGTAAGATTGGTGAATGAAACCGCAGAACGTGATACGTAATGCCCCTTTAATCACGTGACAAATAATTTACGAGTGGTATGAATTGCCCGTCCCTACATCAACGGCTTCAAGGAGAAATGACGATACAGGAAAAATCGGATATCAACAGCAAAAGTGGGGAAAAGAATTTTAAGGGGAGACCCTCAACAGAATCTACCCCCACCCCCAGGAATGTTACGAGATAAAGTGGAAAGGAAGGTACAAAATATATGTCCCGTGATATTCTTCCAAAAGACAGTTACAAACTGAATTATGGCGACGGGATGAGAATTTTATCTCGGAATGTGAGTGCGGAGGAGATGAGACTTCGGTGGCGAGACATCATTTCAAAGATGCCTCTCCCCAAAGCCCAGCAGACAAAGGATATGCAGACAGACGTCACGATGAGAAGAGCAATCTTCAAAACAAAATCACTGGCCCAATTAATCTCCTCCACATTAGTCGACACTAGTCCTTACAAAGGAGTTCGTCTACCGACTAAGACACTCGCAGAAAGATTTAAGGACGATAATTGAAGAGGAGTGACCAGGGTCTATCAGGTAAACTAGAGGGAGTAGAGGGAGCTAATTTTTCAATCCTGTTATCAGGTAAATAGACAAAATATATTTGCAATTAATCCATTGCACTATTTTTGTATAAGAATGTAAGAAGACCTACGGTTCTAGTGTGGCCTATAAACGTGAATCCTTCGCTGAGACAGGAATACCAAATGTTCGCATTGTATAACGAACTACGGAACTATTGAACTCTAAATGAATGGACGCCAGCAAGAGAGTTCAGCCTTCGCTCCGACGGCCCTGAGCTGTTTTCGAGGGAGCTGAAGTTCGAACTTTCTCCTCTTGCAATGACACGATGAGGGAGAATGACCCTACTCCCAGTGCTCAACGGAATGTACCAAGGTAGGGTTCACTCTTCCTCGTACCCAATGTTACAGTATCTTGTAGTTGCAAAACTACTGGGGGAGGGGAGAGAAGTGAGACACCTCAGAAAATCGCAGGTTTATGTCAAAATCGACATATCTCAATAAACGAATTCATGTGTTGTGTGGAAATCCACACGGTATTCTAAACATAACAGACTTATTCTTTTCGAATGCTTTAACAGCTCCATTATTTGACAAGGTTATTGTTGTCAAAAAGACTATGATAGGTGTCAGTTCGTAAGATTGGTAATTATTAAATATCAAATATCTAGGAAAATTTGAGTAGTTTTCTAATGTTTAATATTGCGTTCATTTTATTTATACTTCATTTTATGTTCCATTATTCCTTTCGTCTAACTGAAACTAATTTATTTCACAAAAACGTAAATAATCGTATTGAAAACGGATAAATATTTTCCTCTTACGTGCTGTGTGAACTGAAGTTGTTCCGAGAATTTAAGTTAATTTACACCTGTTTCATGATTCTTCCTAATTATTTTTTGTATAGGATTTCGTTCTGAAGATGTATAAGGGATCCTAAGTTCGTGAACTGAACGGAAGGTTCGCGCTGTGGCCGTGCCACACAACATTATACGGCAAAACAGCGCAATCCCTTGCTGCATAACCCCAAGGTCACTCTTTTCAAAGTAGCTCCAGAGCAAGGAATAAGGATTCGGTTGTGGCAACAGGGAATCGTCCGTGGAACCCAAGGTCGCTGTTGATTCTTTGCGACATCTGTGAGGGAAGACACACCTCGACGTATTCTTCGGCGAATAGATGAATGAAAAATAGCGTAATGAATCCACTGGCGTAGCACTCACCTTCACAGTGAACACGGCGTCCGTGTGCTGCACGCCGTCGCTGGCGCGCACTGCCAGGCGATACGTGTCCTTGATCTCGCGGTCCAGCGCATCCCGCAGCCGGAGGACTCCCGTCACAGCATCCAGTTCGAAGTGGCTGTGCGCTGCCCCCGCGGATACGCCGGCGCCGCCTAGAGGCGTGAGGACTCCGCCGCCCGGCGTCGCAGACGTTAGCGCGTTGCCGCCGCCGGGTGCCGCCCCCGACCCCTCGTCCGCCCCCAACAGCTGGTAGCGCAGCTCGCCCAACATGTCGGGGTCGGTGGCGCAGAGGGTGGCGACGGCGTGGCCGACCGGCAAGTCCTCGGACACTGCGGCCGCCAATGGCGCCCCGCGGAACGACGGCGGACTGTCGTTGCGGTCCAGCACGGCCACATGCAGCTGCAACACACAAACACGGCACACGTCATTCACACATATCCATCGCAAAACAAAGAAACAAATTGTAGTTCAAAGAAACGACCCGCATTGAGCCGTCGAAGACCGGCTCTTCCCAGTAGAATTCTCGAGGTGACTTTTAAATAGGTGAAGCAGCCACCCGGCCGTTTGCAAACAATTCCTTCTGTCGCATGTGTGTGTGTGTGTGTGTGTGCGTGGGCGTCCAACAGCCCTCCGTTCCATCGAGGCGCCGTCGGACGACAGGTGGGCGGGAGAGTAACCCATAAAACCAGAGGGAAACCAGTTCTTTAGGGAAATGAGCGTTACGTATGTGGAATGTGTGTCGAAGGAAGCCAGGAACTGCCCCGTCGAGGCGCGTCCTCCAGTTGCTTCAGCGCCTTCGCTTGGCACGGCGCCAACACTCGCCAAGCACTCGTCTCCACAACATCCCCATATGATATGATTCATCACGAAACCTACATCCCCTTGCGTATGTGATTTTATCGTTTGGAAAATGTCGGTATTACACGGTCATATTTCTATGTCATGTATCTATGATTAAAGGTTCTCTCGACGAGAGCTTACGTCATAGATATATGATCATAGCTGAAATATGATCAATACATTACACGGTCATATCTTTGACCATAAGTATATTTGATTACAGATATATGACAGAAATATGAGTGTAATACCGACCTTACAAAATAAGGATTTACACAAACTATGATGTTTCATCTTGTTTCTTCCCAATCCTTCCTCACCTTGAGCATAGCCTCCGGGGACCGAGGTTTTTGAAAATCTGATACCTTTCACAAATAACTACGTGCGCCTGGTGAAAGGTAAAATCAAGAATGAATGAGCAAGGAACCAAATTATGAGACAACCAATAGAGAGTACGATAATAGTACTTACGAGCAATGTTCATAAATATATCTATTTTGTTGTACTTAAATTGTAAAACTCATGTTCCGTAGGTTTAAATACTCAATTATTCATATTTTACAGTGAGGACGACTATTTTAAATTAAAACATATTAATAACACTTTAGAAAGTGTAATATATGGTGTTGGACTGACAACCTTGATACCTTTGGACCGGTAAAAGTGCTATCCGAGACCAGGAAGTGAACTAAGGTCCCTCACGTTATCCGCGAGTCATTTCGTGTTTTCGCAATGCGAGATGATTCTAAACATCATCTTGATTCGACGACAGCAAGTCATCCTTCATTGACTAGAGTAAAGCCTAGGCCACACACATGGTAAGCATTGCCAAAGAGTCATCGGCGAATATTTGCTTCAATGATTTCCCTCCCGTCGCCCCAAAGCGTCAAAGGCTGGCCACACACATGCCAAGCCTCGCCGAAGAGTCATCGGCAAATATTTACGAACACATAACATTCAAAATATTTCAAACGAAAACTTTAAGTTACTTGTATCGTTGTTAAATTTGTTCATAATGTTTAAAAAAGAAGCCGTTACTGTTACCTTTTTGTTGTAATTATTATGAAATCGAAGTTCGTGGAATTTATATTTTACATATAATTCTTGTTCAGCAATACCGGAACCATTTTCGGGGCTTAATTGTAATGAAAATAGGTATTAATAATATATAGCTATATATCCTATATATTTTGTGCCACCTAATGTAACAACAAAATTCATAGCGACATTAATAGCTTAAACACACGCGGCATGCTGACTTAAAAAATAATAGGTTATAATTTTCATAATTGTAATGCGTGCCTTTTTAATTTGCCATGTTTTACTAGTTTTTTTTCGCTACGTTAAGCCGATAGTTTTGTAAGGATGCAAAGAACATATAAACCCGCGAAAGTTTGTCCGTATAAGGCAATGATTATATAAAGTCAAATAATTCAAAATTTTCCGTTGAAAAGGTATGACAATTCATCGTCAAGAAAGGCAAAACAAATGTTCAGAGACCAAAAAAGCAAACTAATCGATAAGATAATAATAAATGTGTCCTTTCCCACAGAAAAATTAGTTTCCTCAGTCGGCTACGCCCGGGAAAGGATAGTCCAGGAATGGAATTGAAATAGTTACTATTTCACCTGGTTATAGGTTTCCACGAATTTTCTAAGACGGTTTTTCACTAGAATTTACACCTCCTCACCCCACACTTAAGACCCTATAAGATTTGTTCGAGCCCCTATATCCTCTTATTTCGTGCGAAAGAATTGAAAATGTATAAAGCCTCATTATAATTTTATTTTCCATTATATACGGTGTAAAGTTTAATGAAAACTATAAAACAAACATTTTTGTTTGTAGAAACAATATTTTTATCTGCTCCTTTATTAACTCTCTACAACATAAAACTTCCCCCATAATCCATTATTTCATAAAATCAACTTTGATAATAACGTGTCCTACAATGATATTCGTATTACGGCTGCCAACAAATAAGCAAAAAATACGAACTGTGTCAGCGTTTGTATCTCTCCAATATCTTAGTATGAAATTCAAACGCCATAAAAATAATATTCATATCACAGAACATACAAATTTCTTACTGATATGTCGTTTTTAAAAACGCAAGACTGCGTTATTATCCCTACCCATTTTCCCCGTAAGATACCATGGTATCAAGTATGGGTCATTGCAAGGCTATATGGTATTAATAAGCTCTGTATTTAAGCGGCGTTGTCCTTACTAACTCAACCAATCGTTTATCAATGCAGAGCAAAAACCAATATAGGTAGAAACTTCATATTTTAATAACACGTTTTTTTAGGTTCCCTAAAGAAAATATATTTTGAAATTCCGATTTTAAAAGGGTAAGTAGGGTAAGATGTTTGGAATAATTGCTATTTTCACTACATCTCGCGAAGTAATGGTGATATCTCAGTTTTTGATTTACCCATTGTTAATTCATTTATCTAGAAACGAGTCTTTGGTTTCATCAATACTTCGCTTCTTATTGATTGCAAAGGCGTAGAAAAGTTTTCATGCTTCTGTCGTCTTTACAAACGGCCGCTTAAAAATAGAGATACAGTGCAGCCCATTAATACCATATAGCCTACTTTCGTTATACCCCACGCATTAACCACGATATCACATACTTTCTTTCCGTAAGCAAATATTGTTGAAAGAAATATCTGAAAACCAATTTCTGGATCTTTAGATATTTCACGTTTTAATGGGTGAAAATGTGAAACAAACACAAAACAAAAGTTAGTTTCCTCATCCGCAGTTATAAGTTGACTTTCCTAACTTTATACGAAGTTGACATTGGAGGAATTGATCTGATGTTGACAGATTGATGTTCATTATAAGTAGTAAAAGATTTTGTCAACCCAGGTATACCAACTTTCTCATTTCCTGTTACTATTTCATATCATATTCAAAATTATTAACTTCTCAAAGGCGAAGGGGGTAGATTAATTTTAGAATGTTTCATATTTATTTTGTAAAAAAAATTTTTGTTGCTCCGAAGATGGCTGCCAGGTGGCCGAAATGCCTTTTGCATCTATAAATATTGACAGAATGACAAACTCTTTTGCTACTTATAATGAAGTTGACATTTCATCAGTCTTTGGTCTGTGCAGTATGTCGTATACCACAACGTAGAGTCGATCGACAAGTGATTATAGTTCCGTTGCCGTCGTTTTATAACATTTATTAATTTGGATTCTGTTCTTGGGGAGTAAAAGTGAAGCGACGACTTACGCATTATTTGGGTTACTTTGAGAAAAATAAACATGTGGTTAATGAAATTTGCGTTGAGAACGGGAACTTCGAGCGATTTCTTTCTGAAAACATTCGTTGAGGAGCCATTTGAAAACGCCGCAGAAGGACTGAAGCATTATGAATCTATCCATCACCATTAAATTTTGATGGAGAAAGCTCTCCATCTTAGCCAGCCTATGGGACGTGCTTATGAAATTTCAACAAACAAGTTCTAATGAAAAGCTGTTCGAATACAGCAAAATCGGATGATTTGACGACGAGGTGGCGATGGAAGGCGGTTTCGTTTTAGAACTTGATGCGAGGTTCAGAGACTTCCACGGACTGTTTCTCTTACTTCGACGAACCTATCAAGACTCAAATAGCACTAATTCCTGCAAACAACGACACGTCATTCACTGGCGATATAGAAAGTTCGAGCTTGCGAATTACAAAAATCAAGATGAGCATTGATAAACATCATCCTTCTGCAACGATACAACACGGTGCGATGCACACCGATGAAACGCGTTTCCATGAAACCGGTTTTGAAACCAACACTGAGTTTCATACAACGCGACAAATCTATTGAATTTTATTGAGAACCGACGAGTTGAAATAAAGTTGGAAATGAAGTTTGGAAGGTAGAATTCAGTTCAAATACAGCTAGAAACAGCGACGGAGAGGAACTCTAGGGAAACTTCGCTTCGGCTGAATCAGCGATAGTCGACCGTTCGCGGTCCATTTTTGTAGTTGGAATTAATTTCAACTCTTATTAATTATAAAACAGAAAATTATGTTCAAAGAAGAGAGGTTTCATGAATGGGAGTTCCATCGGTGTGCATTGTCGCACGAAACACGTTTCAGGAAACGTGATTGGTGAAACGCACTGCGCCTAAAAGAACTAGACACATCTTTCGCAGCTCTTTGGGGTCCGTCAAATTTGGTGGACGAATATTATTACAATTCCAACAGCTACCCGAGCATTCTCAACGTTAAAACGATTACGTACTACTGAAGAATGTATTTAAAGATAGAGAGGAATATGTAAACAAGATAATCAACTTCTTTATCAAATACAAAAACAAACTGTGAAACTGAGAATGACACAACTAACGTTGAATCGAATATGCGAAGTAGATTTGTTTTTTACTATTGATCTATTTTACGTGAACTAAACCAAAATGTTCACAAGTAAATCACTATTCCATATTCCCTAGTCCCCTTTCAGTTTTAGATCCGGGACGGACACTAAGGAACCGTCTTCATTTCAGGACTGATTTTTTCTCTCATTTTTCAATAGTTTCGCCATTTTGGAAGAACTGTTTCTCTTGAAACTATGATTTGGTCTAATAACAAAGCAAAGATTGCCCCAGATGCTGACATAATACTAATATTCGAAAGGAAAGAAGTAATGTACGTGTAGTGGAAGAGACCAAAACAGGAATGAAGCGGAAGGAGAATGATTCGAGGCTTTGAATAAGAGTTATGTAGTTCATTGAAAAAGAACAGTACGAGAACAATGGTACGTCAAAATGGCATATTGTAGATCCTCTAAACATTTCATTGATTTATGGTACTTTGTGTAAAAATGCTAAAACAATGAAAATATTCAGCTGACTTTTGGGTATGATAACTGTTGCACGTAAAACATTTTGTAAACTTAAAATTTATTTGTTTACACATTTTTTTTGTGTCATTGTTTATTAAGGTGACCAGATCGTGGTTGGCAGACAGAACGAAAATGAGGAACAAAAATTTAAATACCTTTTCAAACTGATGTCCATCAAAATATTTTCTTAAATTAATATAAGAGTTAAAAATCTTATATTCATTTTACTACTATTTTCAAAAATTAATTCTATACCGTGAGAAATAATGTTTCATCCAAAATATGTATTGCTTAAATGGCCGGTAAGGTGCGCTTCAAGAGATAAAGTCAATATCAGCATACATAGTTTCAGCCAGTTATACAAACTCTCTGCCAGCAGAATTACCTTAAAATGTAGAATACGGGAGAAATTTTCGACCTACAAATGTCATCTTCGACCCACGCACAATTTGTTTGCATAGTATCGAGTCTCCAATGATGTTTCGAAGTATTATAATTTAGGTTTCTAATTCTAGTAAATTAACATTTTCTATAGTTGCGTCATTTTTCTATCGAATGAGCGATATATTTACATAACGCCACAGAAGCACATACAGGGTTTTATTACGTCTTTTCGAAAATGTAACTAGAACACAGTTTTATCAATTATGAAGAATGAATATGTATTTCAATAAATACTTCCGCCAACTGACGAAAGCATTTTTCTTATATTTGAAGTAGCTTGATCAATGGGGATAAATCTTCGAGATAGAATCGTAGCAGGGGGGATATCACAAGCAAATATATATATTTGTGTGTGCGTGCATGCAATATTATATAAATGATAATATAAATAATGTGCGAAACATTAGGAGAAATAAATGGTTTTTATCAATCAAAATATGAATTATAAAATGCAATCAAATCGTTCTAACGCATGACCGCAGTTATCAGCTTCATCGAAACTTGGGTGATAAGCGACAATACGCAACTTACGTGTGGTTTGGTCCAATATTTTTTAAGCAAACTTTAATATAGAATTAACAAAGATGTACACAGGAATACAAAAAAACAGACTCATACCAGTACCATGAGGTTTCATAAGTTTCCATCATGTATAGAGATGCAAAAATACGTATCCAGAGGGATATTTTGACAAGATTTTAAACAAATAAATGATTTTAACATGTTTTAACGTAGGCTGTAATTTTTACGTAACGTAATCTCGAATGTTGAACTTGGGTAATGTGATTTTGCATTCAGATTTTTTTTTTTCAGAATAGCCACCTTCTAATCATATTCTTATAATTCCCTACTCTTAAGAATATATAATTTGCATTCTCTCAAATTTTGCGCAAAAAGCTTCGGGTGAAGTTTGCAAGGTACAATGCAGCAACAATTAGAAGTGGGATTGTAATAAACACATCTTATTGTAGTCTAGGAGTATCATCATTGCTAATCCAACGCCACATTTTACAATACAACTTCAAAGTGGGAACGTCGGGTTACGATCTATCAAAGCAGAGATGAAATCCTGCAACAAGAGATAGCAACACAAAAGAGAAAAACACTTCATCGCCACCAACTTTCTGGACAACAACTGAAGAACACGTCCTTTTAGGAGAATCCACCCTGTACATTTGGTTCATCCGGAGTAAACCGTGTACTCTGTATTGGTCTATATCTAACATTTCAAATTAATACATGTTGCATGAATATTGAACTGCTTTCTGACTTTGATACCCATGACTCCTGGACGACTACTTCTCAAATGGGTTTTTCATTTTCTAAACGTATTTGTTCGAACAAATTTCAATTGAATACTTCATATATACCTCATACCTGGTATACCTCAATACCAGGAAACACGTCTATGTTCCTTGCATTTCTGATCGCGAGAGCGACGATCCAACCATTACGTGAAGCAGTATTCATGTTACCCTGCGAAAAAAGCAAAAAGGCTGACACTGAATTTGTCAGTTATTTTCCTCCATTTTCAAAATAATATCACTAAAACACAGGGAAAACGAGAAAATTCCCACAACTTTTACATCATTACAGGATACAGATCACAATTAAAGATAATGAAAAGTCTCTCCGATGGCTCAGCGTTCTTGTTCATCCTGGATTCAATTCCCGGTAGGGCCAGAAAGTTTGTAGCTTTTCACATAAATGTCCCAGTTCATATCTCTGTGAGTACTGAAAAACGAACCATCCTTCTTCTTTCCACCTCCTACAGCTTTTAGTATCAATAACTCGATTACTAACTACTCCTACTAACACCTCCACGTGGGCCAAGTTGTAGGTAAACCCAGCTAACCTAACCTAACTTAACCTACCACCCAACTCCTACCTCCAATCGCTCCATGTATATGAGCTTCAATTGCACGCTATATTTCCCATTTACAAACACTACAATAAATAAAATGAAGATAATTATTAAGAAATATCACTCCACTTTAACTTCAAATAAATGGATATACAGCAAACTACATCGTAAGTATGTTTTAGGCTTCAAAAGTAGAAGAATTTCGTGAAAAACCGCTTACAAAGCTGACGAATGCTGTAAGTAATCAGGCAAGCAAACCATCCATGATGGATTAGACACAGGGACACAAAAACTTATCCAAGGATAAGAAGATGAACAGAATCTCTAATCGAAGGCGAAGACCATATCCATTTCATGGAGACCACTGTCAACCACAGACCGCAATAGTCGAGTCCTTGTGGACACTTTTTTCGCACAAACAAAATATTCGGAGAGCACAACCACGAGGTTTTGCAAAATGAAGTCTACTAGACTGCAGCAAGGACGAAATAGCGATTTTGTGTCATTGTATGAAACGGATAAACAGACCATTTTGGAGGGTATAATACAACTTCATTGTACCGGATCAGTTTTATTTTCAATGTAATTATCTTTAATCATGATTTTGCCCTACAGCTCAGGGAAAGTTAGTTTAGATGCGGTAGTTTTTGTGTGACCAAAACAGAATGATCCCGAAATCATGGTACTAACTTTAAAGGTTGGTACAGGACACAGCAATAACAATTTATTGTTTAGGAATGAACGGGCACAAGTGACGGTGATAAATAATGCGATCTCGTAAATTTGAACTTTAATAAACTTTTATAACCATAAAATACGTAATAGGTAGACTTATTAAACACGCATCAAAAGTATTCAATAATATACAACATTGAGGATATTAAAAAATTAAATTTGAATTTTCTTGAGAGATCTAGTCTTCGAATGAGGGGAGCCTCCAAAAAGAACCCCACTCTGGGCCCCATTAGGTGTAGTTTCGCTACTTGTCCCATAACATCCGAACTATCCGGATTTGTTATTTTCATCCGAATACGTGAGGTCCTATCGTGTTTCTTTCACATGTGTCCCGCGAAAGACCCTCAAAGAGCATCAATTCTCGCATGAATAGGCATGGAAGTGGGAGACCGCAACGCAGAACTTAAAGTGTTGGAAGTGGAACTACAAGGAAAAGCGACGAGCAGTGACATTTGTTGGAAAAGGTGCAATTGTATTTCCAGATCCGAAAACCCGAGAGATCCACTGCTGAGGTAATGATTCTAGTGTCTATTTTGCCGCTGGAGGCGCGCAGCAGAAGATGGCCGAGAGGGAAGCTGAGGAAAATGGTGCGTCATATTCGAGACCTCATCGACAGAGAACCGTCAGCCGTGTCCACAACTATAGAGCATGTAATTTCTCACAATAGGTATATTTCTTACGAATAAATTCTCATAGCCTTTCACACCAGCTGTCACTCGATGCTCGCCTCTCATTGGTGGAGGCGAGAGAAAGGGAGGGAGACACGACACAATCACGTGACCAGCTATAAGTGATTGAAACCACTATGAAAAACTGCCCGGGATATTTTCCGGAAATATGAGAAATTCCGCACTTTATTCCCCCCCCCTCACGCTTCTCTCTTGATTAACGCCTCTACGTCGTATGACCAAGGTGAGCGTGGCAGAAACAGGGACGAAAAACATTAATCGACAGTCAGTAAATATTAAAGCAAATATTAGAATATGAACAGCTAGTGAAGAAGTTATTTTATACATAACAGAAATTATGAATATATATTCAGCCGGAAATCCAGCTACCAACTGAGACGCACGTCCAAGATGTTCATCAAGAATGACTTTGGTTTTTATATCTACACAAGATACAATTTTTATTACATTAAAAATTGGAGGGTGAGTCGGGAGGTTCAAAAGTACCGATAAAAATAAATTTCATTATTCCGTGGTCAGTTTGACAGAGTATACGCTGGCAAGAAAGTTCATTTTTAGGGGCAAGTCGTTAAAGAACCAAGGTTTACAAAATATTACATTGCCTGAGCTAAATGGAATGAAGTGAGATGTTTCTTTAGAACCTATGCACATGCGAATCGGTTGCCAAAAAAAAAAACTTGCCGCTGTTCCTATATGGACTGTTGCTAAGCTCAATACTACAAGAAAAAATGTGATGTGCTTTGTCCCTAAGTGTTGTCACTACAATGAGCACGATAGTTGTTCATTCTTGAAATTTCCAGAGGATGAAAAAGTAAAATGAATGTACAAGTTTAGATAAGTTGTCTTGATTTATATTTATGTCATAGGAGGAAGGACAGAGAGCTATCCCTTCTCTTATAATTTTTTTTTCGTCCCCAAAAAACTGATATGACATGGAATTTGATAACACTCTTTCTTGACATTAAGTAAAATAAATGACCGTTCTTAGTGTTTATTAAGACCAGAGAGCAATGTAAACGGTTAACGCGCCTTGATAACACAACTACGGGATGTGTTTGGAAACACGCTGACATATTATGGCAACAATGACAACCAACCGCACGTACTAACGTCGTCTACTTAACGAAATCTGTAGTAATCTATGTATTATGTAAACATCCCTATGTGCTATGTAAACTTAGCACAGAATAACTTCAGTGACGCCTTCCTGAAATATGTTGACATCGTTGATAAACTAGTTTAGATAATGCAGTTTTTTACTAGGGGTTTAGGGCACGTCATGGTCATTAGAACCCTTGAGATAATGCTGACATTTATGATGAACTCCTTGAACTGCTTACGGCGGCCTCCTGATATGCATGCATAACTATAAAATAGTCACATCCATTGTAGATTACAAGAAGCATTAATTGCAAGATTTAGAGCGACCACTTTACATGGGTTTGATTATCAGGTAAATTAATAGACGATATCCGATGTATCAAGTGTGAAGCATGAAACATTAATGCGTAACAATTATCTATATTAACGGTGATTATGCAATAAAACTGCTATGACGTAATGAAATGGTTTATAATGACATTTACATTCACATAGATTAGACTCAAAAGAAATCATATTCTACGCTGAGACGACTGACCGCTATCAAAATACACATTATATCCAATAACTGATCACTGGACAATGGCATTAGCAGGGTCACCGAGACGATTTAGGGGTCTGAGGCAGATTTTGAAACTGGACCCCTTTGCGTCTTACCATTACAAGGTATATATAGCAAAAACTAGTACGAATTTTTTAAAGACTTTTTTTGAAACCCACATTTAGTTGACCGATCAGTTTTTGTAGGTCGTAAAATTTACATTAAGATACTTAATGAACAAATGATCAAGAGAATATTTAAATTGTTGTCTTTTTATGTCAAGACGAATAGGAAAGATAAGGAATAGGAGGTGCGTTGCTAATAATAATATAATAACAAATATGGAACATGGAGTGTATTTATATAATCCCTATAGTCCTGTCCCTCACTGCAATAACCCCTAACTCTGCATCTGTGCAATTATCAGCTTTAAATTCCAAAAAACATTTTTATAACTTTACAAAAAGCAGCCATCTTTATCACCAGTAGAATAGTCAGATGACTTTTAAATTGTGATATTGCTTGAGGATACTAGTATACTCGGCACACCACCTGAATCCAACTAGGTGTGAAAACAGTAACATAAAATAACAAAAATAGTAATGTTAATAATAATAATAAATTTGAGCATATTGGAAGTAAATATTTATGAAAGATTTCAGGCGGATTTGAATGATTTCCGATGAAATTACTGAATAGGAAAATTCAAAATTGTGTAGTAGAAAAAAGGAGATCATTTGAATTGAAGACGCTGATTGTCCTGGGCAAGAAACAGACTTCAAATGCAATAATGCCGAAAGATGTTGTACGATCCTGAGAAATCTACCAGAAGATAAAT
This sequence comes from Laupala kohalensis, assembly GCA_002313205.1. Taxonomy (NCBI): domain Eukaryota; kingdom Metazoa; phylum Arthropoda; class Insecta; order Orthoptera; family Trigonidiidae; genus Laupala; species Laupala kohalensis. The sequence continues at coordinate 75,479 of NNCF01129507.1, forward strand.
TTTAAAAAAATCGCAAATGATACGTAGAAGAGTTGATAATTCTTCGGATATCTTGAGTATTTTACACAACCGAGCTCGAAAAAGGTAAGGAAAGCAACGAGGAGAGTAAAGAGGAGAGTAAAGGATGAAATGAGGGTTAGTGATTAAGGTGACGGAAGACGTGGCAAAAGGAGATGGGTGAACGTAGAGAGGATAACATCGAAATAGAAAGAATAGATCCGCAAGTCACGATGTTGAATAAAACTTATTCGTGAAGAAATTCTCGGTTTCAATCAGTGGCATAACAGATACGATGTAGTGGAAAGGAGGACAAACAAGTTGAATCATTAGGGGATATGTTGATAATGAAGAGAAGAAATGGTGGAGGGGTTAGATGAGATTTCGACTCACTGAAATCACCAGAGATATCAAAAAAAGGGAAGAATATTATATCGTTGAACATATTTTCAGGCTCCATATTACACAAATAAAGATATTATAAGTATCCCGGAAAGACTTTGTTTGATCTGAGATAGCCATCGATAGTGTGTTCAAATGTAATGAGATACATGTTACATTTTTTAAATGTATTATAATCTGTTGGTAGTGAAATAAAAAAATATAGAAGCGAAGTGATATTTACAAGGTTGAGAAGAAGCAAATGGAAATATGGAAAAGAAATATTTAGACATTAGAGACAATGGAAAATGTAAGAGCAAAACGTTAGGACAGGAACATTTTTTAGAGTGAGCATTACATAGAAATTGTTACTTGATGGATGTAGACAAGATTAAGAGGAAAGAGATATGGAAGTATCATCTCAAAAGACAAGCAAACGACAAGTTGGTTCGAGGTGAGACAATACTCAGGACTAAGGTGCTGAGGAAAATTGTGTTTGGGGAAAATGAGCGATGAAATTGGGTTGAGGAGATGACTTAGAGGAAATATCAGAAGTGAATAAAGGAGAGAACGTTTTCAGAACTGTGGGAAAAAAGCGTTAAAAGATAATTTTGAAAAATGAAGTCCCAAGTAAACCAACTTCAAAATAAGCCCCCTAGCAGTTTAGGGAAAATACTCGATAAGTAGATAACCCTAAACATTAAGGATATTATTTTCTAAAATTATGGACAAATAATATTCTGGTTTTCCGAAGAGACGGGAAAGTGACACCGCAGTAAAGGACTTACTTAAAGAAGATGGAGAGAAAATATATTTTTTAATACTAAAAAGTCATTAAATAGTGCGAATTGGGTAATAATTTTGGAGACATTAAAAACAATGGGAGTGTCACATAGTTCGTATAATATAATTATCTCGTATTTTCAAGAAAGGCATGTGAACACATGTGAATCTGGAAATTGCGTGAATCGAGCTCAGGGCCGATCTCCAGGAATATCCTGATGAACAACTTGTTGCAATACATAAGTGAAAAAGATATTGTTTACACTTCGCCTGTAATTTACAAAAAAAATCTTTAGTAGTCTTCTACAAACATTACTAAAATTTTTTAAAAAAGGTTTCTACCAATCTAATGTATCATGGTGTGATTTGAAAAATACAAATGAACATTTATTGGGGGAGGGAAAAATCGTTCACTTTCATAAAACAATCGTATGTCACTCCAGCAAATAGGCTTATTTTTTTATTCATTTAAACCACGAATAATTCAATACAAAATGTAATGAATAGCACACGTTGAAGTCTGTTTAGAAATATTCTCACAGTAAATCATAATATGTTACATAGGCCATGTATTCATCGTCAGACATTCCATGGCGTTTTTCTTTTCGTTTTCAAACAATACCTCGTCATCACTCAACCATCTTTAATCCTCCCTTTATAATCCACACGCTGTTAACAAACTCCTCAAAGATGATGTATCAACTAACACTTCACCATCACCACACTCTCACTATTTTAAACCTCTCGAAATATTTATTCATGTCCCCATGTTCTGTTAATACTTGTATCATCCTATAATTCGGTATAAACCATTTCTAAATAGGCTATATTACTTGATAAATTTCATATTATTCACGCATTTTATTTTAATGTAGTGGTTTCAAAATACAAATCGTATCTCCATATTAAGCCAAAGAACGGTTTAAGAATATTACACCAAATTCCTGATACATTAATGAACAACACTTTAATAATTTTTAATGAGGATTTAAAGATTAGTGTACGAACAACCGATAATTCACGCAAATCAAGTTGGGGGTACTCAATAAGTAAATGTGTAAAAATGAAAATAATAAAAATGAGAAAGCAAAACCAAGTTTTGTTTGAGATAAAAAAAATAGATATACCAGGAACGTTCACTCACGTTAAACCATAACGATGACGTAACTCTTAAATATTTATGAACGTTCAGTCATTAAACACGACAATTGCTTTTATTTTCTATGCGTCAATTTAAGAATTAAAAAACTTATAAGAGTTTGAATGTTTGGGCTTGAATGTAGACACGGTAGGGCACAATCAAACGGAACATAGTCATATGTTCAATACTGCACACGTTCTTGTGTAGCAACAATGGCTAACTATGATGACAGTTGCGTCAATGAGTTACGTACAAAATAATTATTTAAATAGACATTGTATGAATGAGATATTAATTAATTAAAATATCTATTTAGATAATTAAGTTGCATTAAATAGTTTATCTGTTCATTTCAATATTTAGGCAAATTGCTAACCTTCCATATTTCTCGATAGAGCTTTCATAGAAAACTGGCATTCTGGCGCAGCTTATAAGATTTAACTGTGCGAATCACTCATAGACGGATCCAAAAAAAATGATAGAAACGTATTAATAAAGTTCCTTTACATCGAAAAAAAACTCAGTATGCCCATTGAAAGCAACAAGACGAACAAATAATAATCTGTTTTCAAAAGATGAGTTCGTAGGACAAACATATGACTTAACTTTTGTAGATTTCCACTCCTCCACGGGAACATGAGCATAGGGCTGCGATATTTCACTATTTCTGGCATATTTGCACTTCATCAATATTCCGAGCCACTGATCTAATTGAAAATTATCTACGTAAAATTTACAGTAGTAGGAGATGCCAAAGTAAATATTTGACTCAAAACACGAATTATTTCAAAAACGTAATTTCAACGTGGTTGTTTATGAAAACAGCAATTTACGTTATTTACGTAAATAAATGTCGTCAATTGGAGTTTCAAGACGTTAATTTTATATAAATTCCTGCATTCCCTGATATTTCTCTTCTGGGTCCCTCGCAAAATCAAATTCTGGATTCGGAGCTGGAATCGTTTACAAAGGACAGAGGCATATGTAGCGTACTGGATGATCATAGGTGCAACGTATCAATACTTGCTCAGATAATGTGCTATACAAGTAAATCACTGATTTCTGGATACATCTCAATCAAAAAATATTACACATCGAAAAGAAAATGAGTTGACGTGCAAAATGTGCTCATTGGAGATGAAACTAAGCGGTGAGTTCAAATCTTGAAGTTTTAGTAATTTTTATTTCTGTTCGTAGTTTGATATTCGAGTGAAAAAGGTTCAGCAATATGCAACCTTTTAAATGATTATTAATTTCAGTGCAGTCCGAAGATAGATGGAAAATGAATGTACTGTGTTCGTTTTTTGCGAACAAAACACATTTTCATGAAACGTAGTGACATTTTGGAAGTATAGAAAATATATAAAATTAATTGCTCTCCTAAATAGGACAACACTTGTTATCATATAAATCTCGAATTTTACGATACAAGATAGTATCAAGTTCAGGTATATGATGAGAGAAGAAGAATGAGGAAAATTTGAGCAAAAGCTTGAAGAAAACAGAACAGAGATGAATGTAAACTGTGAAAAAAATTCTGAAAATTTTACGCAAATTACTGTGGCTTCAAATGAAGTTCTGTAATCATCAACCGAATACCATGTCCTCAAATTTATGAAGAATTATGACACGACTACTAAGAGCATCACGAAGTAATTAAATAATTAGGGAAAATATTTTTTCAGGCTTGTTTTGCATGAACGATTAAAAATTATGAGTTGGGATAAATAAAAAAATTGTTATCCACTACTTTCAATACGCATGCGAAATATGGTAAAGAACCTTTCACACAGAAAGAACTTCGTTCTTCCGCCCTACAACCGGTAGAAATGTAATCATTCGTGAACAATAGACAGTTCTTGCACAACGTACACGTTCCCTAACGTAAACGTTAGGTTGATGACACTAATCGCGTAACGCACATGATGCAATCGATGCATTTAACATAGCGTACCTCCGAATCAACGCATAATAAAAATTGCAAACCCAAAGAAACTACATCTATGCAAGTGTACACAAGTTAGCTGTACAGCGAGTACACCAGCACGTGCTCATACGGCACACACAACGAACAAATATCTCGCATACCCTCTCAGACATCAACATAACCTCAACTCCAGACCAGAATCCGCCATGACCTGTCTCACTAGCGTACCACCATCATACGCAAACAGAGGTGATGTAACGTACTACGCTATAGGAGCGTTAGTGTACCGCTAACTTCTGAACATGCACAGAAGTAACTTGCATGTGGGTAGCGCATACGCTCGCAGGTACGCTATGCAAAAACTCCCTAAAATCAAGCGTGGTTTGTACGTAAACGTTTTCGTGAAGGTTTCGTGCAGCCCTCTCTCGAGGGGGGTCCATTAAATACGGTACGATAGACTTCAAAATTCATAGGACACATCCGTTCGAGTAGCTTGGGGAAACCATTAAGCGCAACTAAACGAAATACCGCTCAAGAACTAATTTTGGGTAACAAACGACGTACCTTCAACTTGCTTAACGTGAAATTTTTTGCTTTTATAGGAGGGAATAAAAGGGGCATAAAATTAAAAAAAAGTACTTTAAACATTAACTTTAAAAATGTATTCGTATAAAAGTAATACGCGTATTACACCATTAATTATAATTGCAATTATTTCATGTAAATAGTCGGTGAGGTATATTTTCAAGTTGAAATCACAAGAAGTTCATGTTACTCTGTTAATTTACGCCGATTTGTTACTTTAGATTTAATTCCATCTGCGAGGTGCTTTTTAGACGCTTATGCTTATCAAGTCGTTGGTCTTCGTCCGGACGATTTATTTTTGTTTTCATTACTCTCATATTTCTTGTTTTGTTTCGTCTGTCACCGAAGGAAGCTCACTCGCATATAACAAAAATCAAACTTGTAGTGCACAACCATTGCACATACTCTCTTATGCACGTTTCGCCGTCTGCAGTATAGAGGACAAAATCTATAGTGAAAGGATCATTTCTGGCAAAGGGGTCCTCTACAGTTTGGTCGCCTTCCACTGCTCTATTCATGCTCAAAGTCGCAAGATGAACTTATTACAGTCCTTTGTTCGAAATTTGAAAATAAATAAATATTCAAAATATTATTTTAAAACATATAGCGACGTATCTCTTATAAAAATCGTAAAACTGTTATGTCAATGTATTTTCGTTGTAGACAGAAACTGATGTATTTTCGTGTCTGCAGTCCACTCGCTGTCATCCTATGAATTTTATAATTATCATATCTTTCATTTCAGTTTGCGAAAAGTGTATTCTACGTCTGCTTGATCCATTTACACTGCTAAATATTATTCAAGCTTCTTGAAATAGTAAGTGTAGCAGATAAATTATTTTACTGCGCCTATACCAAACTTTCAAGCGAAATACCGCTAATGGGGATGTAATGCATACTGATTGTACTTTACGTACAGAAAATTTAAGCAAAATCATTTTGGGAAATATTTAAAAGGGTACTTTGATCTTCCTGTGAAGTACCCTTAGTTTTAAAGTAAAAAAATTAGAGCAAGTGCATCGACAAGTAAATTCTACCGTAAATACAAAATGCGAATTAAATTATTCATCCATTTACTCAGAATCGCTGCGCACAGACGGACGTTATGCCAAAAACAACTTTTTCAGAATCAGGGATCGCCAAAACGGGTATTTCCGTCGAAATCTCGCTTGCGAATTTTTTCACGATTACAAAACTTTCTATATACTACATATAGGAGACAGTAAAAAGTGTTCGAACGTGACAAACACACAAAATATCTATGACGTTTCTGAAACTGTATTTTTTTTATATTTATTCATTTACTTCTATTAATTCGTGATGCTAGGTAACTCGGAATGTACGCATTGCCCTAAGCAACTTACAGACCCATTCATTGACCAACGCAGAGAAAAAATGCTATTAGTGATATTAACTTGATATTTTAGAGGTTGTTGCTTTTGTGTCGTGCGGGCTCACAAAGAAAATTATTTTTCAAAATTCCAATTTTAATGTGACTTAAAGTGAAATGAATTTTTCGAATCTACGCTAAATTCACAATATATCTCGATTTTATTGAGATATCATCTCGACTTTTGTGCGTAAATGTTGGGAGAGAAATCTGAACGATTTCAGAGCAAAGCAGCAGAAATGTTTTCAGGATTTTCCTTTGCGCTGAATACATTCTTCCTAATGCGCTCTTGATTTGTATCGTTAGTCCTTGGAATGGGAATCATCTCTACATGAGTCCTTTACGGATACATTCACCCGCATGCGATGCGAAATAAAATCAATCATGTTTCTTGGCTTCGAGAAATTTAACTTAACAAACGCACTGTGGTTATTAGTTTCTTGTATGTCAGTCGCAGTAAATTACTGTGTTGTACTCTTCGTGGTCTTAGGCAGTTTTTAACAGCTCCCTTGACAATAAACTATATATTTATTAGCCAGACTTATTGGCTTGTTGTTGGCATAGCACCTGCGCACATAACACTTACACTTAGCCATCGTCCATAAGAGTATTGATATTTGTACCTCGCGTTATGTTGGCAGGACATTCGAATTTCCGGAAACTTAAGTCCATCGCCAACCTCGACTATCAATTGAATGCAGTTGCCCTTGAGCGTCATTCTGTTCCTTCTGCATCGAGCAAAGTGTGGAACGAATATTACCCTGTGTCTTAGTTTGTTGTGTTTCCAAATTGGATTTCTTTACAGCAAATAGTCGCTTTTGTGACTATAATAAATATATATTTAGATTAGGAAGTTGGCAATTCGTGTTAGGCAGCCATTTGCAGAATTTACACGATTGGGAGTATACGTCACCCAGGCGTCAATTACATTTTGGGATGACTTTTCACACAATGTATTGAATCTGCGAACCCCAATCCCCTGGCTAAATTTCCATTCCACGTCATCAATAAATAAATAAAATTCATTGTTAAAACAGAAGTTGCAAACTGCGTATGACCACGTCGGGGGCAATAAACTAAATTACTCCACGGAAGCAAGCAAGGGACCATCCCATCAATTTTCATCATGGACCCAAGGACTGTGACGGATTCGGTAAAAAGTATTTGACAGATACGTGCAGTTATCCATTTATCATTTCCAAAACATCGTAGAAATTAAATGCTGTTAATAGTAACAAAAGTAATAATGATATTTCCACTCGAAGGAAAACCGGAGAAAACCCCGGGTAAAGTACCGCGCCAAGGTCGCCAACAATTAGAAGAAAACTATTTATGAAGACAAGGGACAAAACAGTATGTATAAAAAATAATTGTTATTTGTTCAGTGTTAAAAGAACGATAACAGATTGTGTTATGAGGAATTAACACCATTTTATATGGCATGGAATCATATTGGCAAATTGAAACTCATATTGATTTCTTTTATCCAGTAAATTCTTTAACATCATAGGGATGACTTAGTGAAGAGCGACAACACTACCTCCTGAGCCACCAGTGGGGTTCATAGAACGCTCCTGAACATCATATCCACATATTCAAGTACAGAATTATCTTCCACCTTGCAAGCTGTCCTACAAAAGGCGCCAACAATTGCGTAGTAAATTTTCGCTTTCTATCTCAAAAATGGCGCGACGAATAGGAATGCGGTTTAGGAATCTGTATGCATATTTTCAAAATTTTGAATTTTAAGAAACGAATTTGAGGCCTGTGAGTAAATGAAGTTTGTGAGAACTGTCGAGAAATAGGCTTCCATTCCCAATGCATTCAAAGTTAAATCTCAAGTTTGGTTTCAATGCATCAATTCGTTCATGAGTTATCGGGGTTACAAAATTCTTTACATACATACACACATACGACTTCGGACATCATTGCCAAAATTTGAAAATAGACTCTCCTCGAGCCAGCTCATAAAGATCCGTAGATGTCAATTTGTATTTGAACGATTACAATACTTACCTTACACATTCTGTATAATTGGAAAAGTAGAAAGACAAGCATGACAAGTTTTCTTTGCAAAGACAACTGAATGAATAAAAGTGCTAATGCCCAGAGTAACGTCAACTCGAACGGCTCAATAAGATGCAAACACTGGTCACCGGTCAACTATTTACGAGATCCACAAAAAAAAGAAGAGAGAATTGTTGCAATGTAATGGATCAGAAATTTAAAAAAAAATATTTGTCAATAATTGGACGAAGAAAACAAATAATGACGTTCCGCACTGAAGTTATTCGTTTCCATGACTTTCACACGGCGTTTGCGCTCACGAGAAACTATCGGGATAAGCTAATGAGCTTTGCTTATTTCTCCATGAATGGAAGTCTCGGCCCTACACAAAAGCAGACCCATATTGTTACAAGGAGAGAACTCAAGCTAATTAAATGCCAATGGGTATACACCATTAAATAAAGATTTTCACTGGACAGAAATCCTCCACACATGAAACTTGGCAGAAAGTTAGGTTTCGGGGTCACACTTTAATGGGGAAAGAAAATCGGGCCCCCCTGGGGGAGGAATAAAAAAATGGGGCATAACGGCTTTTTGTAAAATCTCAAAAACTACGCGAGAAATATAAAAACGTTAACAGTGAAAGTTGTAACTCACAAAATTTCCAACAAATTTGATTCTTGGTCATTTTTTCGTCAGACGCACAGGAACCGAGGTATGAGCGCTCAAACTTGAAATCTTTTTTTGTTTGCAATTTTCGTTTAAGGCATTTTCATGAAAATAAGAAAATTTAGCAATTTTTTAGTTGATACCGATTTTCGTATAGTAAAAAGCGCCAAATATGGGTATGTAAGTGTTTGTATTTAACATTTATTTGGATGTAAATTTTTGCATGTATGTATTTATGCTCACACATGACAACTATGAAAATGTGCATTTTTGAATCATTTTTAGCTGTATACAGTCCAGAGGGGCTGGAGTGTCCGATTTTCTCTCCCCATTAAAGTGTGACCCCGCAACCTAACTTTCTGCCAAACATCATGTCTGGAGAATTATTGTCCAGATTTTCACAAATTCATACTTTATGCAATGGTATATTCGCATTAGAAGCACTAAAGAGCAAATTTCGAAATAAAACCTGTACACAAAAATAAATTTTCTTTTAGCAACTCATTAATTCTTCGTGGAATTTTTATTTCAACATTAGCGTGTCTCCCAACATTAGTTACTTATCACTTAAAACCGATTAAATTATATAATAAACTCGTTATAACGCACGCAAGGAGCTAAAAGTAGTCCGTTCTAATAAAAACCTGTATGTAACAAAAATTTATAAAAAAGAATGCAATTTAGAATGCAATAGAGTGTACACCGATAGTCATAATATGCGAACACAGTTTCCGATCAAAAAAAGTATTAATACTATAACAATTCGTTGACAGTCCGTTATCATGAGGTTCTCCTGTGTTGGTGAGTTTGAACTACGCCCATTGCTTTGGAACAAAGAATTCTCCACAGCCCGTTCATCCGATGAATGCTGCAGATTCATGTCATATAATGAAATACATTTCCATAATGAATTATCAGAAACTGTTCTCAATACTCGTACAAATTAAGTGTTTTCTCCACCCGAACGGTCAGGGAGGTATTCTGAAGGTCAGAAGGTATTCTGAAGGTCATATTGTGGACTCTGAGACTGAAAATGTGTTACTCTGTGTCTCAATACATTTATGAGAAAGAAAACCACAGTAATAGGACGCAGTAGTAATATAGCAGCGACGCAAGACAGGTGCAAAACTGGTCGTTTCTGCACAGAACGAAAAGAAGAAAACTGTTATACACTTAAGGTAGAATTAAATCGCTAAAATACCTGAAATCGGCATAAACATACAGAGTAACATGTACTTATTGTGATTTCAACTTGAAAAACATATCTCACCGGCCATTTAGATGAAATAATTGCTATTAAAATTGATGTAATACATTGCGTCTTATGAAGGAAACACTTATCAAAAAAAGACATTATTAAATCACGAAAATGAAGGAAAATTACTTCCATATGTAGCATCAACAATACTTTCCGAATAATTTATTTTTCAAAGTGAAATGACTTTTCTATGTTTTATTAAATACAATATTTGTTGGTATTTGTGAATACTATAACACGTGTCGAACTCTTTTTTGTCGTTAGGGGAATGTTGTAATGTTAAATCCGCCTCTGCCTTGGGGCCCTTGATCGGAATTGATGGAATACGTCCCTTGCTTGCTTCCGGAGAGTAAATTAGTTTATTGTCCTCCACGTTGTAATACGCAGTTTGTACTGTTTTTTGACAATAAAGTTATTTAGTAAATTTTCCGTAGTATTTAACTTTTTGTGAGGTGAGATGCATTAATCAGGAATCTGTTGTTTTCAAAGGAGTCAAGCGAGCTCCTGAATATTGTTTGCACGACATTATTAACTGATTTACAAATTAAATCATGTTTTCTCATCATTATATTTCATACTAATTAACAGAAGTTCCTTCGAGGATTGGTCAACAATAAAAAAAGGATTATTTCCTTTACAACGCCAACGTTTCGGCAATTTATTTTGCCTTCGTCAGGGCTACAAGAAACATACACAATTTCCATTATTTATAGTACACTTTGAAACATTTTTAACATAATATATCGATGTTATCTCCCTGAAACTGTTACTAACACATACCAAAAAAATCTTATTCTACAAAACAACATACCTGTATGCTACGGAACTCCATAATCACTAACCTCCAGCCGTAACCTCTCAACAAACTTCATATCTACAACCTTCCTGGTGTACGTCAAACACACAAATGGCAATTCCTAAGTCAGTCATGACGAAACAACCCTACCACCGCTGCCAACCCATTTATCAATAATGTTTTTATACATATTTCTTAGATTGTCGGTGTCAGTTTGTATATTACAAGTTCTATCACTTAACTTAGTGATATGAACCATTTCTTTTATTAATCTTTTTTTTTTTGTAATTAGGTTCCACACATAAAATTTTTGCATTTTGAAAATCAAAACATTATATATTGACATTATATATGTATTATAACTCGCAGCTAACTTTTTTATCTTATCTAGGAACTTATGCAAAAAATTTTGAATCCGCCTTTGCCTTTAGGGCCCTTCATCGGAATTGATGGGATGGTCCCTTGCTTGCTTCCGGAGAGTAAATTAGTTTATTGTCCTCCACGTGGTCACAGGATGCAGTTTGTACTGTTTTTTGACAATAAATTTATTATTAAACAGTGTTGATTCGCCAAAGCATGTTTTGCTAAAGCACACATGGGTTGAGCCTTCTTGAGATCATACGTATGTTGTTTGTATCTCCTATTTACCAACTGTGAGGATTGCCCAACATAAACCTTATCACACTCATTACAATCTACCTGATATACAACATTTTTTGTATTAGTTTTCTCAATCTTTTGTTTTATTTTACTAAACAAATGTCTACCAATATTATTGCTGCTTTTATATGCAATACCCACTTCTCTATTTTTCAAAGCTTTACTTAGCCTTTCTTATAGACCTTCTACATAAGTAATAGATTTAAATATAGCAGGCTTCACATTTTCCTTACTCTTACCTATTTCGGTGTTCCTCACAGTGGTATTATATATTATATTTACCAGTTTTCTTGGAAAATTATTACTAATTAACATGTTATATACAATTTTCAAGTTTTTATGATGGAATTTCTTGTCACTTAATGTAAGTGCTCTAAATTTTAATCTAAGAGCAGTATTGATCTTCTGTACAAATGGATGGTGAGAGTTATAATTAAGATAAATATCAGATTTTTGGGGTTTCCTGAACCAATCTATATTTAATTTTCCATCATGGTTTCTGATCAAAAGTTTATCGAGTGTGTGTACGTTGAGTGTGTGTCTGTATCTGTTTGTAAGTGAAAATGTGTTTCTGTACGTATGTGAATATACACGCTTATTGACCCAATTTAATTTTTTTAATTTCTTAGGTGTATTATCCTTTTCGCTTATTGTGTACTAATTTTCTAAGCATTTTATTCCGTGTGGGTATATTATAGATATTTGGGCGATTTTTTTTTTTATTTCACATTATCGTATTATGTATATTCTTATTATGTCCATTATGTTTTCCATTTGCCCCGAGCATTGCTCACTTGCAGATTAATAAATTATTATTATTATTATTATTATTATTATTATTTGGCTAACTTGGAGTGCTGACCCCACCTTAAAATACAATTAGATATTAATGCACCCGACCTAACATGCTCCGAAGTGCTTCAAGTTATCATATATCGAAACTTTTTGTATGTTTCTATTTCACAGATGACTGAAGAGTGAAATGAAATGAAGAAATTTGAAGTAAATCGACTATAATATTGTATTTCGTTGCGAACATCGTGTACCATGTCTGCTGTGACAAAAACATCTGTTACGGAATAAGAAACATTTTGGGGAGGTGCAATATATGGCCGAGTTGCAAACTTGTATAGATAGACCCACATCCAAGTTAGATTAGCCAAACTTTCGCTTTATCTGATCTGTTTTATCATGGCTGGATGAATTTTCACAGAACAAAGATGCGTCTCGTTCTTTGAAAATTTATAATTTGAGATCTATCACTATGATTGAATCCAAATTTTAACATTGTTCAGAGAAATGGCTTTTAAATGTTTATTTTTAAATTAACATATTTTATCGACCCACACGAATGTTGTTGTACGAAATTATGAAAAATGGTTTTCTCAAACAAAATGTTTTTTCTTTGTTTTTGAGAAAAAATATTTTTCTCAATAAGGCTCTCAATGACCTAGATGTTGTCGACCTTAAAGCCCAAATTAAAAAAAAATGTCTCAGATAGCTCTAAGTCTACATAGTCAAGACAGTCGATTCCTATTCTAATATATATAGTGATAAAGATATCGAGTTGCAGTTTTCACTCAGGTCATTCGTTCAACATTCGACGTATCCAATGACATTTCTTGTTTCATTCATGAAAATATCTCTTTTCGGTGCTATCTTAAAGCCCAAAAAAGACTAATACGGCAGTGTAACAGATATCCGCTCCAACAAAGAGGGAGAACGTTTAACTGGATGCGTGTGAAGATCTGGTGACGTAAGATCATCACACGCATCCAGTTTCAGTATCAATTTTATAAGTAATTTTCTCTATTTTATCTTGCATTTTAATTTTCTGAAGCTCTACTACTACTCCCTACTCTTTTCCATCTCCACTGCTCAATAGTTTTTAAATAAGGTAGTGCGACTTGGAGACATTATTTTCCTGCGTCTGTACCAAATTTTCAAGCGAAATACCCAGATGTAACTAACACCTTCTAATGACAATTCGAAGATAAATTTTGGAGCCGATTTTTGATATAATTTTCGAAAATACTCCAAATAAAGTACCCTTCACATTTAAGTGTTGAAATGTTCAGAGTCCCTACGTAGACAAGCAGATACAATGCTAAATATGAATAAATGAAATTGACTCAACTGTTAAGCCAGAATCGCTGCGAACGGGTGGACAGGTAGACGCCACACTAAAATGTCACTTTTTGGGTATCAGGGCCACCAAAAACCGATATTAACATCAGTATCTCACGATCGAATTTTAGTTAATAATTCACAACATAGAGAAACATCTTAGACATTTTAATTCGCAAATTTTTGCGAGTTAGCAATCGAAATTCTTTATGTGATTTATAATTTTTACATTATCAAAAGTTTTCACTCAAAGTATAATTTCCACATCATCTACAGCTCTCATCATCTTTTTCTAACCATATTGAATTATATCTTTTGTCCGTCCCACCGTCGTTGGCAAGAAAGAAAATAAAATGTAGAGTTTTATTTGGGGACTGAGCCAGTGGTCAACAACTGAACAAAGGCTCCAAACAAGAAAAAACTACCACATTTTTGTAGGCGACATGTTAGTCGAACTCTGACAATATGTGCAAAACTGCGCTTCACCAGTCCTCTCATTAACCATAGAAATCCAAAAGCAAAATGTGCAATTCGTAAAATACATCCTAATATAAAGGAATATCTTTGACATTTCTTAATAATATTTTCACAAAAATCGAAGTTAATCTATCTTCTTTTTGCCGCAACACGTTGTATTACCACCATTCACAAGAATGATCTAACATACTGCTATAACAAACTCTCTTGCAGCTTCATTTCCATAAGCTGCATAGAAAGACTCTTTTCTGATTTTGAAAGCATCGAATATTACGTCAATAATAAATCGGGCGTGATGAAGCATTCTGCAACCTTATTTTGTTCTAAAACTCGAAGCTTTGAGATTTTTCTGGGTTTTCCTCTGGGTTTTGCTGAAGGTTAACACCGGAATGATCTCTAGTTTGATATCCCAGTGTAGAGTAATTATATAGTCCTATTTTTGATACAACTTATGTACATATTCATGAATGTATATATTTATGTATAGTTACTTGCGTATTATTATTATTATAAAATATTAAAAACAATCTATCATTAATGGAGTCGATACTAAGGTATGAAATAGGAATATGGGGTGCTATTGCAAAGTCAAACATAAAAGCTCTACAATAATGTCAAAATAGAGTGGTAAGAGCATTATCAGAAAAGAAAAATGGAAAACTTAGAAGAAATGTTCAGAGAAAGTAGCGTAATGAAACTAAATAGTTTACAAAACCAAATAATAATCAAAAACTTCTTCAAAGAAAAGCGTACAGTTCAAATCAAACAATTATAAAACCAGAAATATACATAATTTTAAGCAAAAGAAAAGTTTTAATAAATATGGAGAAAGAGTTTTAAGGGTGGTAGTGCCAAAAATCCTAAATTCATTACCGGTGGAATTAATAGAGACAAAATCTAAATATTTACTGAAAAAGAAAATAAAGCTTTGGACTATTGAATATCAATTCAAGAAATAAAAAAATTTATAAAAATTAAATAATATGAAATAACTATTATGATTCATTAAAGTTGTTTGATTGTAATTGTAACATTAATTAAAATTGTATTTAGTGCATAGAATTATTGTAATTTTGTCGTCTTCTTTTATGCTCTCCGACAAGAGTGATACAACACAGAGTGGGAGAAGAAAGAAATATAAATAGTTATTTTGTCTTATTTTCATGTTTTGTATCTAATCATTGTAACTTTGCATGTACCCAAAGGCTGTCTCTTATNCCCAATATTTATCCTTTGTATAGGGAGACAAATTAATGTATACAATTGAAATAAATTGAAATTCAAATGATTAAGTGGTACACATTCCCTAGCTTACACAAGCAGCACTTTCGTTGCGCCAATTCTTATTTTAAGACAAAAATGTGTATTCATGGACGAAGTGAGCGAATTCACGCATTATAAAATAAATACTAGAAAAATACACGGAAATCTCAATTAAAATACATCATAACTCTTGAGTGTCGATCCCCGATTGAAAGACACAAACATAATTTTTAGTGTCAAAAATGCAAACCGTGTATGACCACGTGAGCGATATTAAACTAAGTTACTCATTAAAATTAAACGGATTAGGCAAGTTCGGGAAGAATGGATACGTTAGTGTAGATGGGAAGCTAGTGGAGTAATAGTGAGTAGTGAAGTGAAGTGATACGAGGGAAATAAATGATTTAGAAAAGGTGGGAAGGGAAATATGAAATGCACGAAAGGGGTAAATCGAGTGTTTGGGTCATAAGTGAAATAAAATGTTCTTTTTATCAATTATTTAGATGTTTCAGGGAAAAATGTTTTTGTACTTAATACTTTAATGTTAGTTGAATCATGTAGATTAATGCTTCATTTAACAATTTTTTATTTCAGTGCTCTGTGATTTGAATTTTTGTATTGTATTTCCTTATATACTGCCGCCGGGTAAGATCTGCCCAATTGCAGAAAATAAATATTGTTATTATTATTATTATTATATTCCGTTTAGGATCTCAGCTTTTTCTGCTGGTTGTAGTGAGGTACGGGCTACACCAAGCACACACACTCTGGATGATCCAAAAAATTTCTGACTATTCTTGATGTGTTGAGCAAAACAGCTTTCTGAAGTTGTATATAAATGGTCTTACGCAATTTTAACATGCTAATAATATTGTGGAGGGAGATAGGAATGACTCCTGTAGAGGACATTACTACCGGAACTATGTAAACTCTCTCTGTGTTCCATATCCTTTGCATTTGTGCCTTAAGGTCACTGTATTTCTGATATTTTACCTTAATTGTTTTCTGAAGGTTGTGAGTGTTTGGCATAGCTATGTCTATCGAATAGGTTGTCTTTGTTACTTGATCTTTTAGCACAATGTCTGGTCTGTTGTTATAAATTGTACGGTCCGTAATTATTTACCTGTCATAATATAATTTGAAGTTTGTTGATTCTAAAACGTCAGCCGGCTCATATTTGTAATAAGGTGTGCTGTTTTCTATAAGACAATACTGTAAAGCTAATTATTTTTTAATGTAGCAAAATGCTAAATTGGCAATTCTGTTTTATAGTATAGTTATTTTATACTAATGCTTGGTGAATTATGTTAGCCACCTGGTTATGGTGATGTAAATAATCAGTTTGTGCCAACATATTACAAGTTCCGGTTATATGTTGAATTGCTTCAGAAGCAGTTCCACATTTCCTGCACTTATCATTTTCCATATGGGGATCCTGCATAATATATTTCTCATAGTTCCTAGTGGGAGTAACCCGATCCTGGATGGCCATAACAAACCCTTCTGTTTCAGGAAAAAGCTCCCCACCCCAGAGCCATGCGTTCGACGCTTTCTTGTCGACATTGGGGTTGCTCAGGTCATGAGGGTGTCTTCCGTGCAGTGCCATGCTCTTCCATTCCAAAATTGTGTCTGCTTCTGTTGAAATTTTTTCCACTAAGTTTCTAGCTTCTAATAGGTTTAATGGAGTGTAATTGTTGTCTGATCTGCAAATGCTGGCGTGTAGTGAGGATTCCTTCATCCGTTCATGAAAATAAGAACGAAGTTGAGCAATCTGTCTGTTGCGTAAGTTTTTTATATCTATAATTCCTCTTCCGCCTCCATCTCTTGGAAGTGTCATTCTCAGATTACTTGATTTTGCGTGGTGTTTCCGACGGTTTGTCAATTTTACTAGCAATTTTCTCTGCAGACTTTCCAAATCAGTGGTCGACCAAGATATTATCCCAAATGAATAAGTTAAAATTGATATTACATGTGTTTGTGGCCTTTATCAAATTATTACTATTCAGCTCTGTTCTACAGATTCTCTCCAGTCTGGTGGCAAATTCCGATGTAAGAGTTCTCTTGATTTCAGTATGTGCTATCATTTTTGATTGCTTTATTCCTGGATACTTGTAAAACTCAAATTCTGTCATTAGCCCAATTTTACCCTAACTGTATCAACTCCCTGAGAGTTTACTAAATCTTTGCCTTTACAACTACTAAAGCTTCTGCACTTTTCCAAGCCTTATTATTAATATTATTATTATTATTATTATTAATACAACTACTACTACTCTCCGGAAACAAGCAAGGGACCATCCCATCAATTCCGATCAAGAGCCCAAGGGCAGTGGCGGATTTAATACTTATATTAAAAAATATTTAATCAAATACGTAGTTATCAATTTATATTTCCAAAATTAATGGCAGATATAATGTGCAGTCAAAATTCGAGAATAATGATAACAAATGTATTAAATGACATCACACCATACGGAAAATCCGCCACTCTCCAGATGAAAACCGGAATGGGGCTACAGAGATAATGGATTCAAGGTTGGGTACAGTTTTCAATAAACTATTATAACTAAAGTGGATAAAAAACAACATGCACGAAAAAAGGAATTTAATAAGAATCTAGAGTACGTAACAATATGGGGAAACTTTTCTAACAGGAAACTAGGAGTATTCATTATTCTTATGATGTTCACCTCTAATTTCTCTAATGCGCCTGGCTCAACCCACTTGTTTAAAACGATCCGAGCCCCGGGTTTGGCATATCGGTCGGAAACACAAAATGACGAGTAACTTGATACATGGGATACAATAATGAATATTAGGAAAGTTCAAACGTTCAAAAGGTAGAAAAGAAAATAAGATGACAGAAACATAAGGAGCGGAAACAATATTTTTGCGTCAAAATTTGTACTACGGTGTCACTACCAAAGAAAAGTTAACATGTCATTCAAAGAGCGAATTCTATCAAAATCAAAGAAGTACATATACATGAAGTCACGTTTCTTTCCTTCGAGAAAATTTAACTTAGAAAAAAATTATGAACGGGAAATGCACTGTTTATTAGTTTATCGTATATTAGACGCGGTAAATTACTTTATTGTCATCAACGTGGTCACAGGCAGTTTGTAAGAGCTCTTTTCACGAGAAATTATTTATTTAGAGACAGTCTAACTGGCTTGATGTTGGTACAGGGTTTGCGCACAGTGTAGCCAACACGTTTACTTCATCATCTTCCACAAGAGAAACGATATTTGTACCTCGTGTTGTGTTGGCAGGACATTCGATTTTCTGAACACTTAAATCCTCGCCAATATCGGACACCAATTTAATTCACTTGCTCTTATAGCGCTATTTTGTTCTTTCTGCATCGAGCGTGTGGAACGAATATTACCTTGTCTTTGTGTTATTAACTTGTATTTCTTTTCGTGTTAGACAATCATATTCCATAATTTTCGTCCGAGTTAAATGACTTAAAGTAAAAGAGAATAAGAAATAACTCAATCAGCCACTCGCTGAAATTGCTGGAGGTCGTTTCATCACGTGACCTTCGCGAAGTGCGACTGATAATCACTTTTCATTGCCAATATTTGGACTACATTTAATCGAAAACTGAGAATATGATTACACCAATCGCTTTAAGAAATAGTGCTTCACCGCATTGTGATTTTTAACCAATGTATTTATACTTTCCATATCTATACTACTGGTCATAAAATACAAAACGTTATTATTATGAATTATATAGTAATTTAAACATTCTCACGCTTTTCGATTGAATTTCAGCGTACCGCTTCGGAAATAGTTGATGAATCTTTTTTTTTTCCTTCTTCCAAGCACCAAGTGGTGTCTCATTGACGAACTGAAATGAGAACATCTAAACTCAACAAACGGTTGTTCCCAGTAAAATAAACAATCGATCATTTTTTAAATAATTTCCTTTTTGTTTTCATAAGTCTCAAATATAGCCTTAATTGAGTTCACAAATATAGATTAGCTTGATTTGGACCACACATTATACGTGGTTGGACAATTTCATTTCTTTTTTTTCTTTTTTTATAATGAAGGAGAAAGATATGTTCCAATAGCAAAAATGAATAAAGACACAAGCAAAAACGTACTGATTCGAAACCTTTTTATTCTAGGATGTTAATGGATGAATATTACAATGAATTGAGCAGAACTACATATATTTTGACCTTAAAGCAACAAAGTATTTAGTCTACGATTAAGTTAGTCCATTATATTATTTTGTATTACGAAATGAAATTCTTCCATCCAAGCGAATTTGGAGGACTGAGACCTTACACAAGAAGTTCGACCTCCCAGGGGAATGTGAAAGGCAGGGGTTCAGTGTCCGGCAGCGGACAGAGAATGGCCCCCCTCCCACGCGGCCTTTCGGCTTCCGACGTCTCTTCACAAATCGGGAAATTGGAAGATTGGATGAAGAAAGAGGAGGGGGAAGGCGACAACGAACCAATCGCGAGATACTTTGCCGCGCTATTGTGAGGGCTACACAATGAGTGTCCCTTATCCCAGCATTTGATTTTCAAGCTCAAAATCAAGCATGAAGTGTTACGAAAGTGACTTTTCTCATTTAGAAATACTCGTTTTTTTATTTCTTTTGTCCTCTGGATATCAGAAACGCTCGACAGTACAGCAGCAAGAAAATGCTCACAAGTCAGAGTGGGCGCTGGGAGTTAGAGAATTAGAGCGCCTGGGGGCGCGAAGACTCTTGCGAAGCAAGCCTTTCCCCCCTCCTTCGACCCGACAGACCCTCCCTCCATCGGGGCGGCTGTCCGTCCGTCCGTCCGTTCGGCTGAGCTCCGTGTCAACGGGATACTTCACGGGAAGGTTCGTCGAGTCCCAGCTCAACAACAGCACCACTGTTTTCTTTCTGCAGCACCTCGTTCTCCCTATTCCTCTTCATCATGGGAAGATTTGGTTATATAATCGAATCAGTCATTAATCATTATCTTTTGATAGATGAAATTCGTCGCTCTTTTTTATCAATTTGAATGTATTTATGTCTCAGATATTTCAAAGAAATAATCGTTATTTTTGTAATTTAAAAAATACTCGTTCTCTCAAAATACAAAATTTACAAACCACCTGCCAGATGTGATATTCTAAACTTTTTTTGCAACGACAATTTTGGAATACTAAATTCTAATCATTCGTATTAGAGGTCAGTTTCCCTATTTCAATGAAACAGAACTTTCTGATAGAAGAATTTCCCCAACAAATTAGGTTGCGATTCGACGAATCATAAAAGGGACGGATCTACTACGTGACAGCCATTTTCAATTCCACTACCACGAATACATTGGTGATATTTCGAAAATACAAGGCAAAACAAAACCTACTACAGATTTCGAGGCAATCGCGAAAGTGAGCACACCGACAGACGCGACACTATTGTCCGACATATTTTTCAAGTGTCTTTTTTTCTGGCAGTTCCACGTATGTCGGAGGCTCGCGTTGCAACCTTGCAATTCCTTCGCCCATTCTGCGGGATCGTGCGAAGCAAGGGAGGTTCGTGAACCCGCGCGGACGGACGGACAGCCGGCAGCGGCTGCTTCCCCTCCCCCACTGGCTGTCTCTCTCGCTCTGTGCTAAGCGTCGGAAATGAGCAGCAGAGACAGATCTGGAAAGGAATTACATCGAAAACGAGATTCATTTTATTTCAAGGGCATCTTGAGGTTTTCTTCGCGTCTACAAGCGAGATGTTCATAAAATAAAAACTATAAAACTCGAATCTCGTAGAAGTCATAATATCACAAATACATTCACAGATGTGAAATATAGAGTAAGAAGCGTGCATAAGAAACTGGATGAGTTTGGATGAAACCAAAAATATAATAACACCCTTCGAAGACCTTCGGGTTTCGTTATTAAAGTTAGGTGAATAGAAGTGCATGATTGAGCAAAATTTCAGTTCCACGAACTATTCGTTGGTTGAGCCAGCCAGTGGACCGGATCGTCGCTTCCTCTTGTATCAGCTGCGTCCCAAGGCACTAGCAACATCTCCACTTCTCTCTTTTTCTTTTCTATTCAGAAATGAAGACCATCCACAAATAACAAGATTGAACAACTTGGCCAGAAAACTCCGTCTGTCAAATCCCACAGCCATTTCCCAGTACGCTATTTTCGCCTCGGTCCGAAGCGTGATGCAGCGGGAAGTAAGGTCGAGAATCCCTTGCCTCCGCACCACGAGTATATTATGCATGGAAGCCCCAAGGAGCATTCCTCGAGTCGTAACCTTTGTTAAGGGACGCACGGACTGCGCTGTTGCCACGTGAGACACTGCAGCGGCAGATCGGGCGCGTGAGACCGTAGGAAGAAGTAGGAACGTACGCACGCTCCCACGGGCGGGACGGACTTGCCTCCCCCTCCCAGCTCTTCGCGCACACGTGCTCGCGCCGTCCACTCCACCCACGCCGGCGAACACACATAACTCAGCGGCCGCGCCAGCCCTACCTGCGCCAGACAAAGGGCATCATCTCCCGCCGAGAGGGTTGTTCTGTCCCGCGACTACCTGCCCGTCGCGAAGGGCAGTACAGCGCCTGCGCACACAGCTTCACTCTCGCTGTCTCCAGGGAATTGGGAGTGGGGGGACGGATGTGGGTCAGGTGCGAGAGGGGACTGCGGCGCGTGCGAGCGACCGCGTGTCCATTGCAATGCACTGCAGCGGCAGAAGCCCCCGCGATCGCCGCTGCCCCCGCCTCCCGACCTTCCTGCGTCTCATCCCCGCTGTCTCGTCGCGCCTTACCTCCCGCTCCGCGCCGCGTCACTAAATCTCGCAGGAATGTTGAAAAACAAGTTCTGTATCCCTCGTGATGGCTTAGCTATATTCATATTCCAGTAGAGAAATCACCCCGATGGACTTCAACCCGCAGCAGGTAGAGAGGCATCACCAGCGACAGTTATAAGTTTGCTCGAGTCTTGTGTACAGGTGGGAGATCCCTCCCCCACCTACGCAGCATCGAACATTTCACTTCCCATATCAGAGAATGTTATTTGTTCCCAACATATCTTGATTTCGTAGCTAATCAACAATAGAATATCGGCAAAGTTATTTTAGAGCTACTACGATTATTTCGCTTCTACAACTGCCAAAGACGAAGTTCTGTTCAAATCTGAGAGTTCTATAAAAATTGTTCCCCTTCGCTCCCTGCCCCTTTATGTGAGTCACGTTTCCTTGTTTTGCTTGTTCTTTTCGCGACGAAAAGTAGCGCTGCTGAGCTTTCACCAACCGCCGCCTCGCCTCAACGGAGCTCGTTGCCGCTGAAGGTCAGGAGAGCAGGCCCACAACCGGAAGCCCCGTTGCAAGGGTAGATTGGATGACCCTATAATTTGTCTAATGGACCTGATTATCTGTGTATCAATTTTTCGGGAGTTCCCCACCGAGGCAGAGATCAATATTACCCGTCTCGCTCCTCACGCGCAAAAAAGAAAATGTGCAGCACTTGCGAGTTCTCAATTGAATGGAGTTCAGCATCCTCGCTTGCGACAAGCTGGAAGCCATGAGTTTCCATCGCTCACCAACTGTTTTTAAATTTGTTTATTTAAGGTGGCTTTTTAACACCTCAGGTCATCGCAAGAAACATTACAGTTATATAGATAAATTACTAGTAACCTGAATGAGGAGAAATCACTAACAACAAACACAAAAGAACAAAATACATATTTAAAAAAACAAAAAAAAACAACGACAACCTAAAATTGTTAATAAACTCAAAAATAAAACAAATTTATATATTAGAAATGTCATTTGGTATGTTTAAGGAATGTCTTTGGTTTCTTAGTTCAGTGCACTGTAAGATCAGGTGGGGGTCGTCACTATCTCCACAAAGGATACAAGACTGGGTCCGTCTTCTTCAAGTGGACGTGACGAAGGTTAAGTGACCAATCCGCAACCTAGTCTCTCCTTCCAGAGGTGAATTTAGGGAAGGAACCTTCACTAGTTGATTTTCTTACAAGATGTAATTTCGTAGATTTTAATTTCCATTCTAAATCCCATTGATGACTTGAATAGTATCTTAGCACCATTAAGTTCCATAAATTCCATTTTCTAATACAACGATTGCTCATCTACCTTATACTTCCAAACTATCTCAGATTTAATATTTTAATTGGTTTTTTAGAAGTCAGATCCGTAAGTTCGTCGTTCTTATTTTTCAGCGTCTTATTTTCCATTTCATATTTTCATACAAATTGTTTTTGGATTGAATTGCTAATACGTGCTAGAGATTTGTGTTATTTAGGTCAGTAGTGGTCAAATGGAGGTTCGTCAGAAAATGTTTTGATCAATCTCGTCATTGCAATTTTTGATCGAAGAAACCAGCGTCGTATGACATAAATATTATATTGTGTTCGTCCACTTCAAAAATTTGTTACAATGTTGAATTTCTTCAAATCACATTGCAGTAACAGGAAACAAATAGTGAAAATGAAAAACCATATATTTGACGTAATTGGTCCCCAATCAGGAGTTGAGCATGATTCCTATGGTGTACCCTTGCTCTCTTAATATTTTGTTGATCAGTTCAATAATCATGTTTCAATAAATGAGTATTAACATTTTTTTCAACATTAAAAAGCATTTTAATTTTTATGTTGAATAGGTGCATTTCGTATATATTTCAATTGAAATTTTGGTGGTTATTGTTTGAGAGATGTATTCATCTATATAAATAATCACTTAGGACGGTATTAATAGTCACATAATCGTAAAGAGATGATTCATGAAGAGATGATTATTCGTCAAAAGATGATTATGTCTCTCTAATATTCATAGACGACAAATAATCATCTCTTTGCAATAGAAGGACAAAGCTGATTAATGCAATGGAAATCAGTTATTCGTCTTCCAAAAACATGAAGATATGGGGACGAGATTGGAGCTTCTCACAAAATCGATAAAAGTGTGCTGTAATTATGCATCACAAATGTAAGCTATTACCTTATCTTTGTATTGGCTTATGTGCGGTAAGTACTTGTGATAATTTCTTGTTTGTATGTGATTTGAAAGGAGTGATGACTTAGTAGGTTATATATGAATATGTCTAATGATGTATTTCCCTTTGTTTTATCTTTCTATTAGTGTATTAGTTGTTTCCATAATCAAGGACTGACTGAATTTAACCAAAAAACAAGTGGCAAGGATATTGAGAAGAATAAAATTCACATCCCAAGGAAACTAAAGCTGCATGGTATTAACTACTTCTAAAATTAATGGGGAGAGGGCATAAATGCTACATTGAAAGTTTTTATAGGTTACAAAATGTGAACAGTGCTAGTGAAAAATAAATTATTATTCACAGACCTTTTTGAGTTTCTTACTTTTGAGCTGATAAGAATCTATGATGAAAGTGTACGATCTGTAATGTAAAACTAAGTTGCTAAATATTTTACCAGAATTATTAAGTTTATTTGTACACAAAAGTTTATTTATTTACCTTGTATGATAATGTATCATGTTCATTCTCTATTATTTCTACAGGAAAATATTTATCTTGTATTTCAGAGCAAGTCTCATGTGAAGTGTAAAAATTATGTGTTTAGGATCTTGTTTCATATTCAGTGAGATTTAATGAAATGAAAATGATGGAAGATGAAGGAGATTTCATGAATCTTTGATTATAGAATTAAATGTTCTTACTTTTGCTTGTATTTATGTGTATGGAACTATGATGTTTCTCATGTAGTTGAGGAATCTTTCAAAATAAAAACAATTATCAGTAGATAGGAGCTACTATTGCATTTTGCTTCCATATGTTAAAGAATTTATTGCCTTCGGTGAAAGAAGTTACCATTTCCATTAGTATTAATCATCTTATTAAATATCTATATACTAAATGTTCACTAGTTAGTCGAAGAATGCGAACTCATTTCTTTTTAATTTTTCTTTGTCACATCTTTGTGTAGTTCCTTCAATACTAATGGTTAAATAATTTTTTTTTTCATTTTATTTGCATTCTCCCCTTTCCGCTACTATACAGTAAATACCAGGGTTTTAACATATTTCTTTCTACCCAAGAGTGTCTTTAATCCTTCAAGAACTACGATGTATCAATGGTTAAATAATATGTATAATATACCAATTTTTTTAAAATAAATGCTTATTATTGTTCCTCATTTTGCATAATAGATTTCTTGTACGCAATAAACCTTGGCATGATTGTGTTCTGCATCTTTGTAATCCTGTCATGGACAAGTTTTGATTCTGGTACTTGTTTGGGAATTTTCTGTAGAATTTTAAATATGATTGAATTTATAGGGTAGTAAATTAGCTATATATCCTACCTATGGGCATACAGTTTTTAACTTCAATTTGTGCAGGAGAAAGAGACAAGGATAGGGAGGAAATATACTTTTGAGTAATTTTAACTGTCATTTTGCTGCAGAATCAAGATAGTAAGTGAATAAGAAAAAAGTTAAGTAATTAGTGAGGTGGGTAATGTTAGATACATTTTTTTAGATTTAATTAAAGCACTTTGGAAAAATGCCTCAGTGTGAAATTATGAGAATGGAGTCATTTTTTAAGAACATTTTCCCCATTTGAGACCTTACTTTTTCCCTCAACTGTGCCCATCATCCCCTTTTACTATAACTTTTCAGTAATTAATAATTCAAGTAACTTTCAATTAAAGTCTCCCCAGCTTACAATGAACATGCCTGCAGTTATCTACTGTCAGTAAACATGGGACTATAAACACTGGCTTCTGTAGATATCGAAAGAAACTTAAGCATCTATAAAGACATTCACTCTCCTAATAAAAACACATTAAAATGTAGAGCTGCTTAATTTATTGAAGTGCAAGAGCTTCCTATTCTTTCCATCTTCTGATGTACTTGTTTACAAACAAGTATAATCTCGATAAGTATAAACTCAATAAACGCGTATAAATTCAATAAATTAAAATAGGAGAAATGTCATTTCTTGAAGCAGTTGAGTAAAACAGCACCTCCTCGGCCTTTATTTCAGCATCTACTCCGCCTTTATTTCAGCATCTACTCCCTTCCTTTTCTCGCATGAAATTTGCATCTGAAAATTTCCTAACCCTGGTAATCGGCCTAGAAATGCATATTTGATAGAAATCATTCCAAGAGAAATGGACAAAGATAGGAATTTACAAGCTCTCGAGAAGATAGCGAGGTTATACAAAATACTTCGGAAGAATAGTATGCAAAGACATATCAAGGAAGGGAGGCGTAAAGCAATATTATAGATTTAGTTGAGACTATAAACACTACTAGTGGACTCGACTTTAGCACGGTTGTGTACATTAATTCTGTAGCCCCATCCTGGCCCGGGTTTTGCTCCGATTTCCCTTATTTATAAATTTATTTATTTACTATTATTATTAACCGGAGTATTTTTCTGGAATATAAAAAAACTTATATCCTCAAGTACTAAAAAGCAGATATCGTGAACACACCATGTCAAAAATTACTCGCATAACCACACACACTTATTTTTTACTTCATTTTTGTACATTCGGAAGCATTCAAGGGTAAGAAATATGACATTGCCGGAACCATAACCTACAAATGCAATCCATAAGAGCGAAAGCAATATGGCGGACAGTTGAAACAGCTCATCAATTGAGCTTCGGTCCGTATTTGACGAATCAGCGATTACTCGAAGATATGATGAACCGTTTTGCGACCAACCATGAATCATTGTTTGTTTGACGCCCGGTGAACGAATCAGTAACGTCTATGAATACGGCAACCAGCGATCTGTGATTGGTAAATGAAAAATTGAACTAAAGCTCAATCTATGCTCGTTTGGGGTGACTATGAATACGAAACCGTTCATCAATTGGGGATATAATCAGTGATTACAATCAACAAGTGATTACATACGGCTATGAATACCGCCCTTAGTCCCCGGAATTGAAAATGATGAATTTCGTGGTCCCTGAAGTCGTAAGGTTGGCGACCACTGATTTCGTACATTCACGGCGAAAATCAATTTATAGGCTACACATCAATAGTTCAGTTTTCGCCAATATAGTCCAGGGCATGTTGGATCGGGCTTACTTCTTCGGACTCGATGGACAATAAATTTCTTAACCATACTCGTAACATTTGATACGGTAACGAAACAAGCAAGACTTCTAAGTCACTGATATTTCATCCTGTCATTTGACTCGGATATCAACTGCAAGAGCTAAGGCAAGCGTTCGCCGTAGAATTACCATCACAAGCCGCATCATTTCATCAACTCAGTCTCTTGTTACATGAGAAACATACTTTGAAAAAAATGTGATTCGCCGATATATGAAAGAGTTTCCAATAATTCTCTTCTGATTCAGCGGAGTTACAGTTAATTGTTCTGTCTAGTCTCTAAGATTGTAAAAATACTTCTAAAATATAATACAAATCATAGAAATGTAAAAAAGAAAGTTTTATTTTTATCTTTTAAAGAGTTTTGCACAAAAGATTAAATAAGCTCAATTGCCATAGATTACATTTCATATACTTATGACGTGCAGTAAAGGAGAAACCAAGATATCATTTCCCCTGCGATCACAATCCTCTCCCTATGAGCAGTAGATTTGAATGAGAGTAAAATGAGATTCATTTTCGAACGTGGTCAAGCTTTCTGACAGTAATTTTATTTTATTATTTTATTTTACAAATGACATTTCTCGCTTTCTACAAATACCTGATAAATTGCACCAATATACAAAACGAATGCGGATATCTATAAGCTACAGAAGAATTCGGTTACAAGCAAATCTTCAGATGATGTATTCTATCGTGAGAACACAGTCAAAGTCACTGTTACCCGGGGCTCGAACCCACAGCTTCAGAATTAAGGAAAGAACGACAGAGTAATAATAATAATAAATTTATCGTCAAAAAGCCGTACAAACTGCGTATACCCACATGGAGGATAATAAACTAATTTACTCTCCGGAAGCAAGCAAAGGACCATCGCGTCAATTACATGATAAACTGCGAATGATAGCGAGGTGGACAACAGGCTTCTCTGCAAATAAGTAACCATCGCAACAATTCCACTCTAAGACATCGAAGAAAAACCGGAGAAAACCCAGAGTCAGGGTGGGGTGACACAATTCAAGTGCCGAGTTTGAGAACAGGAACAATATTTCTATTACGAATAATACGAAAATGTGTTGCGAATGTGTCTGAAGGAAGGGGAGATAGCCTTTGCGATTCGTTGCTAAGTCAGATAACAGCTTTCAATTACTGGGTCTAAAATTGTATAATAAGGTACCAGCACAGTTTGCTGATAGAAACCTGAAGGATTTCAAGAGTAAGCTTCACGATTGGTTAGTTGCTAATCCATTCTATTCTGTTCAAGAATTCTTTGATCACAAAGGTACAATTCTTTAACAATTTTTTTCCATATACCTACACTATCGATGATGATATTATGCTATATTACTTTCTAGTACTTTTGTTTATATCAAATTGTACTGTAATATCTTGTTTATATCAATTTGTAATTATTTATATCAACTTGTAATAACTTATATCAATTAGTATGGTAGCAAGTTGATCTATTTTTATCATTAATTTACATCAATTTTATTGTATCTGACTTTGACTATTGCCATGCAGGCCGAAAGTCAATAAAATATTATTATTATTATTATTATTAATGTCTCGGTGACGAGGTTATCAGACAGAAAAGTGCCAGTGAACTGTGTCTGGTTTACCTTTTTTCCTATATAATTATAATAACTAGCTATAGGTTGAATTCAGAAAGGGAGCAAAATTAGAAGGCGAATGTTCAATACACGAATCTGCAAGAGCTGTAATGTAAAGGTACGAGTTTGATTCAGATAAAATGCGAGAGGAAAAGAGGTATAATTATACATGCTTGCGTGTTTATAGGTGAGAATGTGTGTACAACTATATACGTGCGTTATTTATCTTTCCATTTTTTTTGTTCCATACTGTGTTGATTTTCTCAACTGTTTCATGTTGTGTGTTGTGTTTTGAGGTGTATGCATCAAAGCAATATGTTTTTATGAACACTCCTTTCTCTGCCACCGAGCTATGCTCACGCGCAGATTAATAAAAATATTATCATTATATTATTAAAACAGCTCGTCGACAAAAACCGTCCGTAGCTTGCGGAGAGTGAAATGAAAACGCCACATCACACGAATTCACCTTCAGTGAAATAATGAAAGAGCCACGGAAATTTGGCAGAAAAACTTCTCGCTGACGCCTCCGAAACAAGAAGCGGCGACGGTTCAAGACAATCCGATCCACATCACGAGAGAAATCTAGTGGAACTTGAAAAATATACTGTACGCTCTGATGCCCAACATTCAGACTTACAAAAAGACCTGCTTCCTGAACAACGCCGTAAAAACTATAATTAGCTATAATTAGTCGCGTTTTATTTCCGAAAAAGAAAATAAACAACGGTCAATTTGACTTTCACCTTATTAGTGGAACAAATAACAATGCTCAATCACACGGTATGTCGGAGGAATGCAGGATGTGGTTGAATTCTTCCGCCTTATGAAGACATTTCTCAACGGCAAGGAAACGGTCTGCTCTCGTGAACGGCCAGCTTTTGCAGATTTCGGATGGAGCGCGGTCCACGGTTATTTATTTATTTACTTTATGGCATTAGTCATACACTTGGTACTTTCATAAAAATACATCTCAGCAAAATAAAACAGATCATACATCAAATACATAGAAAGGAAGGGTCGTAAAGAAAGGGAAACATTACCTTTTTTAATGTTGTATTTGTAAATGGGAAGTGTAGCTTGCTATTGAAGCTTATCTACATGGAGCGATAGGAGGTAGGAGTTGGGTGGTAAGCTATTGTTAGTAGGTGGATCGGTTAGCTGGGTTTACCAACTTGGCCCGCGTGGAGGGGTTAGTAGAAGTAGTTAGTAATAAGAGTTATTGATGCTACGAGGGGCTGGGTAGAAAAAGAAAAGTTTGCTTTTCAGCAGTCACAGCTATATGAATTGGGACATTCATGTGAAAAACTACAAATTTTCTGACCCCATCAGGAATCGAACCCGGGATGACTCGGTGATGAGCGACAACACTATCACCTGAGCCGCCGGCAGGGCATCCAAATATTACTTGGC
The DNA here is from genome assembly GCA_002313205.1 of Laupala kohalensis. Classification (NCBI taxonomy): domain Eukaryota; kingdom Metazoa; phylum Arthropoda; class Insecta; order Orthoptera; family Trigonidiidae; genus Laupala; species Laupala kohalensis. The sequence goes on from NNCF01129507.1 coordinate 106,038, forward strand.
TGAACACAAATCACAGAATTAGGACGAGCGAATTCACTAATTGAACAGCACTCACTGAGACTGTCGAGAGGTTGTCTTTGCTGCCAGGACGCGCTCTTCGTGGACACTCAGAAGTTACCACAATCACACCCGGGTTCCTGTATCAACCCCCACTTATGGAGCATAGCTCCACACCTACCATGGCCCGTTCGGACTCTATTCAATCGGACCCAGGTTCTGCGAGGGAGATTAAATCCGTGGGGTAGTTTTTGGAGATTGAGTAGAGGGTGCCATACTGGGTCGACTTTCGCTTGCCACTGTGTGACCCATTCGGTTCCGCTATTAAAGTTCAGATACATTAGTTGTTATGCTGTTTTAAGTGCGGGGTTCCTTGATTTGAGTCTTTTAAAAACTATTACATCCTGGAGGGTAGGAGGATATGGGTTGTCTTGTATCTTCTTATGTTCATCGAGAAATATCATTTTTCTACGAAGTTCAGGAGGCGGTCCACGGTGCCTTTTTGTTGTTTCGGAGCAGCCCTGCGTCGGATTTGGAGATAGAGGGGAATTATTTTATAAAGGGAAGTACAGTACTCTAGTTGCATAAGATACTCTTAATTTACTATCAACGAATTAACTTGAGAAAAATAATTAAATAAATTTTGAGTGTCTAAATTATTTGAAAATATAAAGTTATAAATTTTTTGGCGAAAAATCTGTTTCCCTCACTCGCCAAATAACAAATTTCAGGTCACGGGTCACCTGTCTAGGCACGCTGTTTTCAATTGCATGAAGATCGCATTACCAATGAACTAACACAGCCTTATCTTATTGTGTAGCATCCAACTTCAACAAAAACGTTACTACAACACAATACGCTAGGTTAAATAAATAAATTTATTGTCAAAAATGCAGTTACAAACAGCGTATGACTACGGGGAGGACAATAAACTAAGTTACTCTGCGGAAGAAAGCAAGGGACCATCCCATCAATTCCCATCAAAGGCCCCAAGGTACAGGTGGATGTACTAACAAATTGGTATTTAATAAAACACAATGAAGATAGTCACAAGTATGTATTATTATCGAACTACACGTAGATTATTTGGAATATATTGTTTATAAATCGTAGCAATTAAAAGAACTCTAAATTTGAGATTAATTGTTAGAGGAGAACGCCGTCCCTATGCAAGAACCTAGAAAGTTTGTACATAAAATACGCCTCTAACCGAAGGAAAACCGAAAAAAGACCTGGGTATAAGAAATTAAACGTAATGTATCAGTTAAATGTAAATATTTAATAATAGTCAATATGACAATAGTCAATATAAGTCAATATTACAAGTAGTCATAATTAATAGTCAATATTACAAGTAGTCAATATGATATTCCTAATGTATCCCATATAATCCAGTACAACACCCTTTTGTTATATGAAGATGAGTGTTCAACAGGACCAGAAACAGATGAAATGTTGACTCAAACGCAAGGTCCTTGTTCAGTTTATAACCCAATTATCATTGGATGGACTACAATAAGTATTTCCATAACTCGATGGGACGGTCACTAGTTTCCTGGTTCATTTTCTACATCTCTTTTGACTGCTTTATTTGCAGTCAATTTTAGGGAACAATGTTCGATACACGGCGCTTGAATATTCCGATGGACGCTACATAAACAAGAATGTCACCCGTTGGAACAACGCTCGGCCCCTCCGGTGGCGGGCTCGCTCCCGACCGAGTTACCCCGGGTTCAATTCCCCACGGGGCCACAAAAAATTGTAGCTTTTCACATAACGTTCCAGTTCATGTAGCTGCGATTACAGAAGAGTGAACCTTCCATATACTACTGTCACTAACTACTCAGCAAACTGGTAAACCCAGCTAACTGGCCCACCTGCTAAGAATAGCCCCTACCTAGTATTGCCCTATGCAGCTAGGCTTCAATAGCACGCTACAAATAACAATAAGAAGAACAACATTTGAGCTGAAGTGCTTCCGAAGGCAGAAGGGAGTTGGGAACATATGAGTCCAAAGGACTTTCAAGTCGAATAATTCATAATTTTGCGCCGGAAGGGGATGAAAATTCATGGCCGCTGGATAGGGAATGCTTCAAACTATCATTTGAAACTTTTTTTTTGGGGGGGGGAGTACTACTCGCTCTGACGGATATAAAACCTTAACTCGTAACTTCCGAGGAAGTGTGAAAGTGGCGACGGACGAGGACTCGAACTCCGGTCCTCCCGTCTCCGACCCATGGGTCGCAGTTTCTCCGGAGCAGGACAGATGATGGAGGACGTATGCGATCGGAACAGGAGGTACCAGGTTCCAGTCCCGATCCGTCGCCGTTTCTTCGTGGCCGAAAAGAACGGATATTTGCAGTCACAATTGACAACGTCTTGCACTGACAATACATTTCCGTTCATCCCTTTTCAACTTCTCTGGGCACAAGTTCGGGGAATGTGGATGAGTACACAGGAGAGTGAATGGAAGATTTTCATCAATCCTTTTGCCTCTCCACCCTATTTTCTCTTTACGAATTCATTTTCGATTATTTTTTAATGTCTTTCACTTCTCACCCCTACCCAAATATAGTATTTTCCCTCGTAGGAAGTGATCGTGGCTTTTGCGGCATTGAAAGCTTCGCTTTAGTTGCCTGAAAAATGATGTATTCAACACTAATATCGGTCATTTTTGATTATTTTTACCTGCCAGGTTATTCCCTCAAATAAAGCCTTCTTTACTACAAACCGTGGTGTACATATTAGGCATCCTTGCATGGTAGTCCTACGCCGTCCTCAGGGCGTCCTACGGTTTCTGATACGGTTTGATATCGCGCTCCGAGTCTTGCGTCGCGTTAGGTTAAATTAACTTCGTTTTCGCATTTGTTACGGTTTGCAGAATTGGATATCAAGATAGTTGTTTCTCAGCTTGTTAATTTCAATAAAAGGTTTGTGTTAAATAAGGCTTGGTATTGTAATAATTGGTTTCCAATCGGTGTATATTTCAATAACCTAAAATCGCTTTTTTATGCAGTTGAAACCCAGCGTGAAATATTCAATAATTCTGTATCATGAAGAAAAATTCAAGGAAGAAAGGTAAAACGTAACGTTTGTATGTATATATATTTTATTTTTATTTTTTTTCTGAAAATAATTTCTGATTCATGTAAATCTAGATGCCTCGTCGCTGTTGTGTACCTGACTGCAAATCGAATTATGATACCACCTTGAAGACAGAAGTTCCCTCATCTACATTTCGTTTTCCGAAATCGGAGAGACTTAAAAATGAATGGCTACGGGCAATACCGAAGAAAAACTGGACTCCATCAGTTTCTCCTGCTGTATACATTAAACATTTTGAACCTCGGTGTGTGCTGAGGACTGAGGTATTGAAAGATAGCAAAGGACTTCTGAAAGAACTACCTTTAAAAGACCCTAATTTAACCGATGAAGCTGTGCCATATATATTTCCAATACTCCGTCATACTTAACCAAAAACACGTCAGCTTCTCGGAATCCTGCAGACAGAACAAAGGAGATTTTGCTGAAGCAAGAAGCTAAATTGAAAGAATTCCTCAATAGTGACATTATTTCTTCTTTTAGCGAATTTGAAGAGAAATTTGTCACAAATATGAATTTTCAAAACTGGGTTGTAAAACATATTTGGGGAAAGTGTGTTTATTTTTATAATTCGAATGTTGACCATTTAAAAACTTCATTGAGCCATCAAAAGTAGTGAATGGTTTTGCAGTGACCTCAGATTTATTGGTAAAAATTTTTATTGGACACTATGAACTCTCCACTGTTGACTTACAGTGGATTGTACCAAAGAATCGTCGTTTGGAAAGATGGTCTCAGATAGAGAATACATTAAATACATACCATGCTATGAAAGAACCTTCCAATTCTTCAGTTTCATTGAACATTTTTAAGCCCTTAGATGCTTAGAGAATATTGAGAGTTGTGAGGATTTCCGTTCTTTCCCATTTTAGAACACTCGTGTTAACTATTAACCAACTACAACTGCTCAGTGGTAATGTGAAAAAGTACAGTCCAGAGACAATTGTATCTGCTTTCTCTCTGTTTCTACAATCACCGTCATGTTACAAAACTGCAAGAAAATATTTTGTACTACCACATAAGCGATATTTACAAAAAATATCTCGTGGCATTACTGATGAAAGCCAAAATAGGGAATATCTGGGTGTACTTTCACAAAAGTTGGGTCCACACAAGACAACCTGCTTATTGATGAAATATCTATTTCTGGTGCTTTAGAGTACAAATCAAACTCTGTGAAAGGTTTTTCTGTTAATAAAAGAAGAGAGTCAGCAAAAACTGTCCAAGCTTTTATCATATGTTCTGCTTTGGGTTCTTTTAAGGAGATTGCTAAATTGTTATCAGTAAAAGGAATCACTGGCATTGAACTGAAATCAGTTGTTTTGGAAGTTATAGTGTATATTCAAAGATCTGGTTTTAAAGCATTAACCATAGTAACTGATAATTACAGAACAAATCAAAGTGTTTTTAACATGTCTCCTCAAAATAATTTGTGAATCCAGATTTTGTGAAGTGAGAGAACTCTTTTTTGCTGTATGATACAGTACATATTTTTAAAAATACCTGCAACAACTGGCTAAATTTGCGAAACGACAACAACACTTTTGTGTACCCAGATTTTGAGACTGGTTGTCCTAAGCAAGCATCATTTGAATACCTGCGTTTGTTTTACAATGATAAAGGAACAAATCAGTGTAACAGGCCTTCAAATTGAGTAATAAAACTTTCTACCCTAACAATTTAGAAAGACAAAGTGTCATTTTAGTTGACAATGTTTTCATTAAACCACTATCGCAACTCTAAAAGATCATCAATTTTGTGAAGAAACTGCTTCTTTTCTGGAAATTATTAGGAAATTGTGAAACATTGCGAATACTAAAGATGGCATGAAGTGTGTCAGGAAGAGGAGCGAGATGTGTGTTGCTATTCAAACGTGATGATCCAAAAGTAAAGTTTTTGGATGATTTTCTTGTATGGTTGAAGGTGTGGAGGAATTTACCTTAATGTGTAGGCTTGACCAATGACACTTTCAGTGCGTTGTACAGTACTACAGAAACCTTCATCAAATTAGTTGAGTACTCTTTCTCACATTTTGAGATTAGCTACATTTTGTTGGGGAAATTCCAAACAGATAAATCGGAGAGACGATTTAGCTAGTACCGTTTTATGTCTGGATGCAACACAAATGTATTGTATACATCAGTTTTGGAAAATGAAAGGAAAATAAGACTTAAAAATCTTCTACATGACCTCTCAGCAGATATAAGAGAGTTTGCTAAAATTACTATGGAATCTAATGTTGTAAATAGTTCTCCTGTAAATATAAGTAATTTCTATTGTATTTTTTTCATCAGATTATTTAGAATTATGTAAACTTGATGAATCTACAAAAATATATGTGTGTGGATAGGCTTCTCGGGTTGTAAGTAGAAAATTTTGCTGTAATCTGTGTGAATTCCTAATGGTTCATTACAAAGGTACATTTGCTGATGACAACTACTTTGACTATTTGCAAAGAGGTGGATTGTATATTCCTTCAAGCAGTAAAGATCATATGTGTGCAGTGCTTGAATACATAATTAATAATGAAGAACTGAACGCTAAGTTCTATGAATCATCAGATCAATGTAATCTTTTGATCCAACTCACAATTGGTAGTAATGAAGCAGATGATTTCTATATTAATTTTGAATTTGAGTGTACTTGTAATAATATGAGCAAAGAATTGTATAAGTTTGTAGAGTGTGTCTTGTACTAGCAGATATTATATTGGGTAATTTTACTAAAACGAGCAATGATCAGTTGCCAAACAAAATTAAACAAAAAGTGAAAATATTAAAATAGCATAACTGTGAAAAATGGAGTATAATTTTCATTGTATTATATTTTCCTAAAGTTAAGAAGGCTCCTTAAAAATGATAATGTTCCTTTTGTTTTATAAGTACATTCTTACAACAACCTAAAGATATGAAGTATGCAGTTCAGTACAAGTACATAATGATTGATATTCAGTAAATTATGAATCCGACATTATTCCAAACACTTTTGCACATTTTAACTCTAATTTGTGTTATCTTTGATTCAGTAATAAATATGTTTATAAATGTGAGCGTGCACTTATTAAATTTAAGAAAATTATTTGAAAACTAGGAACAAACATTATTCTTTCATTCAAAAATGTTATTTTAAAGAGAACAATATTAAGGATGGCCAGAGTCTAGAAAACTAGGAGAAGCCAGGGAAATAACCAAAATATGTTGAGGTTTTTGTCTAAACATTTTCTAAATTTTATTTCAGTGCATTTATTTTTGAGAATTAAAAAATCGCAATATTTGTCAATTAAAAAACTGAAATTGATTGACACTTGAGTAATTACTTTTATTTTTGTATATTTGCATCTAAATACTTCTAATATCCACATTTCACATATAGAAGTGTGTCAGATAATTGTTAATTCATAAAATTCCCGAAAATAAGAATAATACTGGAGATGTCTCTTCCTTGCAATTTACCTTATATCGGACGATAAGTAACAGATATACTTCATGCTGTACGAAATGATGAATTGTTATGATTACAAAACAAAAGAAATCACCAACTTCCATAACAATCGGCAGAACTTGTTCATTAGAAAACTAAGATTTTGGATTAAGCGTGAAGAATATCTGAAGATTTAGACTAAAAAAATCTACTTAAATAAATCGACCAAGACTAGAGTTATGAGGGATTGTGTTTATTGTCTTAATAATTTGAGCCTCCTCATATTTGCTTTATAAAAAATAAACAATTACTTCACGTCAATGATGATTTTTTTATTCAAGGTTTGGGAGTTTAAATTGTTCGTTTCATGTATGTTTAGCCTGATAAACACACTAAATAATCTTCCTCCTTTGCACTTCGTATATTATTTTTGTTTATATTTTGAAAATTGTTACAATAAGTTAATAATTTTCCAATTATACAGTTGTCAAGGTACAGTAAAATATATTCCACAAGTAGTCTTGAAAACTAATTTGAAAAAAACGGGGAGAAATGAGAAATTTTCTCCAGAAAACCTGAAAAAGTCCGCTAAATTTATTATAGAAAAATACTGGTCACCCTGGTATAGGGGTTGAAGGATACTTACACACGCAATTGCCTATCAGTATTTAGAATTACATCAATTGATTGTGTTCATACAAACCCGAAATAGATATTGCAGATTTTAGAAAATGAATTGTTCCATATTCTAGCATTTAACTAATATTGATGTCCCTCATATTACAAACGTATTATGTTTAACTAGACACCTTCGCAATATTCCTCTCTGATCCTACCGGAGCGGACTACGCTGCGTCTCATCGGTCTACCCATGACAGTTCATACAGTGTCGCTTTCCTCAGACCACGGCCTGTAGTAAAGAAGCCTATGTCACATTCTACCCCGGGTGCAGTGGTGAATTATCTCCAATGGGGACTGGACTTAGGTAGCGTCGTGGACGTCATTATCCATCTGAATGGCGCCGAAAACCATGCTTTCAAATCTAATATTGCTTCTTTCCCATTGTTACCCCCTCCCTAGAGGTGCAATGGATTTCTTACCCCTTCGATGTGTATTGCAAGAACGTCAGTCATCTGTATATCAAGATTGGTTGAAATTACTCCAGGTACTCCAGTTATGATGGTACATACACGTATACATACCCTCCTCCATACATGTAAACACATATACAGATAAAAATCCACAAAACACGTTGTATTGCATGATTTCCTTTTTCATTTACAGAACGGACTTCGTATAAAACTGTGATCCGATTCGAGAACTCATCGGGATCCTAATGTTAATCCAGGATCTACTAAAAACAACTAAAAATTTTGGAAATCGGATTAGCAGAATTCCATAATTGTGTGTGCATTATAATAATCGTTTATTCAATAAACGGACGTAATTAAGAATCAAAATGTAATATTGAGCCAGGTGCAAGGATTCCGCCGACATATAACTTTTTGCGAAACCCATGATCTACGGGGATGTACTCCTTACCTCAATCCGGTTTTATTACGGAGCAGTCCCAAATATCACATTTCGAATTCATTTTTAAAGAAAAACCCTCTTGTGGAAGCTCGGATTTCACGTTTCAAACATCACACGATTCGTTCGATTTGTTTTCTGCTCTGGTCCATTGTGGAGAGGTGGCGAAAAACCTAAGTCCCGCTCATGTTTCATTCTTTGTTATGCAAAAATCTCGGCCCTTCGGAAGCCGAGCAATTCGACCTTTGTTTAGTGTGTAAGAAGCCGTCGCAATTAGATTTGACACGATAACGCCGTTTCAAACCGAGGTAAAACATCTCATTCGGTGGGCAGTGCGAGCTGTCGGGTGGATACGCGCGTCGCTAGCGGAACCCAATATCCGAGCAGCGCCTCGAAAAAATGGGCCGTAAAAAGTGCCAACGATAAATTCACGGTTGACGCTCAAAGTAGGCTACGTATTTTGAAAGGGGCACAAAGGACGAATACATCAGGAAGCAAAAAATCGTAGACACAAAAGTTTTGCGAGCGGTCGCCCCCCTAGTCAGCACCGTGTTAGTTATGGGATTCGAGGTCGCCGCAGGAAAAAAGGTCCGAGAAAAATAGGTTTCCAGACTGTGAAGTATCGTTTGGAAACAAATAGAATGGTGCTCGCGCAGCTCCTCAACGCTACGGCAGATTTTGTCGATATTTACTTCAAAATTAATCGATATTTTCTCCGTTTTCTTACTTCTACACAGAGGTAAATAAAGTAGGTATCTTGATCCACAAATGTGAACAAATTAGGGACGGAACGATGTATTGAAAAAACGGCACATTACATGAGAAATATTCCCAAAATAACTGGGAAAATCAATGCTGAAACCATAAACCACAAAACTTTCCACCATCTAACCTAAACTAAAAAGATACCTCCTCCATCCCGTACAGAAGAGTTGTTGTTGCTTTGTGGGAGGGGGGCAATTTTGATACATAAACTTAGTTTTTCGTTCCTCATTGATCTGAGCGCTCAGGGTGGTTGAGTTCACGAAATACGGTGACAAATTTAAAAATTAGCGCCATATAAAACACCATACAAAACTTAGTGCCACGTAACACCAAGAATACTACTCCGTAACATAGTGCAACGATATCAGAAGCTATGGACGGTCCCATACTCAGGGAGCAGGACATGAAGTATACAATAATATGATTGCAATAAATTAAATCTAGAAAACGTGAGATACAAATTTAACTCGATATTTACTCAAGTCTAGCTGCCGTACGAAAAGTTACCAAATTCGGGAGAACTGCCAACCTACTCAATTGATTCCTCGTACTTGATATGTCGTACATTACTCGACTTAGTGATATTCACTACCACCAAACTTGACAAAATACCTCTAGGAGAGCCTGTCCTTAAAATACTCTCTTTTCTTATCTTTTACGGAGTAATACAAAATTAATATTCATATTAATGAAATACATTGCATAAATTACCCAAGATATCTTGATTGTTTAAACTACTTTCAACGAAATACATTTTACGGTAGTCTGTGTTGTTTCTATAGCGTTGGTACACCCGTAAGGTAGTGTAAGTGTTACCAAACGATGATTTCAATATCAAACGACAATCTGAGACAGTCCAAGTCTTAACGAGTGCCGGGGTTTTTGTTCTAAAATATTGGTGGTGGCTATCCTGAAACACCACTCGAGTCCGCTATCTTTGTTCTTTTGGTGTCCAAATTTTCGATAACTTGAGTATAAGTAGTTCTCGTGCTCATCTCAATCAATCTTGCTCGACCCAACAATGGCTGATCACCACTTTCCTTGCCATACTTTCCCCAGAATAAGTTACCCAGACTCATGGAGCATTTCCTGTAATATCCCGCTAAAATAAATCTAGAAATAATTGTGAATATTTGTCACATTTATTTACCCCAAGTCATGGGAAGGTGTACCAACAAACATCGCTCAGGAGACGTGAATACAACTTTGAACTATTTTCCTTAAGATTGACTTTCGTATTAAATCTATAAAATTATTTGTGGTATTACATCCATTCGTCAAACTTTCTTCTTATCCTATCGTTCATTCTATTAAAAATATACAACAAGGGTTTTTTTAATGAAGGAATACTCTTTATCGTACACCAACTTATCTACACCGACTTCTGCACTTTGATTTAACGAGTGAACAAATGCTAGTCGTAATAAACTTGAGTTCGAATTCTACTGCTTCACTCTTGGTAATGAGCTATCAATGTGTTGGCAGCATCAAGGTACCAAGCGTGAGAGTTCGTGATCAATTTCCCTCTCGGTCAAACCGACTTCAGCTGGGGTTCTCTAGTCCCTTCGGACATCACGCCGTGCGAGTCGTCATAATATGGTGGCTCTCAGTTCTCAACATGGAGTTCACGAACCAATAAATTGTCATTGCACTCGGATATATCCCCTCCCCAATTGGTGCTTGGGTGAAAGTTACCAAATTATACCTGTTTCTTGACGTCATTTTCAGTATTAGTTAGTTTTCTTTCACTTAATTGATATTTAATGTTTTGTAATGTATTACGAGACTCCAAATCCATGACTAGCAAATTTATTTTGACCGCGAGAGGGTAGTGAAGAAGGAAGTGATTCAAATAACTGAGTCAGCTGCATAAATGGGAGACATATTAAGAACATGTAACCTCTGGTAACATCTAATGTTTAATTATACTCGTCTTAATAATAAGTTACTCGTCTTAATGTTAATAAAACGTTTTTCGTTGGGTTCAAAGTGCCTCTAGCCATCCCGGTATGAAATGTTAATCAACGTTGTTCATTTATTTCTGAAAACGTTTCTCGTCAATATTTGCACCTGAGCTCAAAAATGGAACACCACATCAAATATTCTTATATAAAATATATCTTTTTATATTTATATAAATATGAAGCAGCTGTAGTTTAATACAGTTTAGCGAATAATTCAAATTGTAACGAAGAATGTTGAAGCAATTCCTTATAAATTGTGAGTCAATAGCAAGAAACATTTTTCGGGGGCCCTCAGTCTCACGGCTCTACCTGAGTTAATTTAAGGACACAAAATATTCCCACAACGTTACGAGGGGAAAATGTGACCAAACTAACGAATGAATTAAGTCAACTCTAGCTAAGCGGTCGTTGCAGTGTTCCTTCACAAGAACAATCTTTTTGGACCTTCCTTCGCCACCTCTTTATTATTTTACTTGCCACCAAAACTGCTTCAACAGTTTTTTCCCCCATTTATGGCAACGACCCGCAAATGAAGTGAAGTCCAGGAGTTTGGATATACACACATCGTTTCCGAAACCGTTGGTATTACGATTGCTATCTTCGAGCACGTTGGAACAGTAGTGGTACGACACGGTATACCCCTGTGTCACGAGTTTGAACCCAACATGTTCCAAGGTACAATTTAAAAAAAACAGTTCATCTTTCTTCATGTCGCACAGTAATGCTGTTCTTCGAATTCTGAGCACACAGATTGAGTAAATTATTTCGCGAGCATGTGAATATCATTGAAATTTATATTCATGGAATTCCGTGTCGAAACCGAAGGACTAGGTCAGCCGAGATATCTTTTCGAAGTGTAATAAGACGACGACACGGAGAGAATGAGAAAAAATCTGCCAGTCGGAGTGTGTGAGCAGCTCCCGATTCCCACAGTGTGCGGGCGGTTGGAGACGAATGAAGAAAAGGAACAGCGTCCGTTCGCCAATAGAAGCAGGTCGCCTTCCGCCGCCCCCTCCACCCCCTGCCGCCATGACAAACGCCACCTAAATGAGAATAGCGTCGGAGCAAGGGAACCGCCGCCGTGACTGATAGGACTGCAAGCAAAAAGCAGTCACTGCTGCCGCGGAGGCCACCCCCGTTCCAAAGACGCCGAGAATGAGACGCCGCTGTCGCTTTTGATGGATGGTCAGTGCGAAACAAAAACGAAACGCTAATGACGCGACGCGCTGCAACTGAGGACCCCCCTCCCACAGAGGATGACATTCCGACGTTCATTTAATTTACACTCCCTCCTCGCAGAGGGGTAACGCCGAGTCTTTTCCTGCCATTCACTCCATCTTCCACCTTCCTTTTCTTTATCATTTTGTCTAAACCGGTCAGAAGTGTCATTCATTATTGCGAGGTTAATTTCGCTTCGAACAATATCTTAGAGAGGAAGTCGACTCCGCAGCTGTGTAGGCGTGGGTGGGGCATTCACTCCGGGTCGTCTGATGTGGCGCGTGCGTAGAGCTCAGCCTAGACACGTATTCTCCTCTGCCCATTGTTCCGCAACAAGTGCGAGCGAGTGGGCGCGGGAGCGACTCTTTTCGAAGCTGCCAGTCCCCAAGAACGCGAAGTAAACTTCCGAACAATGGCAGGGTGTGACTCGGTCAGCGCTGCCCCGCGACTCCGACTTCGAAACGCGTATTTCGAGTCAGTCGTCGCCGTCATCTATGCACCCGAACAAGAGGCAATAAAGCGGGCTGAGCAGTTCCTGAGGGCGCCGAAGCGGCGGTGCTCTGGTATTTGAAACAAGTGCCCTGTGCCGAGCGAGAATCGTCCTCCACTGAACAAGTCTGAGGTGGCCGGTGGCGTGTCGTGTGGCAAGCAGCCCACCGTCTCTCCCGCCTCCTTCCCGGCTCTTTCTTGTTCTACACACAGCGAGGCAGCGTCCGACGCCGAGCTGCCGGCGTCTTGGACAGCCCTGGGCCGCGGGGGAAGGGGACAGGGACGGAGAGGCGAGCGGCGAGGAGACGAAAAACCGAAGGAGCTGCGGAGGAAGGGACGAGCGGTGCGACCGTAAGGAGGGGAAGGATATTTTTCATGGTCTGTAAACCAATGGGCGGAGTCGCTCCGGAGATCCCAAAGCGCTAGCTCCAATCACAAGCTGCGCTCCTCTGGCTGCTATATCAAACGCATGCATCACACTGCTTGTCAGACGGCGCCGCCACAGACCACGTCCCTCCCCCCTCGACGCGGACGGAGGCGCCGGCATGCCTTCCTCCTCCCTTCGCGCCACCCAGTTTTTATTACGGTGAGCTCAAGTAGGTAATTAATTAAATCGTAGTTACGAGTGAGAGTTAGTCGGTCGGTGTCCGCCCCCTCCAGAGCTACCGTGCGTCCGACACCCCCGCCCCTACTCCAACCACCACCGTCTTCGCCCACGCGCCAAACGATATGACTTCCGAACGAGGCGTTCTTCACACAAAACCTCGCTTTCGAGACCTTTCGAGACGACGTTTCCGCCGAAAATGTCTCGAGCGAGCGTCTGTGCGCTCGAAGAGTCAGATAAAGAAGTATGATTTGTAACAAGAAGTTTTTGTTGGAGGATTTATGTTGATAGAGAGGCGGGGGACGGCAGGCAACTGCGGGCGGTGCGGCGCGCAGCCAGGGAATGTCCAGCTCTGATAAGTTATGTTAATGACAACGTCGCTCAGGTAGAGAATGCGAGGCGGCGGCGGCGCGCGGCGGACCCACATTATCATATGCGCGCCACCTCTCCCCCGGCAATAAAAAAGGTGTAATAGGTGACGGGGCAGCATGTGTTTCCATACAATATAATACAGAAAACTCCAACGTGTTTTGTGAAACTACGGCTCCATTTTTACTCTTACAGAAATATCAGGAACATTCCCATTATTACTTTTGTTTCGTCGTTTTAAAATTTATATTTCCGTTAAATAATTCCCGGATCGTGAGGAAAAACTTTCCCCGAGATTCAAATTAGGACCCGTCAAAGATCGTTTCTCAAAGCTCTCGGTAAAATTGCTCCAGTCGCTCGCCAATATATTGGAATGAAATAAATCCGGCGCTGATGCAGTGGGTGGTGCATGGAAATTCTCGTCTCGAAGGACGCCGTCCACCGACCACTTCGGCGGTCACAGGATACCACCTCACTCCCGAGGCACTCGGCAAATTCGGGACGCAACTGAAATTGGCCCCACTCTGCATAATATCGGGGCCGGTCCTCGAATGAATATATAATGTTATGTGGCGTCTGGCTCGATTGTCAGTGTATTAGTAGATGAGCGCAGATAACTCATAAATAATAAGCACATAAAATTTGTTATATGCTAAGTAAAATATGATTAACATCTGGGGACCTTATCGCACGCTGTTCATTGGTGCAGCACAGGCGGTCGGGGCTTCAGGGTGCTCGGCCGCTGCGACCGTTCGCCGATGCGAAGTACTCAAGGTCACAGGAAAAGTCTTTCCTCGAAATTTCCAGTGCGTTGATACAACTCTTCCCTGAGCGAAATAAAAACGGAAGGGCACAACCGCAACCAATTACGAGAATCTCTTTATTCCAACTACGCAGCAGTTACTTAAAATTTGGAGAAACAAGATAGGTAAATTGCACATAAATCAAGATGCTGAGATTTTTCAGAATTCACGTAAAAAACATGTTATCGGCGCACGAAAATAGAAGTTTTAGTGAAAGTTCTCCCTTTTGGTAATTAAGTAAATTGGCATCTTTTGGAATTAAAAAGCGATTTCATTTCCATATACTCAAAATTCCGTGTCAAGAAGAGAGAAATTCGAATCGCGAAAATTATACGTTGAGCAAGTGAGAAATATTTAGGTAGTCACTTTTTTACTCCCCATTTTAGGTGTAATGTTGCGAAAAGTATCGCAATCAATTAAATCTTGGCCAATTGAGTAAAGGGTAAAATTCTATTCTCGAAGTTTCTCAATGGCGTCCTATACCGTACGTGTCTGTCTTGGCCTTAGCAAGTTCACGCAAGGTTACGTACCGCCAATCCATTTCTTTGCAACTAAAGCGAAAAGATTTTTGACGCTGTAACAAGCATAATCGGCCAAAAACGAAATAAAATAAAACGACGGAATTAAATAGTGGGTATAAAAGCTGTCTCTTATACACATCTAGATGTGTATAAGAGACAGGNAAAACGACGGAATTAAATAGTGGGTATAAAAGTGAACAATAAAGCAATAAAATAAAATCAATGTGAAGGGGGGGGGGGGCGGAATAATTTATTAACTGCGGTGAAGAAAAATGTTGGGCAAAGAACAGAAAGAGGACAGTGAACCGAACATTATACCTGTTTTTTTAAAAACATCAATTGATTGGTTGACATCTATTCAATGCACATCGGTAGTTCGTTGTCCAGTCAACGCAACCATACACGTTTGGGTATACCTCATGGGTTTACCTGTACAGTTCAACACTATAATGAAATATGTACGTGCAAGTGACGAAACCGCACAGTCTGCTGAAGAAGAGAGTTTCAGAAACGTGCGTTGAATAGAGCGTAGCATTATTTACTTCTCGGGTACTCAGATTTTAAGCGCGTTTTCATATGTATGACGTCCGTTTCGAATGCGCACGCGTAATTGAACATGCAGTCATAAAGAAATCTCACATAAATCTTGCTGTTATTGGAATTTTACAGCAGAAAGCGAATGTGTTGAGGCTCCAACGAAATTGCTACTGCTGAAATTGTAATTCCTTCGGATCCCACTGTGCCATTGATTTTCAAATGAAGTCAGTTCCCAATTACGCTTGCGTTTGCCGTGACAATAACCAAATCTCAGGAGAAAAAACTGGATTCTATCTTCCCTCCCCTATTTTCACAAATGGGGAACGTTGTGTAGGTATTTGACGAGTGATCTTTCTGTGATGTGAAAGCGCAATTAGAGGGATGTACCACTCGGGGAAAATGTAAGAATGAAACAATGGTGCTTACATTCTTGTTGAATATAAAGAGATCTGGAATATCCATGGTTCCACGACAATGAGAATATATTTTTTATTCCAAACTGAGTGTTATACCGGAATTATAATCCCAATAATGTAGTAAAGAATTTAGAACAAATGTTTCTTTCATTTAATTTTGTTCGATGTAGACAAAGACACCATCAGCCAATGACTTTCCATAACTTCTAAACATGGGTTCTTTGTTGCAAGTGTACTGTGCATAAAGTAAGTGATTTAACAGATTTGCAACACGATTATAGTACAATGATACTTGTATTATGTCGTCGAGTCTTGGTTTAAATTCTGTGTGATTGGGTTTCGACATTTTTCTATCTTAAATAATAATATTGGTATATTTTTTTCATTTACGAGTACTGCTATAATAGATGCATATTGTGAGACACAAGCACTTAGATGAAAATCCACTGTTAAAATTACTTTTGAAGTTTGCTTTTTCATCAATTCGTATCTTTCGTTTTGAAAAAAGTCTACCCGAATTTTATTTATACGTATCAATGAACAGTTTAAAAAAGTTTAATGTCAGCAAAAGCGTTAAATACAACGTATTAATTATTACCACTTTTTTAAACAAAACGCATACAATATAGATAAATATCAATATTAGTATAAAAATAGTGTTCTATTCACGTATATATCGCCATTCGTAGTAATGACATACATTTTTGTAAAAGATGCCAAGAAACATTTTCATCTCCAACTGTCCTAATAGAATACGTGATATTGGAATAAAATTCAGTTCCAACCGAAGACGATTTCAACGTGAAAGTTAATATGACGTTTCCGAGGATAAAAAGATTCTTTGAAACACAATACATTGATAACACGAAGGGAAAAAAAAGAAATTTGGAAAAATGGTGTGAAAGTAGCTGGAGTGACGCGACCAAAATAAAATTTCAATATTGCTTCAAAAATTCCTCCTCCGCTTTTCCGTTCCGACATTTTCCGTGACACTATCTCGTGGTTCCGTAGAAAGAAAGAACGGTAAATGAATATGATTCAAATCACCCGCAATAAGTCCGGATTTCTCACTGTTCGATTTGTACTCCACAATGATTTTTTAATTGGAGTGAACTCTATAAAATATCTAGTTCGCTCTTAACATACACAATACATGGCGTATGTTGTACGAAATATCACAGTTGAAACTATTTTCAATTAGAAATAATCATCGACATGCGGAATTCGGTTTTCAGAAAAAGAAGGGAGGGATATGAAATCAGAAATGAGGAACAGAGGTTTGAAACGCACCAACATGTAACAGAATCAATTCCAACTACAAAAATGTCAAAAGAAAATGTTTACGTATCTGTATTTATGTAATATAGCTCCGAAGCAGCCACAACGAATTTGAAGAAACGGTAGCAATGCAAAACAAGTAGAAATTTTTTATGACCTACCCTCAAAAATTTATCGGAAAGGATATAATTTGGAAATAAGTAAAGAATAACTTACCAATTTGTAAATAAATAACATGGCAACAGGTCAATTGAACACACTATTAAACGTGAATATTAATTAAAATATGTTTACAACACAAGCAGAAATTTCATGGCTCTTTGGCTATGTAGTTACCATTTGTTCACACCTGAGGAAGTCTCAAACACGAGTCGAAACGTAGTGTATTAATGAAACACAATCAATATATATTGTGATCGTTCAAAAAGAAAGGTCGTGAAGTAATAACGTATTTATTAACGTGCGTAGTATAATTTGTGAAATTGTCATACTCCGATAATAGACCTGGCCCCGAGAAACGAGATTCCCCAGTCCCTTCGTGCTGCCGATAGCGACGGAGTGTGGCGCGGCCGAGACAGATGCAAGGGTCTTGGGTTCGGTGCTGCGTTGCGAGGGACAACCGGTTTCATCAGATGGAGGGGGAGAAGGGCGGATCTCACCACCCTCATTCATCGAGACCACGCGTTACTCACACGCCCACGCAAAATGGGTCAACATTTCACACACGAAATGTGCCCATCTGAATCGCCTGGAAAGGAAACTAGGGGTGCAACACAATTACGTACGCTTGAACGCGCTTGATCATTGTTGCCATTGGCCTAAAATTGTTGTGGCATTGTTCTACTACATTTTTACGATGCAATGTCCTTGATATAGACCAAGGCCAAACGATGACGGTAAAAAACAAATGAATTGAGTCGCACGTTTAGCTCATGCGAATCTCAATTCAGGGGTGTAAATAATCCTCTAGGATGACGCAACGGGTCAAATCAAAACTTCCCTGAAAAAGTATGAAAACTCGCATCATTTTCCAAAAGGCGTCGGACAAAACACGCCAGGTAAACAGACGGTATTCAATGTACCTGAAGACGCTTTGAAGGCGAAATGAGACGAAAGAAAAGAGAGATCAATGGTTCTTTTACATCATCTCTTTTATCGAGGAACTAAAAGAAATTCCGCAGAAATCCAAAAGGGACAATTTTCTTATAATTTGGATTGGTCCTCTACATCACCCCCTATGTATGCCCCTGACTACTTTAACCTTACTACTCCCTTTAGAAGTTGAAACATTGGCTATATCACAGACAGAGAATAAAATTAAAACAGCAGGGCCAGATAGGTCATGAACTTATTCACTTAAACTCACACTTCCCTTCTCAAAAACTGTAACGTCGGTCGAATGTAGCTTGTGTGGGCATAACATAAGTCAGGACGTGAAAAGTAGCGCACCTGATTCCTAGAAGACTTGGCCGTCAGAGGCACATCCGGGAAATAGGAGAAGGTCCTTAATGCTCAAATTGTATTGTGAACATGTCCGAAGGATCGGATGAGCGTGAGGTGTGTGGGAGGTGGGGGAAAGAAAAAGCCTACGTGCGATGTCCCGTTTAAGCACGAAACTACTCCAGCACTTACAGAAGAAGTTTCATCCCAAAGGTTTCTGATTCTGTAAAAACGAAGGGTCATCCCTTATGAAGAAGTAAATGACGTTTGTCAAAACAAAAAAGCAACGACACTCAACAAAATATTGTTCTCATTCAGAAACTCAAGTTCAATTATCCTAAACAGGTTGTGGTCACTTGATTCAAGAAAAACCTGCGACAAAATCAGTTGTGACACGGTGTACTCTCGGACAGTGAGTCCTGAGTACAAGAGAAACGCTAGCGACGGAAATGTAATGCCAAATTTCTCATACACCCGATAATACAAATATGTGGGTAGGGATCATGTACGCAACAGTGCATTAGATGTCGCTGGCGCTCAGTTTGCCTCTTTATTACTTCTCGAGTCTACTGAAAAGAAGCCGGAGCCGAACACAAGCAGTGGACTATGAGAAATTACGCCTTCAATCCTAAACGTCGCTGGCGGTTATTCATTCTTCAGGACTCTATTCCGGACAACATGGCCGCCTTTGAGGTCCGAAAGGCGACTCGACTTTCACAATGCCTTTGGGACGCCTTTGCAAAAGACACGATGCATCGTATTCCTCTGTTCTAAACCAGGACGGAGGGAGAGAAGAGGAGAAACACGAGAAGCAGGGGTTCTGTTTGCATTGAAATTCTTCAATCAGGAAATGATACGTCACGAAGAAATTCGAACTGCCATGGTATGGAATGGAATGAAGATCCCAAGAACTGGAACAGATCGCGAAACTCGGATTCCCATGCTTCAAATTTTGAACGCAGTTTTCTTTACCAAGGAAATAATTAACCATAAAAGTATGATCACTTTCTTTTTACGTCTCACGTTTTCCGTGTGATGAAATTTTTAATCTGTTCATTTAGAGCCGTTTCAATACAGCCAAATAATAGATATAATAATTCTTCTTTCACGTTCTATGCCCAGGTATTTCATAATGTATAACAGTTTTTAACATTTATATCAAAACTATTTCACGTAAATAATCCAAGAAAAAGTTGTTTCATCTTAAGAAAATATGGATTACTCATCTCTTCGACAATCAGTTTTGATCCAAATGATTTTTGTTCAGATGTTGACCAATATGTCAGACTTATCTTCCCTAATATCTCAATGTCGTTAAATCTACTGCGCCATAATTAACCCTTCAGACGAGACGGATAGTGTTCGAATTTCAGTAGATAGGGATCTAAGACCTGAATCTACTCAGAGCTTCAGTCGGCTACTGACTTTCTAGTCACTTGTGTCAACTTGACAATGTGTTTAAATTCACTAATAAATTAATCAGTAGAAATTATTGGCCAGTGTATCAATAAGTATGTGGTATCTTCAGTTTAGGTCACGATTCTTCAGATCGCAAATGTTTCAACTTTTATTAAGTCATCTTCTGGCCAATACATACATACAGTTTTTAAAAAATCTCGCCCAGAATATGGCTCAATTTAACTCGAAATGTTGGCGATCTGAAGAAGGATGTATTTATTGTGACCTAAACTCAAGATATTATACACTTACTAATAAATTAAATTAACCAAAGTGTGTCTTTAACTAATTATGTCTTAAATAAACTAATACAAATTCCTTAAATGAAACGAAAGCATTTATGAAGGTTAGAAATAAATATTTTCCGATAAAACAATAATAAAACCTATTTTTGTATAATTTTTTAAACGTTCTTTATCTTTTTCAATTGAAAGAACGAACAACTGTGGACTATCGTTATTTACAAATAAAGTAACCTGTTGTGCTGAAAGAGGTCCCTACACTCATAATGCAGATTTCTCTACGTGCAATAAAATTATAGATTCACGACGATATTTTAGCAGTGTATCTAACTAAATTCATCGTAAGAATTTTATTTTCAATTAATACATTCAACAAAAGCTCCTTTTGTCTTAAAACTGGTTAATGACCACCTATGCATTTGCAAGATCGGCAACAGAGTTTATGATTTGAAAATTTTAGATTTAAGGTTATGACAAATTATTTTCGAAAGTTTAGGCCCGCCAGTAAAACAAAAAAAAACTCCCTACCGAGCTTTCAGGCAACGTCACGATTTATCACCGAACATGATGGTTAGCCATGCGTATTACTTACAACATTTAGCCCTTCACAAAAAAAATAGCTATGGGGGCGAAGAAATGATGTCGAATCTCATGTCAATGGAAAGAAACCAAGACTCGCACTTTGTAATGGTAAATCACGATTTTTAAAACATGCTAATATTTTCATTGGGGTTAAAAAGTAAAACGTGGGCAACTGTTAACGGAAAAAATTAGTTGATGGAGGCAGTAAAGAGAGATGTCGCGGAAAAACTCTAAGCTCTTAAAACTTTCTGTATTAATTTATTTAGCCTGTGGCATTTGTCATAGACTTAATATTTTCATAAAAATACATAAAAAAATATACATTAGACACACAGAGAGAAAGGGTAATGAAAAAAGGAAAACATTATTACTTGGCTAACACACAAATAACAGAATTAGGACGAGCGAATTCAGCCATCGAACAGCACTCACTGAGGCTATCGAGTGGTTGTCTTTGCTGCCAGGACGCGCTCTTCGTGGACACTCAGAAGTTACCACAATCACACCCGGGTTCCTGTATCAACCCCCACTTATGGAGCATAGCTCTACACCTACCATGGCCCGTTCGAAGTATTTAGACTGACCCAGGTTCTGCGGGGGAGATTAAAACCGTGGGGTAGTTTTTGGAGATTGAGTAGAGGGTGCCATACTGGGTCGACTTTCGCTTGCCACTGTGTGACCCATTCGGTTCCGCTATTAAAATTCTGTTCTATTGGTTGTTGTGCAGTCTTAACTGCAGGTTTTCTTGATTTCAGTCTTTTAAAAAACTATTGTATCCTGGTGGATAAGAAGGTTTGGGTTTTCTTGTATCTTCTTATATCCATAATGTAAGGTTTTTTTCCTACGAAAATCAGAAGGTTCTACGTGGGCCGACACCGGCATCCATTCGGTGGTCATGGATTTTATGCTACCTGAAATCACTCTCATGCTCTGATTCTGGACACTATCGACTTTACGGACATGACAGCTTTAGGACTTTGTGAGCTCTTACGACGGAAATTGTTTGTGAGAATGCTTGTGTGTAACAGATTAATAAGTTATGTTAAATGAAAATGGGAGACGGGGCCGAGATTCGAACTCGGGACCTTGAGTTTAGCGCGCTGATGCGCTTACCAACTGCGCCATCCCGTTCGCCTCCCGGGCCCAAAATACGTCCTACGGGAGTCGTCTCATACGAGGAGCGTAGTCTCTACGAGGCCACCTCAGAGGTCTTTGGGTCTCGCAAGTTAAATGAAAATGGAAGACGGGCCCGGGAGGCGAACGGGATGGCACAGTTGGTAAGCGCCTGAGCGCGGTAAGTTCAAGGTCCCGAGTTTGAATCTCGGTCCCGTCTCCCATTTTCATTTATCATAACACAATTAATCTGTTACCTGGCGGTGAGGTTCACCGTAATTTAAGAGATTTCTATGTGCTTGTATGTAAGTTATTTTTATTCTGACGAAGAAGTTGCCAGCAAGGGACGAAATGAACACACGCATTTTACATTTCGGATTAACCATACCCTAGACGTGCGAAATAAGAAATGGAACAAGAAAGCTAAAACACCTAATACACGTATGTATTCAAATATTCCAACAAGATGCGTTTGGTGGTTTATTGAAAACTAATAGAGGAACTAGTGAACTTAAGAAATATAATAACTTTCAACAACTGAAAAGATAATACACTTCTTAGTTTCGTGGCATACGTCTTTACATAAAAAAGGAAGCATGTGCCGGTCTTTTATACAAATCGAAAGTTATATTCCGAGCTTGTTGAAATTTTTCCCACTTCACGATCAAAATAAGAAGAAAATTACTATCTTCAATGTCATTTAGTCTCAAATCTGCTCATTAGCAATTCATCTGCCGGCAGAAGATGCCCATAAAGTCCAAGCTCTTCTCTACGTCTCCGAAGCTCATCGACGTCGAAAGCATTGCTTCGGAATCTGCGCCCGCAACCCCATAATACGACACCGCGTCGATAGTCCATCCAATTGCAAAGCTCTCTCGAGCAAGCAAAACATGCTCATGCGCAGAGGAGCTTCACAACCCTCATGCTTTTCAATATGAGTTCATTGGCGAGCAATGCCCCTCCGGTGACTACGGGGTTGGCGTGCTCGCTTACCACTCCGGGTTCAAATCCCGGCGGGGCAGAAAAAAAATTTGTAGCTTTTCACACTAATGTGCTCCTCCTTCTCTCCTCGAAGAAACTAGTAGTTTCACTTAAATGGGATACGAAACGAATTATCTATAAACATTTTCATGGTAGTAAGTATATATTTTTCTTCTCAAGATAATTACAGCTTACTTGCAAATTCTCCGAACTCCCCATCCTGGCCCGGGTTTTGCTCCGGTTTTCCTTCGGGTAGAGGCGGATTTCTTAAACAGGTTCTCTAGGTTTTGTCAAGGGACGTGTTTATTGTAATAACAAATCGTGAATTGAGTATTATTTCAGTTCTTTTGATTTTTAAACACTATGCTCAAAATAATCTATAGTTCGATAATAATTTGTACATGTAAATTTTTTGCGTTAAATTACAAACATGTTTATATTCTTTTAGTATTATAACTCTCAGCTAACTATTTATCTTATATAGAAATTTTTGCTGAAATTTTTGAATCCGCTTCTGCCTTAGAACCCTTGATCGGAATTGATGGGATGGTCCCTTGCTTGCTTCCGGAGAGTAAATTAGTTTATTGTCCTCCACGTGGTCATACGAAGTTTGTGCTGTTTTTTGACAATAAATTTATTTATTCACATGGCATTTGGTGGATCAAACGCAGGCAAATGCGCTCGCAGTGCTATCTGGTGGTAACGACCAAAAATGGTCCACTTTAGAAACGCCAATTCATCTCCTTCCTATACCTCCACGGCCTGTGCGAAGATTTCGCAGTCATACCGAGATGAGAGTGTCGTGGGTGCAGAAAATTTCGGTTAACCTGTATTTCGTTTTAAAGGTGAATAAACGTCACAGGCTTTATAATTGTTTAAATTAAAGTAATGACAGTGATGTAATGGTATTGCTGTGCGAATATGATGATGATGATAATAATAATAAAAAACTTTAGTATCAAAAAAGTAGTTGCAAACTGCTATGACCACAAGAGGGATCTTAAACTAAGTTACTCTCCGGAAACAAGTAAGGAACCCTCCCATCAATTAAGATCAAGGACCAAGGGCATAGGCGGATTTAGTACTTATGGTTTTTTAGTGTGTACTGCTATCAATTATTATTCCAAAATGATTTGTAGATATTGTGTGGAGTAAAATTTCGCAAGCAATTCTTAAAGCAAAAGTATTAATGACACTCCCGTCCACGGAAAATCCACCACTACCCGAAAAAAAGCTGAGAAAAACCCGGGCCAGGATGAGATCTATTCCTTTCTTTCATAGTTCATTGAACTTTCAATTTCCTATTATAGTATTTCTCTCACTAAGATGTAATATTATCAAAAGTTTTACACAAAACAAGGCACTCTATACACGTAATACTAGGGGACAACTAAACTATCATAGGGTGAGTAATCATAAACCAGCTACATTTAAGGATCCATTTGAAAGAGCCATTTTAATTTTCAATTAACTTCCAGGACAAATCAAAGAAGAAACCAAAGTGTTTTTTAAAAAATACTAAAAATTATCTCATTAACAAGTGCCCTTATAAATTGCAGGAACTACTATGAAGGCTCAACGAATCCTTTGGCACGAACAGTCTCCTCATTTGTGGTCTTGAGTGTAATATTTTTGTAAAATATTGTATAATACTGTGTAATACACATACTTGGTATTGCTAGTGTAAATTCTAGTTATAAGTGCTGTATGAATATATTGTAATGTGTATGCTTTATAACTATTTGTGTACATTCTTTTTATAATTGTTACATGGATGTGTATATTAGTAATTAGTCTGTAAGTCTGTAGATGTTATGCATAGGCCTATTTGTACAATCCATTTGAATAAATTTGGAATGGCCTAATACTTAATTATCTATATACTGTTCAAGTAGTGATCTGATTTTACTTTTGTAATTTGTATGTATTAACTTTTGTGACAAATGCTTGACGCTTGAGAAAGCCGCTTTTCAACGCCTCTTCGTGATGTAGCGCGGAGAAGTTTGTCGTGGCGAATCCTGGCCAAAAGTATTTTATCCCGTGAATTTGGTGCATTATGGAGAATAATAATTTATACACATAAAAAACATGTCATGTTTATATTTATGTATCCTTAATTCGGTGTTATATATAAAAAAATTTAATTAAAAAAGAAGCTTAAAATATTTCATCTTAACAAATATAATGGACATAACATTTGTTTGTGAATAAATGATTTTTCGCCATAATTCACCAAATTGTCATTCTTTTGTTTTTCAGAACAACACGAAATTTCCGAATAATCTCCAGCTTGAATATAATGCGTACTTCTGAAATAACGTTTTTGTGTTTTATTAAATATAAGTTGTTGGTATTACGTTAATATTATAACACGTATCGAAATATTTTTATTATTAGGAGTGTGCTGAAGTGTTAAATCCGCCTATGCCTTAGGGCCCTTGATCTGAATTGATGGGACGGTCCTTCGCTTGCTTCAGGAGAGTAAATTAGTTTATTGACCTTCGCGTGGTCATACGCAGTTTGTAACTTTTGCTTTTTTGACAATAAAGTTTATTTACTGCCCAAAAAATTTTCCCCAATAATCAGTGTATGTTACTGACGATGGCTGCTATGCAACCGAGAAAGTTTTATAACATTAAAACTATGAGCAACATGTAAACGACGTTAAATTTTTAATTCTTTGATAATGTTGCTAACGCTCCACAATTACCAAGTAAATTTATTTATATTTAAACGCAATATACTATGAGCGATTTAAAGTTCTTGTGAGCAAAATATTTAAAGTCTTGTTAACGAAACCTATATTTAAAATATTTCCAGAATTTTCTCAAGAGTTGAGTCATTAGACATGAAGATGAACAAAAAAGAAGCTCATTAATTAAGTAAATATGGAGGAAATGTAATTATGCTTTGAGAATTTTCAAAAGTTCGTGAATTCACACACCCATTGTATCTTTCAACCAGATTTTAACTCCAATTCTGAAAGATGGAGTAGTTTAGTTGTGTACTTACAATACTAGTTTAATAAGAGTTGAAATATAAATAAATAAATTTATTGTCAAAAAACAGTACCAACTGCGTATGACCACGTGGAGGGGAAAAAAACTAATTTACTCTCCGGAAGCAAGCAAGGGACCATCCCATCAATTCCGATCAAGGGCCCTAAGGCAGAGGCGGATTCAAAAATTTTAGCAAAAGTTCGTAGATAAGATAAAAAGTTAGCTGCGAGTTATAATACTAATAGAATGTCAATATGATTGTAATTTTAAGCAAAAAATTACATGTAAGTTATTATCGAACTATAGATTATTCTGAGTATAGTGCTTAAAAATTGAAATAACACTAAATTCACGATTTATTGTTACAATAGACCCGCCCCTAGACAAAGCCTAGAGAACCTGTATGATAAATCCGCCTCTACCCGAAGGAAAACCGGAGAAAAACCCGGGCCAGGATGGGGCTACAGAATTTATGTACACAAACGTGCCAATGTTGAGTACACATAAAACTAAATTAATATGAGCCATAAGACAACACAATCATGCAAGAAAATAGTTTTTGAAATTGTTATAAGTTGTTTAAAAAGTACTACAGCAATGGCGTGATAAAGCACAAGACGAATTTAACTTTTGTTAAAATCAATAAATTCTTTTACAGTGTAGAAGCACTGGTGCAGGAGGTAGTTTTTAACCGCGGATTTGAAGATATTCAATTTCATAATATCTTTTATATTCTTGGGCAGGGAATTATATAGAACGATTCCCGAATGGTATGGTCCCTTTTGGCAAAGAGTGGTTGACACTCTAGGGCGATGAATATTACTACTATTGCGTGTATAGTGTTCGTGAACGAGACTGTTTCGTATAAAGAAAGGGTGGCACTTCAGTAATTCGGTCTTAACAAACACGACTGTTTCATAAATATAAATGCAGGGAAGTGTTAAGATATTTAATTCCTTGAATAAAGGTTTACAAGAGTTTCGGGGGTGAGATTTACAAATTATCCGAACTATCCTCTTCTGAATTCTGAAAGTTTGAATACTCTGACCGGAATTACCCCAGAAGGTAATGCCGTAACGTAAATGGGAGTAAACGTTTGCAAAATATACGCAACGGGAAATACGTGGACTAACTGCGTTAACTAAGATTCGGAATGCGTAACACAATTTGCTTAATTGGGAATTAAGATTGTCAATGTGACAATTCCATTTGAGGTTGTCTTGAATATGGAGACCTAAGAATTTTGTATTTGTAACAGTTTTTAATTGTGTTCCGTTTAAAGAAAGAGAAACCTGGGGTAAAGATTTTGTGATACTATTGTGAAATGACATAGACACTGTTTTGTCAGTGTTTACAATGAGACGATTTGCATGGAACCAAGTCGAAAGGTTAGACAAAACTTTTTGAGCATTGGCGTGTTTACATAGTAAATTAGTGTCATCAGCAAAAAGAACCATTTTGCAATCTGATGTGGATGATGACATGTCGTTCACATACAATAAAAAGAGTATAGGGCCGAGAATTGATCCTTGGGGTACTCCGCAAGTAAGTGGCTTTGTTTCTGAAAGACAACGCTCAAGTATTTTATTTTTAGTATAGGATATTTCTACTTGTTGATATCTATCTTTTAAATAAGAAGTTAGCCATTGATGTGGAAGTCCACGAATGCCTAAAGAATGCAATTTGGTAAGGAGAATTCCGTGATCGATGACATCGAATGCTTTGGATAAGTCAAGAAAAACACCCTGAGGATTTTCTCCACTGTCTAGAGATGTGGTAACATCGTTTAAGAAGGAAAATATGGCGCTTGTAGTGGAAAAGGATTTCCTAAAACCGTGTTGATCGTCAGAGAGAATGTTATATTTTGATAAAAAATCTAGAAGACGCTTATAGAACAATTTTTCTAGGATTTTTGAGAAAGTGGGTAGTAGAGATATTGGTCGGTAATTTCCAATATTAAGTTTGTTTCCTTTCTTGTGTAAAGGTTTCACTTTAGCTCTCTTAAATATATTGGGAAACACCCCTTCCGATAAAGAACTATTAAAAATATTTACGAGTGGATTTAATATAGCGTGGGACGAAGATTTAACAATAAACTCAGGTATATCATCTATGCCTCGTGAAAATTTGTTTTTTAAGGAGCTGATGATTCCCATGACTTCACTGGCGTTAGTTTCGGAAGTGAACATAGAATTGGGTATGTGGGTGGTAATAATTGGAGGACATTGATTTGGATATATTGAGTTCGTTATTTTACCAACTTCTGAGAAGTGAGAATTAAACAAACTTGCGATGTCCTGAGGATTTGACACGATCTTGCCATCGTTTAGTAAAGAAACATTTTCTTCGCGATTTTCAGAAGTTGACGTGTAATTGTTAACAATATTCCACATGGCTTTCATCCGGTTGTTCGATTTTAGTATATGCCTGTCGTTTTCCATAACTTTAGCTGCATAGACTACTTTTCGGAGAATAGTCTTATATTTACGAAAATAATTATGGAATTCGGGTGGCTGGTTATAGCGTTTTGAAAGATAATATAAACGGCGTTTGTTTTTTGAAGAAATTCTTATCCCTAGGGTGATCCATCTATTGTATTTTTTTGTGTTAATTAACTTGCGTTTTATGGGAAAACTAGAGTTGTAATGTTTTAGGAATGTTGAGATAAATACATTGAATTTGTCGTCGGTGTTTTGGCAATTGTAAACATCTTTCCATGTTTCTTCACGCAAATAATTTACGAATATGGATTTATTTATGTCATTAAACTCTCTTGTAAATTTGTAAAGGATTTTAAGCGGTTTTAGTTTATTATTAATAGTCAATACTTGAGCAAGGTGATCACTGTATCCGGCGATAAACACTTCAGAGAGATACGAGATTCCATTGTTGACTATAATTTGATCTAGCAATGTTTGAGATGAGCCGGAGAGGCGAGTGGGGTCGTTTATCGTAGTAATAAGGTTGAAGGAGTCGATAAGATTCTTGAATCGATTAACTGGTGAATGTGCTGGTGAAATGATTTGAGTTCGCAGTTGCCTGAAAGATAAATCGAAGAGCACGGACTTCAGATCACCAAATAGAATAAAAATAGATTTCGAGAATAATAATGGAAAATATAAGCACACTAAACAAAATGTAGATTCGTACTAAAGAAAACTAACTTGCGGTGGAGCGTTAGAAGCAAACAAGTGATGCAAAACCATCGCACATACTTTCTCATATACCCTTCTCCGTCTGTAGTACAGAGTGAGAAAAAAAATGGTATAGAGAAAGATTCTCTATAGAGAAAGATTCTCTATTCATGCTCAAAGTCGCTAGATGAACTTATTACTGTCTTTTATTTGATACAAGTTAAAAAATATACAGAATATTATTTCTAAACATATAGCGACATATCAGTCTTATAAAAATCGTAAAAGTGTTATGTAAATATAATTTCGTTCTAGACAGAAATTGATGTATTTTCGTATCTGCAGTGCGTTTGCTGTCCTACGTATTTTATCATTATCATATATTTCATTTCAGTTTACAAAAAGTGTGTTCTATGTCTGCTTGGTCCATTTACACTGCTAAATATTATTCAAGCTTCTTGAAACAGTCAACTAATGTGTAAGTGTAGCAGACATAAATTATTTTACTGCGTCTATACCAAACTGTCAAGTGAAATGCCGCTAATGCGGATGTAATGCATGCTAATTGTATTTTACCTACAGAAAATTTAGGCAAAATTGACGGAGTCGTTTTTGAGAAACATTCAAAAGAGTAGTTTGACCTTCATGTGAAGTACCCTTTGTTCTAAAAATAGAGCACTGCATCGACAACAAGTAAATTCTACCGTAAAAACGGAGTGCGAATTAAATTATTCATACGTTTACTCAGAATCGCTGCGCACAGACGGACGTTATGCCGAAAACAACTTTTTCAGAATCAGGGATCGCCAAAACGGGTATTTCCGTCGAAATCTCGTTTTCGAAATTTTTCACGATTACAAAACTTTCTATATAATACGTATGTGAGAAAGTAAAAGTAGGTTTTTACTGAAGAAAACTAACTTACGGTGGAGTGTTAAAAGCAAAAATAGTCTTTATTAGTAGTATAGATGTTTTGTCCTATTTAGTTCGAGTGTACCAATTCTTGAAATAAACAGAAATGAATGAACGGAAAAAATTAGATTCGCATAACAAAAGTTGTTTGATTTCGTGAGGCTCGTGTGACTGAAAATGAATAAAGCAATTCTAATATTATTATGTCTAATTAAATAAATAATTAAAAATGTACGACCTTTTATGGACGAATAATAACACAAAAGCAATTTAAAATCAGTAGAACAAAGTGCAGTTACCTCACATTGCATTAATAATGATCACTTGATGGATTGGGAAAATATATTAATTTTGGACAAATAAGTTAATTATTACAAACTTTGTTTATCAGGAATGATATTTATACACACGGGAGTTTGAATCTACGCACAGACACTGAAAATCTATCAGGTTTATACAATACAATATTA
Source organism: Laupala kohalensis (assembly GCA_002313205.1). Lineage (NCBI taxonomy): Eukaryota > Metazoa > Arthropoda > Insecta > Orthoptera > Trigonidiidae > Laupala > Laupala kohalensis. Next base: position 136,382 of record NNCF01129507.1, read on the forward strand.
TAACATGTTTGTGTTTCTGCTTTTTTGTAAAAATATTTTGTGTTTATATTTATGTTTATATCATGTTCAGTTGTCCTGTTGATATGTTTATTGTTATAATTTGTTATTACCTGATCACCTGACGACGGCGCAAATCCACATCGATACGTAGTGAGCAATTCACACAAAAATAAAATATTATTCGTCCGTAAAAGATGGTAAGTTTTTATTTATTTTTTAATTTGAATGAAGCAATACTTACGTGCTGGATATGAACCTTGGAAATCGGGTTCTACCGAGACACATTCCACGTAGTTCACTGAAGGAAATCCTAACCACCTCATATTATATATTAAGTTGGGTTTTATTCACTAGTTTCGTTGGAGTCAATCATTGATACGCGCTGCGGGTCACAACTCGTCAGATCTCTGCCGTGTTCCATTGAAACCAATTATTCTCCACTATGTTAATAACAAATAATGCAAGATACCAGTGGTTCGACTATGATATGAATCTACTTCTTGAACTTTTACTTTTTAGAAAAGAACGTGTTATATTCTTTAATTCATTCGCTCGTGTGAAAATACGAACCTACGGAACAGGTGCAATTAAAGAATTAGTTCCTGGAATGCATCGCAGATATGTCATTTCGTTCGTTAGGACATCACACGAGTTGTCAGTTTTCGATGAATACTAATTAATAATAAATTTATTGTCAAAAAACAGTACAAACTGCGTATGACCACGTGGAGGACAATAAACTAATTTACTCTCCGGAAGCAAGCAAGGGACCATTCCATCAATTCTGATCAAGGGCCCTGCGGCAGACGCGGATTGAAAATGTAAGCAAAAATTCCTAGATAAGATAAAAAGTTAGCTGCAAGTTATAATACATATATAATGTCAATATGTTTGTAATTTAACACAAATGTTTGTAAATTTTCATGTACAAGTTATTATCGAACTATAGATTACTCTGAGTATAGTGTTTAAAAATCATAAGAGTTGAAAAAACACTAAATTCACGATTTATTGTTACAATAAACACTTTGCCCCTAGACAAAGCCTAGAGAAATACGTTTTCTACTTTGCGTTTGTGTACTTAAATTTCTCTCTCCACGACAAATTTTACTGTGAGAGAAATCTATTGGCAAACTCTTCGAATATTGGGGGCAAAGATAGAGTGAAGTTGCAATATGATAAATATTTACCAATAGTCCGGGCATAATATTAGTAAAATTATGTGTAAATGCTATACGTATCTTGGTAATATTCTGGAAAATAGTGGTCGTAAGTCAGTATATGTTGACCAAGATTTACCCAGATGTGCATGGAAACCACTATGAAATATCTCGGCGAGTTTTAGTCCATACAAGTTTCTATCGCAAGTTTTCTAGCTTACGTTTATTTCATCACGAAATGTGAGAAGTTTTCAATCCAACGCGCTGGAAAGAATAATTTTGGCTCAGAATTCGGCTGAATGGGAGTACTGTTATTTACATTATACTTCATAGAGATAAAAATCCAAAATTCCCAGAGAGTGTAGGGGTAGCACTTGTCACGAGGTCCGTGGATCGTGTCCATTGCAGGGATTTCCTTTTATTCAATTTTGTCAAAATGGCGCACGATTTCGCCAGTCATCGAGAGAATATTCAAAGGTGAAAAACCAAATGTTACAATACAGAAATAATTCCATTTTGAAGAGGGGCAGACCCAGTGGTCTGTCAGTCTTTAACGCAGCCCTACTTCAATCGTGCTCTACATACAATACATTAATACTGGTTTTCGCTCTTTTTGGGAAGTTCTACCTTGTTAGCGCATACACTCGTAATCATTAAGTTCAATCACCCACCCGACGAAAATAATTGCGCAAATTTCCGTACCATAAATATTCTCCAACTTATACCACCTGATTCCATTTGTTTGGGAAAATAATAAAATCTAAACAATTTCGAGATTTACAGAAATAGAAATAACTAAGATATTTTACTCTCAGTTGAGAATGTTTTGAAGAAGGTAAAATCAAATAGATGAACTGGTAGAGTATGCTGGAATGTTAAATCCGCTTCTGTCTTAGGGCCCTTGAACTGAATTGATGGGATGGTCCTTTGCTTGCTTCCGGAGAGTAAATTATTATATTGACCTCCACGTGGTCATACGCAGTTTGTAATTGCTTATTTGACAATAAAATTATTTATTAATTTCATATTTGCAATGTTGTTAATCACTCCTTGCACTTCTCAGATAACCTTTCCAACTTCGAGCAGACTTAAGACATAGCAAAAGAAATTATATCATGTTCCCTTTCAACGAATTCACTAGGTAAAAAGAACAGAAGGATGAATTTCGTTTCACAAAATAGGCCACGTATAATCGAAAATCAGTTATACGTATTATTTGAACAAAAAAAATACAGAGCTTATAGTTCTCAGATTTTTTCATCTGGAACCCTACCGGAAACAAAAATACCTGCATAAAGCCTGACATGATAGACAGATAGCAGTGGCAATAGCGGTGGCAATAGCATTGATTGCTGTATCTCTCGCTGCCAAACCTCAGTTGAGGGGAGAAAGTATCAGGTTGTATGTTTGGAATGAATGTGTGATTTTTATTTATCTTTTGTAGAATATTAACATTGTGTTTGCAAAGATTTTGAAAATATACAAATATAATCAGAGAAAAATGTCTCATGAACAGAACTGTGAGAAGCTCCTTCATTGGAAAATAGATTCATGAAAATGACAGATAATCCTGGAATAATTTTTCAAACAAATTCTATGTTTAAAATTCACAATTAAACCTTGTTGATAGTAAACCCTATACATTTTAAAAATAATCTAGTAGTTCCCAAGTTTATTAAAAATGGGTGCAAAAGTGTTATTAAAATGAGTAGTATAAAATTAGAAAAAGCTTATCTGAGATTAATAAATAGTCAGTCTATGAAGATGCTTAAACTTATTGTTAAAGATAGTTACATACAAAGGAGTAGAATACTGAAAGAATTAGAATACTTGTATACTATTATAAATTTTTGCTTAAACTTTAAATATAAAGAAACCTTCTTCAAGACTCAAGTAATTAGATTAAACCACATTGCTGATTGTATTAACAAAAGATATAAATCTAAATTTGGAAGACTAATAATGGATAAATTGTATTCTCAACCTTTATCTAGCTATATAGAAAAGGAATTTGTAGTTAATCTAATAGATAAGATAATCCCTGAGAATGTACTACTAAAGACCCTTGAATTAGGAAATAACTTTAATTATGTTACAAAAGAAAGTGATCAGTAACAGAATATATAACAGGCATTGAATATGGGATTGATAAGTATGCAAATGAGCAAAAACTCTTAATTACGAAATCGATGAGTAATGTTTTATACAAATATGTGACTAGTAAAATAACTAATAGTAAAGAAGATAAAAAATTTATAATAATATGATAATAACAAAAAACTTTATGAAAAAGAATAGGGATGTTATTATAATAAGGAGTGATAAGGGAAACCATTCAGTAATTATGAAAAGAAATGAGTATGTAGAAAAGGTAGAAAATGTTTTACAAAACAAAGAGAAATATCTACAAATTGATAATGACACAAAAAATAGCCTAAAGCATATTTAAGTTATATACAGAATGGCAACAAAACAATATAATTACAACATACCAGTTTAAACAATTAAGTATAAGTGATGCAAATATTAATCATTCATATGGACTAATAAAATTACATAAAAAGGAACAAGATATGAGACTAGTGATATCAGCTATTAACAGTCCTCTCAATAATATATCAAAATTTATATTAAAGATTCTAAAACCACATTTAGAAATTGATAAGCAATTTACACTAAAAACAATATAGAATTTTTAATAAAATAAAAGGATTTGGGATACCTAATGAGTATATAATGCTTTTACTTGACATTAAAGAAATCCTCATGAGTTAATAATTGAATAAATAAGAGAAAACTTAAGTAGAACAAACTTAGAAATAAAATTTCCTGTTGAACAAATAATTTGAATTTTACAGTTTATACTGAATTCAACTAATTTTAAATAAAATAATAAATATTATAAACTAACAGTAGGTGGAGCCTTGAGTAACATGATGTGTGAATTAGCAATGAGGAAGTTAGAATCAGTATGCTAAAACAGATTTAAATACCTATATTATGCAAGATATGTAGATGATACGTTCCTTATGATAAAAGAAACAGATACTAAAACAGTCCTTGAGATCTTTAATTTGTATAATGATAAGATCAAGTTTACAATTGAGGTAGAAAAAGGTAAACCTTGACACAAAGGTGATTCATGTAAAAAGAAAACTGATATCGGACAGTTATAGAAAACCCTCATCTTCAGGAAGAATGTTAAATTATAAATCAAAGCATCCTTATTTTATGAAAACTAATATAATGAATGGTTTACTTAAAAAAGTTGATTTTTTGTCACATGAATCTTTTTTGAAAAGTAATATTTAAGAAGCAAGAAAGATACTATTAATGAATAATTATCCACTGAATCTAATTAACAGACATAAAGAAATTCAAATGGAAGAGATCAAATAATGAAAGAAATAAAGGTATAAGTAATAGAGTTGAAATAAATGTAATTGTTAATAAAATGAGTTAAGAAAATGATATTGAGACTAGAAGAGATTATATGATTGTGATATCATATGTATATAATTATTAATAAGGAAACAAATGGAGTACTTGAGGAATTTAAAATTACTAGTGTATATCGTGTAATTAATAAGGTGGAATTTATTAAGAATCAGGAAGATAAGATTGAAAGATTAAATCAAAATAATGAAATATACTCCATTCCATAAAAAGATTGCAATGTTACATACATAGGACAGACAAAAAGAAAACTGATTACAAGGATCAAAGAACATGAAAGAAAGTGTAAAAATGTAAATGATAATAAGAATGGCATTGTTCGGCACTGCAGGTGTAATAACCATGAAACCTTCAATAACACTAAGGTTCTAGGAAAAGAGGAGAATCTTTTCAAAAGACTGATTTAAGAAACATGTCATATTAAAATGAATGTAATTGTGAATACACAATTAGAAAGCAACATTTTTTCTAAAGACTATGATAGTGTTTTCTATATGATTAAATGGTAAATGAAGTTCCAACATTTTATGTGTTATATTGGTAATGCTTGTTTTTTAGAAATGCATGTTACCCATACAGTGTGTTTAGATAGTATTCAACCAGACAATGACAGAGAAGGTTACGTCTGTAATGAACCTTTCATAATTTCAGTTAGGGATTTTAAATGTGAATGACGCGATAATTTCCAAATATCCAAATAATATGATTTTAATTGTTTATCTACATCTAAGGTATGTTATGTAAATATGTTTTTAATATCCTATTATAATTAGTGACTTGAATTATAATGTAAACCTTATATGTATATGAATAACTATCATAAGATAATATTTAATCTCAAGACGTTGGCTGAATGAACAATATAATAAAGAAAAAATATCTAACTTATTTAAAATCTAATGAAGGTGAAGAGTTAAGGAATTGGTGAATGAAATTGATTGTCTGAAAATTGTGACACATAGATTCAACAAGGTTTAATAGTGAATAATAATAATAATAATAATAATAATAATAATAATAATAATAATAAGACAATCAGAAAAACCTGAACTAAATAAAAAAAAATTTTTGTCCTTTTTAAATTATCAATAAGTAAATGTGCAGCGATATTTAGAGTTAATAATGATAACAAATATTTTTTTGTTAATGTTAGGCATAGTACTTGTGGAGTTTTAAGTTACATACAATCTGTGACTTATTGTTCTAAAAATATTTTAAAAAACACCTTTGGTAAAATAAAGCTCTTTAAACAAAGTTCAAATTACATTTATGTCATTCATACGAAATTTTCTACTATATATGTTTTTAACTACATGTTTCCAACTTTGTACATTATACCTAAAATAATTTTTTTTAAATCTGTGTCCCTTTTCATATTTTGAAAAAATATTGTATATGAAAAGAAACTCCAATAATACTTTCAAAACCCTGAGAACTCTGCGCAATTTTGTTTGTTGTTGTATATACTATTTGACGATATAGTAGCTAATACTCATACTAAAACTGAATGCATATATTTCTTCTACAAATGGAGAAGATATGTGATAACTTTCGGCGACGAATCGGGAATTCCTCTTATCACTTCAAAGATATAGAGGAACCCAAAAGAAGTGTCCCCCAAAATTCCAAATTCCGGCTTCCGTAGGCATTCAACAAATGATTAAACTCCTTCAAAGTATTAAGTCCTTTAATGGATTCCCGGTATGTTGATCATTCACATAGAACAATAATATATATTTCCTAAGGTGTTGATGATTTTATGCAGGGTAAAAATTGGATACAAAAATTGAACAATGTTATTTGTGTATTGTCAGTGAATATTATTTGCTGCATTCTGCTTCAAAATATGTATCACGAGATGAAAAATAAGTTAATAAATAAGTACATTATACACGATACTGTATGAAGAAATAATTTATAAAACCTTTTATACAATAATACAAGAGATCTTTATACAAGATTTGGAAAGATTCTACACAATATCTAATCACAATGATAGAGGTGAAAATGCACTCATCTTGGTCCTTTTGCTGCAATTATCCCCAATTAACACGTTAAAAATAACGTGTTGTGGATGAGAAGGGTTGAACTTGAAAGCAACCTGCACCGGGAGCAGACGCACAGAGCAGATGCACAGATCGTTGCTTATTCTTTTATTGAAATCTCCCGGTTACATCAACCTTTTCAAACTACGAGAGCTTCGTTCAAAAGTAAAATTAAGATTCCGCTCCCATCCAAAAATTATATTCGCAATGACCTCAAATTTGACCATTAGTTCAGTATGACCGGGGAGGGGGGAATGTGACAAAAGGTTACCTTTCAGAAATTAGAGCATTCTTTCATTCCAGTGAGGTGACCTGCTTGTATTAGGAGTTAGTCCCACCCTGGCAATGGTTCCTCTCCGTCGGCGCGACAGGGTCAACCGTAAATGAGGACGCTTCCTACGAGATCCTCGTTAGAATTATTCGACATATGTCACGGTTTACCTTACAAGCGCACTTAGATGTCTTCATCGTTAAGGATATATTTGAGTTCCCATCCCATCATTCTTAGTGAATATGCAAAAGATAAAGCACAGCAGTCATTTCCCACCTATATTTCTCCCTACCGGTCAAAGTATGAACTTTTTTCTTCATCAGAAATCAAAACCGCACACGCAAGAAAGTATGAGCGTAGAATGTGCCGCTATTAGGTTTTGCGCAGGATGTGCCTAAACACCAGTTTAATAATTTGTGCATGCAAATTTTTTGCGTAAAATTACAAACATATTGACATTCTATTAGTATTATAACTCGTAGTTAACTTTTCATCTTATCTAGGAATTTTTGCTTAAATTTTGTTTTGAATCAGCCTCTGCCTTAGGGCCCTTGATCGGAATTGATGGGACGGTCCCTTGCTTGCTTCCGGAGAGTAAATTAGTTTATTGTCCTCCACGTGGTCATACGCAGTTTGTACTGTTTTATGACAATAAATTTATTATTCATTATTAATTTGGATCCCCCTACTCTTTTCGTCCACGCTATGATTTAGAATTATGAAATATGACTTGCATACTATACTTACAGTATTTGTATTTGAATTACTGTAGCCCTACAAACGTACATACCCTCGTACGTTGAATTTTGTCAATAAAATCAACGTTTTTCAGTCTTACGTCATTTTTTCAAGTTCTGATTGATTAAAGAAAATTATTTAAGAAAATCAAGATTTAAGACAATACATAAATAATTCAAGTCTTATGACCTTTAACGGACGAACACTATAATTCGATTACATAATGCGCGTTAACTGTAGTAGAATTTAAGAAAATACAAAAAGTATTTCCCCAGAGTAATGTAAATGTGAGAGTCGCTGAGAAAATGTGTTTGCTCCCTCCAACGATCTTGAGCATTAAATGACGCTGAAGCTAAGGTATACCTCTGTCCAAATGTATCTTCAGCCTCCCACAAATTGTAACGGAGTTGGTTTTCTGGATGTCCGAGTGACCACACAGCAACGCTTTCTGTCAAAGCCAGAGCAAAAGGAATTTGATGGCTCAGTTCCTGAGGGCTGAAGCATGTGGCTGATATCTCGTTACACGACCGAGATTTCTTGTTAGTCGCTACACGAAATAACTCATAGTGATAAAGTTGAACTCGCAGTAAAATATTATGAGAAGAAGAGTGAAATAGAAAAACAAGGAGGTCTCCACGACCCATGTTGGAAGTGAGGAAAGAAAAAGATTTGGTTACGAAATTACAGACGATTGAAATAGATCACACCAGAACATCTGTACATATTCTTGCATTTAAAACCAGTGGGTAGATGCTTGTCAGCTAAGCACGTTATAAGGTAATAATTTTGGAAACTTCAAAAGATGAAAAATTTTCATAAACGAAAATAATAATTCTTTATCAGAAATAAGTAAAAACACAATGCTTCACTCGTAGTTATAAAATCGAAATATGTCTACAAACTTAAGCAAAATTAAACTCAACGCAGTTAAACTTCCATCGTTTTCCATGGAAATAAGAAGGGACAAGGTAGCGTTCGCCGCCCGCAAAAAGCTCTTTTGCACTGCAAATTTTGGGAGAGCAAATACTTTTCTTGGAAGAGCCTCATTCCAACCTAGCTCCTCGGACACACAAAAAATATTCAATAAAATGTGAAGCGTGGTGTTCCCCAAAAAATTAATTAGGGAAGCCCTCTTCTTCTGTTCGGCGAATCTTGTGAAGGGTTTCATTATATTCAAAATCTCTTAAGGAGGCATAATAAACATTTACCAGGGACTGAAAAGTTCCGTTTTCCAAAATTATTTCTGTACTTTCTACGAACTCTCAGAAACAACATTTTAAGGGCTCTAATGACCCTGACGAACTCTGAAGCCCCGAGAAAAAACAACAACATTTTCCATTCAATAACTTCATAAAGAATTGTGTAAAGCGCTGAAAGGTGTAGATAAAATTATCAGGGACAGAGGGGAGATTTGGAAAAGTCAGAAGAATAAACCTTCTATCACGGATCCACCTCTAACACTTATTCTGTGACTCGGCAAAATGTGATTGGTACAAAACATTAACTGCATATTATCCGTTCCAGGAACAATACAAAAACTCTCTAGTTAGGAGAAAATGTGCAATTATAAGAAACTTGTACGTACAAATATGTACGAAATTTCTTTGGAATTACGAATACTGAAAACGATGTACTATTTTCCCCCCACAGGAAGTAAATAGAAGCTCTTCACGTCTGTTACATTAAATTAATGAGTAACAATTTGTTGTTACTCCATCATTCCTTTTCCATATATATTTATACATATGGGTAATTATAATTTTTCTCGAGAACGGTTCTAATGATTTTGATGAAATTCGCAGAAAAGATGTAATTTGGGACGAAAAAGCGATCATAATAAGGGGAAAGGAGAAAGATAAACATTTGGTATCCCCTCTTAACTATCTATCTTTTACTGCCTGAATTCGATACTGCGTCTTGAGAGTGTTGTCACTACCTCTTGTGATTGTCATTAATTATTGTCAAAATTACGCATGAACCAATTTTCCGGCAATGTTTCATGGAGTATATGTTCAGCATTATAATAAGGCACCATAGAAATCGTTTTCAAGAAAAATAAATGAGACACGTTTATAATAGAACAGAGGTAGTAGAGAATAATCGAATTTCTCTCCCTAAACGCGAAAATCGCAAATCTAGTAGAAGTTCATGAAAATTTCAATTATATCGTGATCAATCAATCAACGATTGCCTGTAGTTCGGCAATGAAGCACGTCTGGCTCTGGCAGAGCGTGGCGGGTTGCCTACCGCGATCGCGCTATTTTCCCCGGCCAAAAACTATTTTTGGATGGAAATAAAACTCAGTTCGATCTTAAAATAATTTGCGAAATATCTTCATGGCCGGCACGAGGGACTGCGAAATTGCACTTCACAGCGACAAGCGTCATTGCCTCGAAAACTCCGCGGACGAAAAATGATAGGAAGAAAAGAGAGACTGCAGATGTGTTAATCCTGTACGTTCTTGCGAAAATTTTCGTTTCCATGATACGTAGGTTTGGGTTTACATCCTCTTTGAATCCAAAGACGCGGAATGAAAAACGTCATGCACATTTCCGAGTCGAATTACTGATAGAATCTTAGATTCCTTTGAGAGAGACCTCTTCAGGGCCTCATAACGTGCTTCGAAAGGATTTGTTTGATGTCATATGCATGGAAGGTGAATGAGACTGACATTTTATAACTCATCACACTCGACCAGATCGAAATAGCGAAACGAAACAAAAGCGAGCGGTACACCACGTGTCTAATAATTACCATTACGGAATCTTAAGAATATGAGAGAACCCACTGTATTATGAAAGCTGGAGATGGCATATACAATGGTTATCCAGGATTTCTTAAACACGCTAAATACATGCAATAAACGTAATTTACATTCCTTGGCGCAAGAACAATTATAATTAAAATTCCGAGGACTTAATGGTAGAATCCCCCATGAGTAGCGCCACCTAGTGAGCAGGAACTAATTACATTCTTCATCGAATCAAAATTGGGTGAATAGCGTCCCCTGGGAGGGATTCTAGGAATATCTCACAATTCAACTTGTATTTGAAAAGAAATAGTACATGGTTAATTTGTAAGATTACGATCTTTCCAATATTTTCAGAAAGTGATGATGCACTTTTCCCGATGCTTACACTTCCGTAATGGCGGATGTGGGGGGACAGAAGGAACTTTTGTTTGGAGCAATACACGGATGGGTCATACCATGTCATACCAACCTTGACGTCTCATTTACTTATAATTTACGTTCTCTTGTAGTATCCGCAAATGTATATCAAAATTTTAAAAAAACAATTCTTTTACTATTGGTCTTCGAGTTATGGACTTGCAAAAATTCAAAAACGTCCTATTCTAACCGCGCATTGCAAGTTTGAAACAGTCGCATATTGAAAACTATTTGCACCATATAAGAGTGTCATTCTCTTCAGCGTCATAAGAACGTATCTTGAATTTTTTAAGATATCCAAAAATTATTTTTGAAAACCAAAATACCTCCCCTCAAATATTTTTTCGAAACAAATAGGTTTTACACACGCACAATTGCAAGCAAGATTTTAGGACGGGATCACGATGGATTCTTGAAGAATTTTTTTTTAATGTGCAAACCAAATGAAGAATAATTTACCTTCGAACTTGTACTTAACCAAGCAGAAAATTAAATAATATAATCATCGAATGTTAATTCAGTCACACATTTTTGTCATAAAATATAATTATATATGTTATTTGAAAGAAATCACTTGGCAGATCGCTATCGCTAGTTGCCGCTATAGACTGAAATTTGCACCCCCCCCCCTCTCCTGAGTATTCACCGATTGCTAGTCTTGTGTTTTTCGACTTAGTTCTATTCCTTGATTGTACTTGTAAGATTTTTTTTACAAATGGAGAAATATCTATTTCTTGTTTTTTTCAAAATAAATGTTTATATCTGTAAAAGTATCTCTTTGTTTATTCTTCGACTAATAAGCGAATATTTTACACATTAAAACAAATTTAATTTACTTTATTACTGTGATGATTATACTATATCTTCACGTAGTAACGTCCGGAGTTTAAGCTCGTAAATCCGGTTTCTCGTCTGCTCGTCCTGGCCTCGCCAGTCTTTTTATTAATGCTTGCCCCCATCTCAATTAAACAAAACATTTGACACCTCAGTATCTCCAGAAATTGTATGTGGAAGAAAGATTTATTTTTCAAAATTCGATACCCGTTATCCTTTTAAATACATAAAGAAATACTTTTCACATAAATGTTGGGTAAGAAACAAAATAGTGAGTATTGCGTTGAAAAGGAATCCTGTATCCACACAGCACTTCATTTCTAACTCGATCTGCATGATTTTTAGCAACATGTAATTGTCCGTCACTCGCGAAACCCAGTCCAAAAGTTCTAGCAGCGCGAAAAGTCGATCCGGTCATTTCCTTTTTCGCGAGTGCTATAGCCCGCGATTGAATATCAGCAAATTGTTTCTGGAAGATCTGGAGTTTGAGTGGTTAAGCGTCGCTGACCCGAATGCCAAGCGTGTTTTCCGCTCGAAGCCAACAGAGCACCGCAGGAGAAGAGAGAGCTAAGCCAGTGCCTCGACAGTCAGTCCTTCGCTGGCGCTGCAGCGAACAAAGCGAAGGGAGTGAGTGAAGTACGCTTACACGTCCCCCCCCCCCCGCCACGAAGGCGATGTGTGAGGATGGGAGTAGAGACTCCTCTGTCACTCGTCCCTCTTTGTTGTCGCTGCTGCTCAGCGTTTGGAGGCAGCGCGCTTCACCGCTTGGGTGGCACCCCGCCGGTGTCTGGGAGGTTTGCACCGCACGACTCTACCCAAATTACGGCCTTCACGAAGTCTCCAGCGCACGGGGATTAGTGGGTGGGTGGATAGGGAGGGGGGGTGCCCGCAGCGTTTCTCGGAGTCGCCGCCCCCCGCCCCCTCACCCTCTCTCTCCGCGACGCTCGCGCAACGTACTTACCCCCTCCCTCCGCCCTCCGTGGCGCGGTTGAGCGTCCGGCCGACGCGAATTAATTAAAACAATCCGAGAAACTGAATAAAGACAACAACAATACGAATATGCAGGAACCGGCAGAACAACAAAAGAGGGAAGCAACGTCCGTCGCGCCGTTCTGCCAAGCAGTGGCGGCGGCCGCAGCCACGACGACCGGTGCAGGTCCGTTCGCCCGACCGTCCGACCGTCCGTCCGTCCGTCCGTCCGCCCGGCCGACCGACCGACCCCGAGTCGTGCAGGGCGCTCAGCGGCGCTCAGTGCGAGCGAAGAAATGTGAAGCCAGCCAGCAGCCAAGGAACAAAGCAGCCAGCGCCGGCCGGTGGTGGAGGAGGAGGTGGGGCGAAAGCCGCGAGGCACACCGGCGTCGTTATTCGTGGACGTTATCCCGCATAGCATCGCTAGTCATGACTAAGTCCATGATAAAGAAATAAAGCAATAAAAGCGAGTCGTCCCTCGGAATGGCTCAAACGGGTGGGAGGGGCACACGCTACAGCAGGGATCAAAGCAAAATGGCATGCATGTGTTCGAGTGGGCCCGGAATGAGTACTTGCGGCACGGTGTGTGTGAGTACGTGCGCACCTGCTCTTTCGGAAAGTCGGAGGATTTGTGGGTCCGGAAAAATAACTTACCCGAGCTAATGCTTAGTTATCAAACGAATTGGAGGGGACGGATTTTTTGACAATAGTTGTTTAATTAGGAACAATTAAGAGCAAACCAGTTCTCGGTGCATCGAGTGAATGGCACGGTGTGCGCCACCCCCGTGCGAACGTCCCACGCTCCCCCCCCCTCCACGGGATCCCGACGCGCGTCAGGAATTTCCGCCCGCGGGCCCCGTCTGCTGACAGGAAGCGATAATTGTTCCCGATGGCCATCCGCGCACTGCACGTGCGCCTGTGTCCGCTGCACCGTCCAAGGCCACGAATAGGTGGACGAGCGATCTAGTTAATGAACTTGTGAAATATGGTGACAGGGCTCTCCCAAACAAACAATGCCACGTCACAACTCGAAATGAGCATCGTGTTTTATTTCAGTTAATGCAGTCACTGTAGCACCCTGGAATAATGATGGCAAGATGGCGGGACACGGAGGAATGCCCTCGACAATCTCTACGCATTCGGATCTATCCGTCTGCTCTACATCCTTCAGGAACATGGAGACAAGAGAGTGGGGGAGCTAACTATTCTTGAAAGTAATGAAACGTCCTCTACCCTCTATGTATACATCGGGGAGAGGTCACAAGGAAGGTACTCGTTTGAAATAAGTCAGTGGACATGTAAATGATTTAATATGCAAAAAACTCGTATGGAGGAGGAAACTTGCTGACCAAAAATTAAATTGGAAATTGAAAAATGAATGAGGACAATATCAGGGAACGAATAAACTAAAAAGAGATGATCGAGTAAATTGACAGGCAGGCATAAGATTTTTAAGCCTTTCAAAGGGAGTGATACACCGGTAGTTATGCAAATAAAAGAAAAATGAAAGGTAAAACAACGCTATAAAATCAAATATCGAGGAAATGGTCAATAAAGTATGTGGTAAGCACCCTGGCATGTTGCCGTCGTGGGGAAAGTGGTGCATGTAACTCTCTTTTGTTCCTCTCGCTCCAGGAGCCACAGTGAGAAATTCGATCAGGCGACAACACGGGAGGAGGGGGTGCGGGTTCCACCGAACAAGCGTTCGCTTCGTCGCCTCCCCTTGTCCTCTTTCAGAAGCAACGAAACAAACACTCTCTGAACAAATCGAAAAATGAAGAGAAATCATTTCTTAACGCTCTAACCCACTAATCTGTACTGAGACATTTTGCGGACTACGAGACGAACCAATGCTTTCATCCGTTGGTCGAGATCAGAACTTCACCCGTCCCCTTGTAAAGGCGACTATTCTGGGATTAAATGTAGAGTGAAACTGGGATGTTAACGCTCATTTGTCACAGTATAAGGCAACGGACACTCTTAGGGTTGAAATCACCCACGTACGCACGTTTTCGAAATCCCGTTGTGGAAGGTATACTCGAAGTCATGATTCTTTGCTTCGAGAAATTGAACTTAAAAAAATTAAAAGAAAAAATAAGGAACGGACACGCACAGTGTTTATTAGTTTATTGTATATTAGTCGCAGTAAATTACTTTGTTGTCCTCGACGTGGTTTTAGGTAACAGCTCTCTTGACAATAAATTATTTATTTATGTCTTGTCAGTCTAATTGACTTGATGTTGGTATACCTCTTGTGCACAGTGTAGCCAACATATTTACTTCGCCTTCGTCCATATGCGTAATGATATTTGTACCTCGCGTTACGTTGGCAGGACATTTGAATTGCTCAAAACTTAAATCCATCGCCAATATCGGCCATCAATTCAATGCACTTGCTGTTGTGGGGCTATTCTGTTCCTTCTGCATGAGCAAAGAGTGGAACGAATATTATCTTGTGTCTTTGTTGTGTTATTAATTTGAATTTCTTTCTAGCAAATAGTCGCTTTTGTGACTACTATAAATATTTATTTGGATATAACACGAATTCGTAGAAATGGGCAATTCGCGTTATGCAGCCACATTGCATCATTTTCGGCAAAGTTAAATGACTGGGATCATAGGGAGCAGCCGTGTTAAAAGTCGGGAACGTAGAAAGAAGAAAGGATCGCACGTAGACTCGGAGTCCCGTTATGGCAGGTACTCCCCAGGCACTCACCGTGAATGGACTGAGAAAACCATAGAGTTTTGCCCGCAAAACTGAAGAATGTCGGAAAAAACATTTGATTCCACACCTCGCGATTCTTTAAGTCATAACTTTAAAATGTTTTAAAAATATGGAACGAATTCTCGCGCAACTGAGTAGTCATGTGTGTTAATTTTTTAATGCTCTTTCTACTGTTTCAGTCATCTTGAGAAATGAACTACTGTTTCATTTTTTATCAGTGAAGCTGGACACACTGGGCTCTATTCAATATGATGCGCGTTCAAATAATTCAACGTTCACATAATAAGTCGGGAACGGTTCACTGGCATAAAATGAGATAACACGGGCGATATTGTACGTTCACCAAAATAAAGAAAATTATTTGACGCTGGGCAATGCCAGGTCTGAGAGGTCCAAACATTCTGAGTGCCTTACAGCATCCGTGAAGAAACGTTTTCTGTGATCATTGCCGCGTCCCTTTCTGGTGACTGTTTCCGAGCGGTTTTCAACTCGAGCATTCCAGCATTACATAGGTTATTATCTAATACACCGAAAATGAAGCGAAGTTGTAATGCTGACCGCCGAAAGCCAAGACGAGAATGGGTCGACCTGGATTGCCACACGACCCACTATCGCAGCGAGGGCCATTACCAGCTGATGTGATGATTTATTTCACAGTTCAGTGTTAAATGAGAGAGCGATTTCTGCTAATATGTTCGCTTCATACGAAATACAAGCTCAATCAAATGCTAGTGTTGCACAAGCGGAACGTGGGTATATTTCTTTTTGCTACATAATAATAAATTCAACATCATTCCAGACAGAAAAATTATACACGTCTTGAAGTGAATAAGCGAGCCAAATTTGTGAAATCCGTACAGTGGTGACGATTAAAATATGGAATAATAAAAAATAGCACGCCATGTCCCGAAGTACGAGAAATGGTCCCAATCCAAATAATATATGTCACATATGAAACAATCTATACATCAGATTCTCATTCTATTATTTTCGAATGATTGTAAAAATGACTGGCGGATATTACACCACAATTTACTTCACGAAAATCAAAGCATCCAGTGCTGCACGCCAATGCCGAGAAATCAAATCAGGGAATCAGAGGGTGGAAGAAGAACGGATGTGGTTTAGTGGATATCACGGGTTCGAACCCCAACCCGTTGCCAAAAAAATGACACATCGCGTCCGACATATTTTTAACATTCGAACGTTCTCGCATAATTAGCTGACGATTGTTTATGTAAGATAAAAATGTCTCCGGTGTAAGATTACTCGTAGCGGTTTAACTTCCGAGAAGTTCATACTACAAAACGTTCATTTGTCCACAAGACTTTCTCGCTAAAATGTCTAGTATAGCAACACCCACTTTTACCGAAAAAGGCGAAGTGGAAATGGAGTCCTACAAGACAACTTATTAAAAAATTAATTTGTAACTACAAAAGTCATTAATTGCAGTAAATGCAACGAGCGGAGTTCAACAATCGTCTAGTTAATGTACAAAAGAATTCAAGGAGTGCCAAGAATGAGGGGTGGGGGTGGCCCACGCACTAAAGAAGTCAAGTTCCCTCTTGTTAGTTCTCTTTTGTCATTGGCCAGGAGCAGCATAACTCGTGTTTTAGTACACGGCGCTGATGCAGAGGAACATTTCGGTTCCTTCACTCATTCGTACAATCTGATTGGACAAGCCGCTAAGCTCGACCTTGTAAGTGTAGCCTGTGCCTCCGAATTTCGCCGGAGCATCTTTCGGAACAATCCTTATCAGTGCGGGGTTGCCTCCGACGGGGGGCCTCCAGACGACCGGTCGCCGCCGCCCCCCGCCACCGGCCCCCGCTGCCACAGAGGCCGCACCGCCGCCGCCTGCCCGCTGGAAGAAGGCTCGCTGGAATTTTCAACGCCGGACGGACGGACGGACGGACGGCCCGACCGGCGGGCGGGCAGGCGGGCGGACGGAGCGAGCGACTGGCGCAGCGTGGAGGCCTACCAATCCACCCAATCCAGGCGGGCGGGTGGGCAGCTCCCGGGCGCGGCACATTTCTTGCTCCTCGGCGCAGACCTGCCGCTGCATTCTCAAGCAGCCTGAGACTTGGCAACGGCCAAAGCATCCTCATGCGGATCCAATTGTCTGCTGCCCTTGCAGAAACAGATTTTGGAAATGTGTCGGCGTGCAGTTAGGACAGCAGACGTCCGAGCGAACGCAATTGTCCCCCAGTTCTAACCTCAATATTGTTGTACGCCGCGATAACGCAGTCTGTAATCCAGGGAAAGCGGAAATCTCTTCGATTTCAAACAAAATGCCATTCTCAATCTCTCCACCGTAACACGAATACTATGGAGATCAAAGGAGTAAATCTACGAAAAAAGTGTCTGAAATAGCATTCAGAGTAGATAGAATAGAGTTCTGAAACTTCGTATGCAACAGACTTCCTTTTTCGACCAAAATTCTTACGAACATTCTTTGCAGGTTTGAAAAAGTTTAACGCCTTAATGTAAGACCAAAACGAAAAAAGTTCCGTTATTCTTGATACTAAAGGTGAACACAATGTATGTCCGTGAATGCACATGAAAATAACGCAGAATTACAATTATAATATTATTAGCATTCAATTATCAATCATATAATATTTATTATGAAGACAATTCATGAATTCACAACTTTTCAACTCTTAGTTTGTCTCTGTATAACTCAAATGATGGACATAATACAATTAAGAATATAACTTAATTCAAAACTGCATTAGACACACTTAAAAAGTGGTCTATTATGGGGTGACAAATGCGAAAAACGAGCAAGGACGTTCAATCAATTAAAGAAACTACTTGTCACCTCGCATTATTCACGAAGTATTTATCAAATTCACCTTTGCTTCGAAAGTCTCTCAGGCTAGTTCTACGAAAATTGGGCAACTTGAGGTTGTCAAGATTCACATGAAGCAGATAAGTTTTAAGCCAGTTTTCAACAACTTGAAACAGGTTTAATCCTTTCATTGCTCATTCACTTTTATTCGAGAAATTTAAAACAAAAATTACAAAACAGAATGTCTAAAATGTCATTACCGTTGCACCACAGGGCACTTCAAAATCTTTAAATTAATTTAAAAAGTGATTATTTTTCTTTGTTTCTATGTCATAATAATTTAGTATGATATTCATATATAAATTATACACAAAAACTGCTTAATAAGTACTTCCAATTTGAATTTTACAACTGAGTTCACTTTGCTCAATAATTTCCTTGGGCGAAATATAATTTGATATTTCCCTAAATACTTAGCGACCCAAAGAGCAAATAAACAAATTTTTCAACCGTCCTACTTCTGGTGCACGTAATTCGCGCCATTTTGGATTCAGTGATTGGCATTTTTTGGCAGTGATAGGGGCAGTTACTAGTTCATCTTCGATTTATCCTGTTATTTTATATTTATATAGGATCAAGTGTATTATTAAATCATACTACCCTGACAGATTGAAATTGGGGTAAAATAAAAATGAAAGAAAATAACCTCAAATTCATTCACAAGTCCCGTAAATGCCTTGTCTGAAAATGTGACTGGAGTGACATAGGGACTGATGACTTGGAATATGTAGAATCCTACCTTTGTTTATGGCGATGCCTACCGTTTTGTTTTATTGTAATTGTTTTAATAATAATTCAGAATTGATATCTATTTCTTGCTTGCGTTTAAATATGAGATGAATGAATATGAATAGACAGATATTTTATTAGGTATCTGTTTCGTCAACACATTAAAACATCATGCCGTCACACAAATATGAACAAAATTAAGTAGAGAAGAGATACCTGAAAGCACAGAGTATCTGGAAGACGTGGACGCAAACTGATTAAAAAGGATCCACTTGGACTTAGTTGAACAAAACAAAAAGAGTAGATTAAAATTCTTAAGAAATAAAAAGAAAATGGATAACGAGTATATAGAATGATAAATCCAATGACTTAATTGTGAAAAGAGACACAAACGTAAA
The DNA here is from genome assembly GCA_002313205.1 of Laupala kohalensis. Classification (NCBI taxonomy): domain Eukaryota; kingdom Metazoa; phylum Arthropoda; class Insecta; order Orthoptera; family Trigonidiidae; genus Laupala; species Laupala kohalensis. The sequence continues at coordinate 155,727 of NNCF01129507.1, forward strand.
AATGGAGAAAAAATTCTAGAAAATACGGAGATAAAAACTCTGAATAACAGAAAAAATGACAACAGGTTACACCAGCTCGCAGCATGGAAGATATAAAACATTTGAAGAAGTCGTAAGTAGTAATTTATATTTGTTTAGGTTCAGTTTTAAATATGGTATAACGATTAATGGGTTAACGAACGCTAAGGGTTTAATGAAGGTAAAATTATTAATTGTCAATAAATCAATTTAGCAATGTGATCTCATTGTAGTTAAAAATGTAAACGAATTCTGATAACATTTTATAGAACATGTCTCGTTATCAATTCCCTGTATTCCAAGTCAGTAGTCCCAAATTAACAAAAACGACATTAATTTGAAAACCAGCGGAAAAGTTGAGGGTCTCTTTTAAATACAGTTACGTGATTATAAAATGAACATCAGTTTTCTTTACAATTAGAGGTTTCAAATAAGACGTAGAAGTTGGCCAATTTTTGTAGAACCATCCCTTAATACCAATGCACACTTGGTGGTTTTCTTCTTCTACCAATTGTTGTATTTGTAAATGGGAAATGTAGCGTGCTATTGAAGCTTATCTGTATGGAGCGATAGGAATTAGGAGTTAGGGTGATAGGCCATTGCTAGTAGGTGGGCGGATTAGCTAGGTTTACCAAAAACTTGGCCCACGTGGAGGGGTTAGTAGAAGTAGTTAGTAATAGTTACAGTTATTGATACTAGGAGGAGCTGGATAGAGGAAAAAAAGGTTTGCTTTTCACAGCTATATGAACTGGACCTTAATGTGAATAGCTACAAATTTTCTGGCTCCATCGGGAATCGAACCCGAGATGAGTTGGTGAGAAACGACAACAGTACTACCTGAGCCACGGGTGGAGCTTTTTCTTCTTCTGGAGATAACTCGTTCAGCAGTATTCCTCTCTGTAGAACTCCTTTCGTAGTCGCGGAAGAGCATTCTCCGAGTAAGAGACCCAGAGGACATGCAAGCATTTGGATCCTGAAGGCTCTTTGTTCGTAGATTCTAAGGAGTGGCGCACTTCCGCACGAGACTCAGTTCAGTTCAGGTTCGCACCGAGCTTCGTCGAGTTCAACGCGGCCAGCGCTCGAACATCTTCTCTTGGTTCGTGTTCTACACACTTCCAATCTATCGGGCCAGCACAGGCGATACTGGATCATATTTATTTGTAACGCGATATTTCGATTCTCATCATCCAATTTATATTATTTGAACTGGAAAAATTAAATAGTAAATTTTTTATTCAAAAATTATTTTTAATATTTAGTAACACAATAGAATATTTTCATATTGCAATGTATGAGAGGGGAATTCCGAACACAAATTTTATTTTCTTTGACCGGACATGCCACATCAAATATTAACTCTGACATTATTGGTTTATAACACAAAGTTGTACACTTCAGTGTTTGATGAAATATTTAATGAAATAATTTTGTGACCGTGAAAGATGTTGTGCGGACCACATTTGACCCGCGATCCGCTAGTCGGACGACGCTGGTCCAGACAATTCATTGAAAACGATAAAAACAAATAAGAGTTGGGAAGAAGTCCAAACAATAAAGTAACTACTGTTCCGCACTTTTATATATAAAATGAGGATCTATGAAGATTTGGAAAATTCGTCAACCAACCCCCACGTACGTACCGGACCTTGGATCCCGCTGGTGTTAGTACAAAAGTGAACTCATTCAATTAACAGAATCAGTTACGACTATCTAGAATACTTATAATTACGAAGTTATATTTTGTTACTCTAGCCTCTCCATACACCAGTGAAATGACATAACGGGAAAAGACACAAGAATATTATTTACAACGCCATAAATTAATTTCTCTCTCTGTTTACTTCTCGTGTACTGTTTCTTTCCACGTGCCATAAAAAGGTAGGAGGAGTTTTTGGAGACAGGAAATCTGGTTACTTTCACCAGACGTGCATGAAGAGCCCATTCTTCACTCATGTCGCGTTGACAAGCTTATCAATACAGAATTGGAGTTGATTTATGTACGAACAGGCAACGAGTCGAAGCTGCAGAAAAAAAATCGATGGGACTGAAGGTCCCTTTGCACTTCAACATAAATTCCCTCACGCGCTAAAAATTTCAGTCATTTTCTTCCACAGAAGCGTTCACAAAAAAGTGAAATATTGAAGTGACAATGAAGTGAATAGGATCTCGTGGTAAGACTAAAATCCTATTCCGTAGAACATTATTGCAGGTGTGCTGATGAGTGGAGTAATGTATGTACGAAAAAAGGACTATTTCGCAAACGAGAAAAGAGACCCTCTGATAATTAAGCGGTTAACATGCTTGATTGCCACTGACTCACTCCAGGTTCACTTCCCAGCGAAGCCCCAGCGATGGCGCAGGTGGTAGTGTTGTCCCTCATCACCAAGTCATCTCGGGTTCGATTCCGGAAAATTTGTAGCTTTTCACATTATATATTGACTATTGAAAAGCCTTCCTCTATCCAGCTCCTTCTAGTATCAATAACTCTACTAACCCGTCCACGTGGGCCAAGTTGTTGCTAAATCCAGCTAAGCGGCCCATCTACCACCCAACTCCTAACTCCTATCGCTCCATGTAGATAAGCTTCAATAACATACTACATTTCCCATTTACAAATACGACAATACAAAAAATTAAAAAATTCCCAGCGGGGCTAGAAAAAAATCTGTAGCTTTTCACTTCAATGTCCCAGTTCATATAGCTGTGCCTTCTTCTATCCATCTCCTAGTATCACTTACTACTCCTACTAACCCCTCCACGTGGGTGAATCCAGCTAACAATGGCCTCTACGACCCAACTCCTACCTCCTAAGGGTCGAAATCTCGTCATCATTTACGAATGTTTTTATTATACATATAAAACCACCCATAAAACATTTCCATCATTGACTTATGGTACTAATAAAAGTTCCATTATTCCAATAACAAATTATTTATTTTGTTATATTTAATTTTTTTCTATTATCATTCTGTTACAAATTTTACATAGGAGTGCGAGTCTGCTGGACACAGTAAAACATTGCAGCCCTATGCTCATGTTCCCATGTAGGCGATGAAATCTATAAGTAAAGTACATGAAAGCAAAGCAAGTCAAATGTTTGTCCAATGAACTCATTTTTGCATAGATTTTATTCATTCATTAATTTTTATATGTTAACAGTTTATTTAGTTACCTCTACACCACTCCATGTTTACAGCTCAACTACCATGTGAAAATGATGTAGATAGAAACATAGTTAAAATTTCACAGTACTGTACAATGAATGATTTGCCAATCGAGAGCCTCGTGTGTGGATTCTTTGGGAACTGCTGAATTACGCCATCCTCTACTTTAGGACAGCTATATCGCGCTTTGTTTTCAAAAAAAAAAAAAAAGCAGAATACTAAAAGTACATCCACTTTGCAAATTGAACATGTTTCAGTTGTAATATTTTCCAAACATCATCATACTTTCAGGTAAATTGAATACGTCTTTTATTAATGCATTCGTTATTATAAATTTAATTAAATAGTCCAATATTTTCCAGATTTTTATTATAAATTAAGTACGCGACTATAAAGTCCTGTTTTCCAATAAAATTAGGATTATAACCAATAAACGTGAAATAACCATCTAAATTTCATTAAAATTGTCTTAAATCAAAATAAAAGAATTTTCCAAGAACAGGTTTTATCTAATACTTCAAAATTTCAAATATGAGTCCTTTTTTTGCGTCTTCGTTTTAGTCAATGATTTTCAAAATTATTCACATGTCAACTCTTCGGACACTTTTCGGCTTTTGGCTCCAACAAACAAATTGATCTGTCGAGAACAAAATGGTGAACATAATTTCTTTGCGTAAACGGTGTAAAAATGTTTGTTTGTGTATAAATGATATGAATACAACTTCTCTAGTCTTCCTGCAGACAGCAACACTATCCACAACCAGCAACTGTAGTCACCATAGTTCTTGATGCATACATAATGTGAGTTATGATGTAAACATTGTAAATTCTATTGTTGTTAAGTTTAAAAAACGAATAGTGAAAATAATCTTCAACCGCTAATGACACATACTAAACCCCAGGGATGCGCTTCTTCACAATAAACAAATAAGATTTGATAGTTTATCTCTGTGAGTGCAGAAATGGGGTAAGTCCGAAAATTAAATAATTTCTCTTCAGTAGAAAAGAAACTTCACTGTAAAATGTGGATTACTGATCGGAGAGATATTTTTCTTATATAAATAGGAAAATAGAAATTTATTATCTCCTTCGGAAATATTTTCATATTGCTTCGATCTCATCTCAAAATAAAGGATTCATGACATACACCTTTCTTGTCCCCAGCAAAAAAATCCAACACTGTGAACAATATTGAAGAAAGGTAAAAAAAATTGACAACAAAATTTTATGTAGAACTTTGCTCGAATAATGTGTACTTTAATATGGAAAAGCCTCCGACAGCAGGTATAATTTGGATTTGTCGATTATTGATGCACTGAATATACCCATAGAAATATACTTCCTAATGGAACGCTGAGTAATATGAGGATCAGCAGGCGAACTCGAGCCGGCTACCGAACCACCCCCACTCTAGTCGGGGGTATTCATACATTACGTGGCCAACACATTGCGTCGCTCGCCGCACCAACAGACACGTGTGTCATTCACAGAAATTAATATTGTGCCCAGTGATGTTATCTCATTTTTTTCACTTTATCAAGACAGCAATTACAATCGTTAATTAAAATGGTCAACATGTGTGTAGCCTACAAATGCAATAACTCTTTCATGAAGAATAATGGCTTATAATTTCATATGTAAGTAGTATGCAAAAGAATTGGTCAAACTATTGAACCTTCTCTATCTTTTATAATTATACATTTGCCAGCACAGTAATACAAACTTTAGTATATTTTAAATAACTATTTTAGTCCCTACACCATGATTACATTGTTGTAATTGAGCAGATTGTTGATGTTTTACTAAACGAATGTAACGGCACCCCGACTTATTCGAAAAGTTTGTCCTTTACATAAAAATTAGGTTTCTTTATTCTCAAATCAGTAAATATAGTAATTAATATTCAGGTTTATTTTAAGGTTTCCTCGAGATCCTGACTTTAAACAAAAAGGGATAATAGCTACTACGAAAAGGAAAGGTTTCACCCCTTCCAAATATTCGAGTATCTGTAGTGCTCATTTTGAAAAAGCACTTTTGAGGGAGGAGGAAACATTATTTAAATTTTTTTTGAAAAAGCTGTCCGTACAGAATTTGATTTTTCACCTCATCTTCAGACTTCACAACCTAAACGGTGGAGAAAAATTGGAAGATTTTTGGTAACATTACTTAGAGCGAATCCATAAAAAACTTTCTCTAAAAGTTCTCCCTAAAAATAAATTTCGTACAGTAAAAGTGACGCATCAAATTGATAATTGTAGCTTTTACTATTTAGTTCATTTCTAAATCTTCCTTCTTTTTACTTTGTAAGCTGAACTAGCACAATAAATGTTGTGAACAGTCTAATCGGGTCGAATAATATAGTTAATAATATTAAATTGATATTTACATTTTCAATGAATGTCATTTTTTACTATTGATTTATTATATTTAACGAAACAGATTACAATTAATGAACATCTAGCTTAGATATGAGCAATTAATTATATTTTTAATTTTGTTATTTTCCTAAATTATTTTCGTCTTTCATTTAAAAAAATTATCGTTTAGTTAAATAAATCTACACTTGGTATGCGTCAGAAGCTTAACAAGCTTGTTTTATTTCAAAATATGTAGGTTAAGATTGCAGTACTCCGGGATGGTTTTATCATCGTTTTTATCAGTTCTTTTGTCAAATACTTATTGTAAACACATGTAAATATATTTAAAAATTCTATTTATATTACTTTTTAATATATTATGGGATTAATCTAAATTTAAGCATATACTCATGAAAGATGAACATATTTTATAATATTATATACATGGTTTTAACACTCAAATACATGGATATTGACAAATTCTTGTAACTTTAATAGTCCTTTGTCCCACTAAAACAACTCCGCTGTAGTAAAAATAAGAATATTTTGTATAAGTGAAAATGTTCAATGCAAACGGCGCTGTCTGCGTAGGGTTATATGGAGGTTCAGCCGGCCGGGCTCCCGACTGTGGTGGGGGAACTGTGCCAGGCAGCCGGTTCGCAGTCCCTACAGAGTCAGCGTTCCAGTAGATAGTATATTTCTATGAATATACCGTAACAATAACACTGTAACGTCGATGATCCAATGAGGAACGTAAAGTTCTGGCAATTTATAATTTACATTATGCAATTTGCCTTGCTTTTGGGCAATTGAAACAATTATTTAAAAAACTCTTAGGAAAATCTATATTGGAGAACATCGGCCAACTGAAGGCGTGTATTCTTCCTGTCACACCGTGGGTAAATACATACGAACTAATAATTTGTTCATTAAACAATAATTTCTCATTGTCACTATTCTTTTTATGACGTTAATACTGTGTGTTCATACCGTGACACCACAGAAGTCTCGATATGACATTTCTATGGAGACAGAAAACCGTAGAATAAGTCCGATTCGGATGATCTTGCCACCATTCTCCGTGTAATTGCATTTCCTTTAAGGGCGGATCCAGGTTTTGATTTTGGGAGGGACCCACAAAGAAAACTTTTTCCAACATTCATAAATCGTACATTGTTATATTTACACATTTTATAACCTATAAAACATTTCCATCATTAATTTATTGTACTCATCAAGTACTGTTATTTTAATAACAAATTATTTATTTTCTTTTATTTATGATTTACACTTTTTCGTGTAGATTTAACGGTATTTGTCTATTACATAAGTGACTCTCGCTGGATACTGGAGACGTCGGAAGCGTGAAATGTCGCAGCCCTTCACTCATGTTCCCATGTTGGAGTGGAAATCTATAAAAGCCAAGTCATACGTTTGTCCTATGAAGTCGTCTTTTAACGGAGATTTTATCAGTAGTTGCTTTCAATTGGTGTACTAATTTTGTAAATAAAAAACTTCCTATTCTACTTCTATCTCGTGCCCATTGTGCCTCCCACCTTTGATCTGCCAGTTTCCTTTAAACGAGGCGCTGGGGGAAGGAACGTGTATTTTGCGAGTCCAAGAAATTTCAAAATCAGTTTGGCTGGACACACAGACGTTCAAGGCCACAATTTATAATGATTAGATCGATGAAGTTGAAGGGTGAAAGGGTACAGCGCTGAAATAAGATGAAGACAGCAAGATAGTGATAACTCACACCACAGGACGTGGACACGTTAAGGAAGAGCTTTGTATTCAGAGTACGGTCGTGTAATGTCGAAAGATGTAGACGCGACAAGAAATAAATAAATGAAACTAGTGGTACAAAACCATTGTACATACTTTCTCATATACGTTTTTCCATATGCAGTATAGTGACAAAAATATCGTAAGAGTGTTATGTGAATGTAATTTCGTTCTAGACAGAAATTGATGTATTTTCGTATCTACAGTGCGTTTGCTGTCGTCCTCTTTATTTTATCATTATCATATCTTTCATTTCAGTTTACGGAAAGTGTATTCTGCGAAAGCTTGGCCCATTTACATGGCTAAATATTGTTCAAGCTACAGTTAACTAATGTGTAAATGTAGCAGACAGAAATTATTTTACTGCGCCTATACCAAACTTTCAAGCGAAATATTGCTAATGCGGATGTAACGCATACTAATTGTACCTAACGTGTATAAAATTTAAGCAAAATCGTTGGAGCCGTTTTTGAGAAATATTCGAAAGAGTACTTTGACCTTCATGTGAAGTACCCTTTGTTTTAAAGTAACAAATAGAGCACGTGCATCGACAACAAGTGAATACTACCCTAAATAACGAAATGCGAATTAAATTGATTCGTCCACTCAGAATCGCTGCGCAGACAAACGTTATGCGCGTGGACGGTCACGTGTCTATGCATCCCCTTCTTCCTTCAGAAGCAACACTTCAATTAGAAAAAAGTGTAATACCGATCTAAGGTCGGAACTAATACAATTGTCCTTCGTGGCGACTCCTGGACTTTGAAGGGCTCATTGCGAATCGCGGAAACATCGCTTGGAAACTTGTTCAATTATAACATCTTCTATTGTTTTTGGCAAATCTTTCAGAGGCGACATAACGGATCCCTTGGTGCACTGATTCTGAAACTGGTGCCAAAATGGAAAGTGACTCCATATTGTGTCTTAAAACTTAAATTTACTTTTTACACTAATCTTTTATGCACTGTTTTATATCGGTTTACTGTTTGCAGTTTTAAAAAACTATATTCATTCTCTGTAGAATATGTTTTTGGTATGTATTTTGGAGTGTATTAGAATTAATTAATTGAAATTACCTCGATTTATAGGGAAATGATTGCCTTCCTTTCGCAATTCACTGTTTTTTTTCTGACGGATTATTGACGAAAATCGAGTAGTAGTACCAAAGTTAACGGCAAATTTAAACAATTTTGTATTATTTTGTTCTGGATTCCATACAATTCAGGGATTTTTAGAGATAGTGGCAATAACATTATGACACTGAAATAATGATAATTCCAACTAACATAATTATTGTTATGAAAACCGCGTCTTAAGGAACCCTCTACCCTTGTGTAACACCTTGTAATTACTTTTAATCCCTGTACATAAAGTACAGAACTGCGTGCAGTGATAGAAATTATGGAAATGTTACTATTTCAGTTCTAGTTGCTTTGGGATGAAAAAAGCGATCTAACGTGGTCCCACTTCGTTTGACATTAAACAATAAAAATTGTAACAAATGTAATTGTCGCTGTAGTGTGGTGTATAACACACTGACCACGATCTATGATTCGAAACCCACTATAGAAACTTCATTTCTTGAATTCATTATTGTCAACATAATGTTATATCGCGTAAGAGATTGGTACTGTCTTTAACATACTTTTACAATGATTTAAAAACCATACGCTCATTTTATTTTATCTATGCAGCATTTCGATACGAGCAATGCTCTGTCATCCAGATATTAATTACATTTAACTCACCATTGAGAGATATTAATTGACGGGTACAAAGGTACTAGTCGAAACGATAGATGCAAATTTTCAAACCGTACGGATTGCATTGTGCAACAAATGTAAGTGGATAAACAATTTTTTGTCAAACACTCACCGTCTGCTTACAATAGAATCCCCTCTTACAACAGAAGGCGAGATACGTTTACCATTAATTTGCATTTTCCTGCCAGAAATTTCCGACTTACAGAGATTCACTGATGATGACGGCCATGGGATCGAAAGCTTGTTCTGAGACTAGTGAGTGTGTAACCATGGCAAAACAAGGTAGTTTATTTCATTCTTACAATAGAACCCCACGAACCGAAATTATTAACTGTTCACAAAATTATGCCGTTGATATTTTGTACGCTACGATAACGAAGTATAATTTGATGCATTAATAAAAATAAATAGCATTTCAAGTACCCGATCCCGATAACACATATATTCGTCTAAAAATCTGAATCTCATAAAAAGAAATGTATAATACCAAGTATCTGCTTCCGGGGTTCTACAGTTCCCATCAAACCCAAAAGCAATCAAACATAATCCCCGGGTAACAGGCGCCCCGTTATGCAGGAACATAAAAAATAACAAATAACCATATATCAACAGAAGAATAGGAAGGGTCTGTGATCATCAACGAACGATGTCAGGAGAATAGCTATTGACAGGGTTGTAACGAGAAGGAAAAGATGCATTGATTGAAAAGAGCTTTTTCTTTTGTTTTCTAGTATGTTCCAAATAGATCCATCTTCTCTTTCTGCTCGGACATGCAAACCGTAGGAACAAGAAATCCCAGAACCAGAAGGTTCCCAAGGAACACAATTCTGAACACTCGCATTACGAACAATTCAGCCACTAAGATCTCTTACATTTATCCTGAAACTTATTTCCTCTTTTTTACTCCAGCAGGGACACGCCGCCCTCCCAAACAAATAGAAATAGTAATAATAAAAGTTATTTTCTATTTCAGTTGAAAGTAACAAGACGAACTAATTTATGTAAGAAGATGACGAATGAGACAAACATACTTTGCATTTATTGATTTCCACTCTTACACGGGAACATGAGCACAGAGCTGTGATATTCACTATTTCTAGCACACTCGCACTCCGGGCCACTTATCTAATCGAAAATTACTTGGATAAAATTTAGAATGGAAATACGATCGAAAAAGTGGAAATCATAATACAAGAAAGTAAATAATTTGTAATTGAAATAATGGAAGTTCTTTAGTACAATATATTTGAGGGATATGTTTTATTGGTGTAATAATAACATTGTACATTCATGAATGATCTGAAAATTTATACTACATATCCTTCCTTGACACGAAGAATTTGATCTAAAAAATTCGGATGTTTCCACGGATCTTCCTCTGCCCACGCATTTGGTAAAAGAAATTATATACTTTATTTTGGAGATCCACCATCTTGCAATATTACAACTCTTGTCCTCGCTTTTAGTACCAATGCATTAGTCTAGTTTCAAAACTATTACAGTTTTAGATGGAGCGCCGAAAGTTTCTAGATTTCTTGTGAATTACTGTTGAAATGATATCGAGTAAATCTGAAGCAGTGAATAGCCTTTTGCTAGCAGGAACTCTGGAAGTCAATCGGAAAACATTCGAACAAAATAAATATAAATAAATACACGGGTGTGTTAGGAATTGGCACGGCAAGAACAGGCGGAAAACGCGACCCTTATATTCCCTTCTTCTCACCGTCGAATTTCATGCTCTGTTCTACAGCAGACGATCTTCGAGGTGCCCAGTAGCTCCTAGAAAACCCGTCATTGTATAAGCGAATAGAGTCATTTTTCTCTTTGGCATCACAGTGAGCAAAGGTTTATTACAGTGCTGTCCGGCTTATCTTACTTCGCGGACCATTTTCTGCACACCTTCAATCGTTGGGGCCGTGTTGGGAGGGGTTGGCAAAATGTTACCAAACTATTTATTTGTAACGCGATAAATAGATTCTCATCGACAAATTTATATTATACGAAACAGGAAAAATTAAATAGTATATTTCTTTATTCAAAATATATTTTTAATGTTTTTTATTATAATAAAATGTTTCCGAACACAATTTCCTATTTTCTCTCACGGGACAAGCCACGACAAATATCCTTACAGCGCAAATTTATAACACTAAATTGTGCCCCCCAACGTCTTATGGAAAATGTTAGAACTCCCGGGACGTAAAAAAAGGTTCGTGGGTCGCTAGGTGGACAGCACTGGTTTATTAGATATTTGGCAAATGTTTGGGGATGATGCCTTGAAAAGTTCGTAACTCAGGGGAGAGGGTAGACTTTGTACATGCGCGCCAGGGACTTAGTTTTTCGAGTGAACAACTATTTCAAGACAGAATCGGAAGCGGGCTAGTCATGTCTAAATAATACCAAAATGCAGTAGACTATATCACAGGCATCGAGAGAGCTGTTGTAATAAGTTCGTCACCAATGCAAAACAATGTTTATCTTCGTCCGCGCGGCTATATTTAATGGTGGTGACAACAATAGAGAGTTTTTGTATAACGTACATGCTCCCTAGCGTATACGTTTCGTCGATGACTAAACGCGTAACTCACATGGAAAGGACTAGTGTAATCGACGCATTTTGCACAGCGTACCTTCGACTCAAATCATACTAAAAATTATAAACCAAAACAAACTACTTATATGCTAGCGCACACAAGAAAACTGTACTTTGAGTACAGCAGCATGTTCTCATTCGACGCACACAACCTACAAATATTTCGCATACCCTCTCAGATATCAACATAACCTCAAATGCAGACCAAAATCCGCCATGATCTCTCTCACCAGCGTACCACTAAAATAGTCTAGCTACCGCCTGAAAAGTTACCAAATTTGAGAGAACTGCCAACCAACTCAATTAGTTCCCCCTATGTTGTATCCTACTCGACATCGTGATATTTTCATCTTATACGTTGTATTCACTACCACCAAACTTAACAAAATACCTCCAACTTAAAATACTCTTTTTTATCCTTTGTAGTGTAACACAAAATTAACATTCCTACTTATAAAATACGTTGCGTAAATTATCCAAGAATTATTAATTTATAAATCTACTTTCAACGAAATTCATTTTACGGTAGTCTGTTGTTTCCATAGCGATGGTACACCCGTAAGGTATGTGTAAGTGCTAGCTAACGATGATCTTAATATCAAACGATAATCACAGGGAGTCCAAGTCTAAACGTGGTTTGTCCCGGACAGACAAGTTCATACTGACTCCTGCCGCGGAAGCATACGTTTACATTATTGAATGAATTATAAGTGTTTTAATCTAAAGCCTCAGTTTAAAATATTCATTGATTCTTTTGCTTTTTATTTAAAAGTTTCTGCAATCACCTACTCTCGAATATTCTTGAACACGAGAATGCTGTCCAGTCTAATGTTTCGCTCCTCGGCTCTTGTCGGATTACCAAACGTGTCGGTCTAACAAATGTCGGACTATGGAGATAGTACTGTATTTGTAACTAACCTTAACCGAAGGAATAAAACAGTTCCGTTGAATGGTGTTCTACTACACGAGTGTTGATGCGGATTGCAGGAAGGCTAGAGGTAGTCATGAATCCATTTCACATGGGAGCAATGGCGTTTTGAAAGGAGTGATAATTACATTATTAACAACTTAGCAAATAACCCCAGCAATCATTGTAGCTTTCCTTCAGCATTTAGGACAAGGCGTGCATTATGAGACCGCAGAACCAGCAATTTGGGGGTGGGGAGATACGATACTCCGGTGGGTCTACCTCATTCACTAGCTAAAAGAATATTTATTTACTAAACCACTAATTTTACCGAGAAAATTCTCAAAGTCACAAAGGAAAGCTCCAACAGAAGCAAAGAAATTACCTGCACGTACGCCTTTACGCACTTTATGAACAATGACTACATTTCGAAAAAAAATACCATGTTGCTATTGATGTGCACGTAGTTGCTAAGCAATGGAGGTTCAAAAAATTATGGTATGTCTAAAAGAAACTAGTGAACCCCAGCCCATATTTCGTAGTCCTACTTCCGTGAGAGAACCAAATGAGTGAGTCCAGTTTAGTGAAAGGGGTAAATGGGAAACGCCTCCTGGGAGGCAGTTTATGAACTTACTATGATTCCAATCCAATTTAGCCCCACCCGTGGCTCAGGTGGTAGTGTTCTCGCTTACCGTCAAGTAATCCCGGGTTCGATTCCCGATGGCGCCAGAAAATTTGTAGATTTTCACATTAATGTCCCAGTATATCTGTGACTATTGAAAAGCAAACCTTCCTTCCTCTATTCACCTCCTCCTACTATAAATAACTCTTAACTCTAACTAACTACTCCTACTAACCCCTCCACGTGGGCCAAGTTGTTGGTAAACCCAGCTAATCCGCCCACCAACTATATTCAAGTTATCGAAAGTTTGGACACCAAAAGAACAAAGACAGTGGACTCGAGTGGTGTTTCAGGGCAGCCACCACCAATATTTTAGAACAAAAACCCCGGCACTCGTTAAGACTTGGACTGTCTCAGATTGTCGTTTGATATTGAAATCATCGTTTGGTAGCACTTACACTACCTTACGGGTGTACCAACGCTATAGAAACAACACAGACTACCGTGAAATGTATTTCGTTGAAAGTAGTTTAAACAATCAAGATATCTTGGGTAATTTATGCAATGTATTTCATTAATATGAATATTAATTTTGTATTACTCCATAAAGGATAAGAAAAGCGAGTATTTTAAGGACAGGCTCTCGTAGAGGTATTTTGTCAAGTTTGGTGGTAGTGAATACAAAATATCACTAATTCGAGTAATGTACGACATATCAAGTACGAGGAATCAATTGAGTAGGTTGGCAGTTCTCCCGAATTTGGTAACTTTACGTACGGCAGCTAGACTTTAACAATGGTTTATCATGCAACTCGTAACTCCATGTAGATAAGCTTCAATAGCACGCTACATTTCCCATTTACAAATACAACAATAATTAAAAAAATCTATTTGCATTTTAAACAATATAATTTTTTAAAAATGAAATTTAATTAAAATGCAAAATTACGATTCCGTCTCCATCCATACGATGGAACCACTGTTCTCACGCGCAGTAAACCCTCATAAACTTCAGTAATCGAAGATAGTTTTCGTGCTGATCTTGTAAATATAGGAACTACCAAAAATTAAATTCGTACTTATGATGGGTGTTACTCGTCGACTAAATATGTTTTTGTTAAATTACGAAGCAAGCACAACAAAATAGTGAAATAATACTTAAAAAGTGAAGTAACACGAAGCAATACAACTTTATAGATGTAATTGAAGCCAGCTTTAACGACGAATTAGGAACACATAGTATGTCAATTAGTATCGCACTACTCGCTCCTTCCCCTGCCGCAATCGCTGTCCAGCGTGGCTACACATTTACAGAAAGCCGAAATGGATGTCAACTGCAGGATTAGCCAGTCACTAATTACGGACCTCATTAATACTCATGTGGCCGGGATTATCGTCCTCCACAACCCCTCCCCCGCATGCGAACGCGGAACAAAAAGAGCAAACGTGGAAAACTCGTAAAAACAAGCCATTTAGGCTGAGAATTTGCCAAAAGGCAAGGTTGATGAAGCGGGAGACTGCCACACCGCGCCGCCAGAGGTTTGTGGGGCGAGCAGGCGGCCGCGACGGAGGCGGAGGCCAGACGTTGCCAAGTCTCCCTCACAAAACCCCCCACCCACTAATCACTCTCCGTTCACTGCGCTTTCGGAGAATTCGCTGTCGGAGTTGGCTTATCTGGGCCAATATGTCGCATTGCGAAGCGCAGCGATCCATCTTTATTCGGACGGAATAGTCCGCCTGCAAAGGGTTGAAGTGGCGAGCGAGGCGCCGGAGCCCAGGCTCAGCGAGTGCGAGAGCAGACAGCGCCAGGGCGCATGCGCGAGACCAAGGAGCGGCTGGAGAATCTTTGCTCGGCGCCTCCCCCTCCCCCTTCCGCACAGATCGGGTTCGTTGGCTGGGGTGGAGGGGGAGGGGGGTCAGGAAGCGACGGCGCTTAGCCACTACATCCAAATATCCCCATACTATTTTATGTTCCAGGCTACAAAACGTATTTCCACGAAACATCTAAGCGTCATCTTTCTTTAAATGCTCTGGAAAATTGTAACAGGTTATCTTAAAACTTCCATTATAATGATCAACAACACTCGATAGTGCATTACTTAATTACATAGAAAAAGTTGGGCGATCATCAAATTGGTGAATGCAGATACGAGATTCCCATGTGGCCACACTTATGAATGAAACAACTTTCATCCTTCGTGATTTCTCGAGCCGTGGACGATTTTCAAGAAGCGTCGAAAAGCAATTAATGGAAGTGATAGACTTCCGAAGACGTACGTTACGTAAGCCCACGGAGCAAGCAAATGACCTGGCCAACATTTGCTCGAAGTAGCATCAAGAAAAGCGAGTATAAATAAAGTAGGGATAGAATAACTCACTGTAGTGCTACAATGTATGAAGAATTTTTAACGAACTTATAAAACATTTATAGCTAATAGCATTATACATCATACAGAAATAAAAAATATCAAGCTCTCACTATCAGTTCATATCAGGTCATAGACGCTTTTGTTTTGTGATCAAAATTATTTAATATTATTTACAAATTAATAATTTGTATTAAAATGTAATTAAAGTTCAAACATGAAAAAAGAAACATATTGGTAATGAAATAGACAAAAAAATTTACTTTCGCTTTTTAAATAAGGAAGAAAAACATACATAACTTTTTAGTCTGTGATTTAATTTTCCGTAATCTCTTATTATCCTTATTGTCCCTTATTATCCTATTAAATAAAACTAAACATATCACGAACTTCAAATACTCAAAATGGATCCATCACTGTTTGGTTTCATTTGGACGTTTAAATTTATGCTTAGTTGTTGAATTGTAAAACATCCTTCTCACGCGACAAACTTACGGAGAAAGAGGTAATCTATTACCCGCCGCCTGCCCCTCATAATGCACGCCTTGTCCTAAAACCCGTCTGCATGATAACGAGATGAAAATAATTTGTCTCATTTAGCACAATCGGAAAAATGCTAAAACAAGTCAGATTTTCACACATTCAAAGTTTTGGTTTCGCTTTCGTATGCGAAGACCTCCGAGTTCATTAAATGCTATTTGACACACCGAGGTAATACATGCTTCAAATGAAGTGATACAAGTTTCAAAATATTATGTAATTGCAGCGCAGCCCAACGAATCGGAGGTGAGTTGATCAAATGGACAGCAAAAACTCTCCGACTTCAGGAGATGGTTGAACCTCATTCAGATCCTCGTTAAATTTTTAAGATGAAAAGAACAACAATATTTCATTTCATAAATGGAAGTGTGTGAAACTAAATTCGTGCACGAGTAATGCACCAAAAGATTTCAATGTAATTTCCATATTTATATACAACCTTCATACCTTTGCGTACATAACACTGAACGCCGTTATCATACCAATACAGAACATAAAAAAGATATGTTCAAAATGGGTGAACGGAAAACCTTTAACATGGAGTAACAAAATTCCCGTGACTGGAGGAAGCACCTATAAACTATTTTTGTGCCGAAATATTTACTAGATTATTTTTTTTAAATTACGAAATTAGCATTTTGTATATTTTATCAGGGAACATACTGTCATGTATTTTTTCGTTATTTGTCTGGATATCGGGAAGCAGACATATATGTTGGCTAGCTTGTTTCTGTGTTCAAACTCTTTGCTTTGTTTTGACAATCGAATATGACATACATTTTCAATAGACATCAGTGGGGAATGAATAACCATTATGTATACGAATTATCCAAAACCTGACGCGGGAACTCAGCTGGTGAAATATCATATAAAGAACGGATTGCTTATGGACGTGATCGAATAGTTTATTTCATAACTACACGAAATCAAAGCACGTCACATTCCAAGCATATAATTGAAAGTTGTTACGGGAGCTTGGTCGACATCCATCAAAAATGAGGAACAAATAACTACAGCAATATTATGGGATCACAATTTCATAGATGGTTCTCTGAAGATACGGCACAATCCTTACCGGGAAATCATGGAAATAGGAAATTGAGCAAAGTGTTTGTATAGACTCAGCGCCATCCCCAGAAAGAATTTAACTTCTTTCGCAATTTTAAGAATAAAAATTAAGTTAATAATAAAAAATGAGATTAGATATATATAATCAACTATACAGCATTAATGAATAACAAACAGAAAAATACACGCTGGAAAAATAATCGTTCACTATCCCAAAACAAATAAAATGAGGAAATGTTCGTACACCAATCAGATTCATCTGCGTTCCTTCTTTAGGCCGAATTCTCTCATGGCCAAAGTAAAGATACAAAACAGCGTCCAATCAAAAAAAAAAGACAAGGAGTCGTTGAAATTGTGTTTGTCGAACATTAAATATTGATGTGTTAATCGGAATAAGTTTTGTGAAATCATAAAAATTAGGCCTGTTAAATTTAACTAGTCTGAGAAACAGGTGCGTTTGTTTACGCTGACACAGATCAATGTTTGGATTTAATTTACTTAGCAAGAGTCGTAAAGTATCTTCAACATCCACGCGACCCCTATAATTATTTTTTATAGCAGTAAAAGATGAAATTTAGTTCTCAGAAAATTAGTCACACGATTCCACGGTCGTTGAGTTTGCATCCTTGTGGTCGAAAGGTGCTTTTGCAGTTGGAAACCGCTGCAGTAGAGCAAGGTCAAATGTTTCGGAAGCAACTCGTCGAATGGGAGGAGAGACAGAGCTTTTTGTATGCGCCAGTCCGCGTGAAGTAAATGCAATTCTTTGTTCAGTCGAATTGTAATCAGTAACACGTTTATTAATATTCTGGGCGTTTATAATATCTCGACAGCTTTTTAAGTTCTGAACTTAATAGATAGATGTTTATTTCCAAAACAATACGAGAAAAGTATACAATACAAATGAAAACCTGAACCTAACCTCGGCATGTAGGTTAAAGAGGTTAGGTTCACAAAACAACTTCGAGTTTCTAAAAATACAAAACAAAATGTAAAGGTTTTTTCCAACTTCACAAAAAATTAAAATGGAAATATAAAATTTAATAATCTCACTCTAACATGAAATAATTTACTAAAGACTACATTTTATAAAATAATTTACTAAAGTACTCTCATATGCAAGCAAAAGTAAACATCTTACATACACTTGTAGCAAATGTCACAGTGAAATTTTAAAAAAGTAATAGTTTGTTAATTTATCCGAATTTTCGACGGCACAACTCCAAAAGATAACAAATAAAAACATATTTAGTAGGTTTAGTTTTCATCCTTATTTCCAATTAAAATTCACTATTAAACCTTGTTAAGTCCATGTGTCACAATTTTCAGGCAATCAATTTCATTCACCATTCATAAAAAGGAAAGATGTCTTACTTATTTAAAATCTAACAAAGGTGAAGTGATAATAGGAATTGGGGAATGAAATTGATGGTCTGAAAATTGTGACACATAGACTCAACAAAGGTTTAACAGTGAATTTTAATAATAATAATAATAATAATAATAAGACAATAAAAAAATCAACTTATTTCCAATTTACCAATCAATCTAAAGCAGAGCAACTGCTTGAACTGCAAAGTGGAGTGGAGACATTTTTAGTCTTCCCCGGTCATCATGTATTTCCATTTCTTATTGTCAGTCATTTAAAACAAGTTTTGAAAAAAGAAACAGGTGTAAGGGCAGAAAAATACAGATAAAACTATTTATAATACGATTTTCTTGAAAGGATTGTGATAATTCGGATTTAGCTTTACAATGATGTGCTATGTTCTGGTTTTGCATCATGAGGGGAATGGGAATGGCTGTTTTATTCGGCTGCCGCGAAGTGGGGCAAAAATCCACACAGGGATGGGGCAAATGTCCGAGTGCTACACTACCCAACAGCTTTGAGAACCAGGAATATTCCCACGAAAAGTGTCTCAATCCCTTCAAGAAAACAAAATTTTGCTGCTTGTTTTCTTTTTGTACACACATTTCTTTCACAGTTTAAATGACAGACTTTAAAGAAATGGAGTTAAATGCTGACTGCATCAGTAGACTGCACCGAAAATGGCTTCCATTCCTAAAAGAAACAGTGCGAGAAGGGGATTTGGAGATCATTAAAGCCGTGCCAATAACGCGAAAGCTATACAGCTGAAGCAGTCTAATATGGTGTTTTCTCAAACAACTTCCAAGATAAAAACAGAAATCTCCGTTTAAATTGAGGCTTCCAAAATGCGACCGAAAGTTACACGAAGAGTTGGAAAAGTAGTAAAAAGAAAATCAATAAAAAAAAACGCATGAAAACAAGTCAAACATTTATGGGTTGAATCAATCCATTTCTTCACACCAGAGAAAGAATGGTGTAGTAAGTAGCTTTTAATGGTGATTTTTGAAGGATTTAAGCAACTTTTGTTTTTATGACAACTTTTTGCTTTAGATTCTTTGCTTCTGGTGATTACTCAATATTGTGCAGTTAAATAAGTCAATTTTTCATCACATAAGGGCGAACTTTAGTTTCATAAAAACAAAAGGAATTAAGAAATGAAAGGGAAAGGATAGAACGGGAGCGAAATACACGTATAAGAGCACACTCGACTCAAGAACGGTTCTTCGTGAGAATTTCTAAAGCAGTCAATAATGCAGTGAAAGCTATTTCCCAAACTGGAAAATATTCAGCAAACCTAGTGGCGGTTTCCGGGGTCCGGCCCCACCCACAATATGTGGAAAATGCAAATTTGATTCTATTTGAGATGACGTGGAGATGCGAGTGTGTATATATATATATATATATATATATATATATATATATATATATACCTAATCAACTCCTTCGACCTTGTAACTACTATAAACGACCCCAATCGCATCTCCTTCATCTCAAACAATGCGAGATCAGATTATAGTCAACAATGAATCCTCGTATTCTTCTGAAGTATATAATGCGGTATACAGCGATCACCTTGCTCAAATATTGACTATTAAAGATAAACAAGAACCACATAAAGTCTGTTACCAGTTTTCTAGACAATTTAACGACATACAATCATACTTGGAAAGATGTTTACAATTGCCGAAACACAGACGATAAATTCAATGTATTTATTTCAACATTCCCACATTACAACTCTAACTTTCCCATAAAACGCAAGTTAATTAACACAAAGAAACACAAAAGATGGATCATCCAAGAAATAAAAATTTCTTCCAAAACAAACACCGTATATATTATCATTCAAAACTATAACCAACCACCCTAATTCCATGATTATTTTCGTAAATATAAGACTATTCTCCGAAAAATAGTCTATGCAGCTAAAATTATGGAAAATGACAAGCAGATATTAAAATCGAACACCTGAAAATCGCGAAGAAAACATTTCCCTAATAAACGATCGCAAAATCGCATCAAATCCACATGACTTCACAAATTTATTTAATTCTCATTTCTCAGAAGTAGGTCAAATAACGAATTCAATATCTCAAAACGAATGTCCTCCAAATATATCCACCCACGTGCCCAATTCTATGTTCAATTCCGAAACTAACGCCAGTGAACTCATGAGAATCATCAGTTCATTAAAAATCAAATTTTCAACAGGTAAAGATGACATACCCGAATTTATTGTTACATTTTCGTCCCACGTTATATAAAATCCACTCATAAATATTTTTAATAGTTCTTTATCAGAAGGGGTGTTTCCTAAAATATTTAAGAGAGCTAAAGTGAAACCTTTACACAAGAAAGGAAACAAACTTCATGTTGGAAATTATCGACCAATTTCTCTACCACCCACTCTCTCAAAAACCCTTGAAAAATTGTTCTCGAAGCGTCTTCTAGAATTTTTATCAAAAAATAATATTCTGACGATCAACACAGTTTTCGGAAATCCTTTTTCACTACCAGCGCCATATTTTCTTTCTTTGACGATGTTACCACTTCTCTTGACCACAGAGAAAATTCTCAGAGTGCTTTTCTTGATTTATTTAAAGCATTTCTAAAGTTCATGAAATTCTCAATATTGAATCCACGAAAAATTCTAGACCTAAATTAATCCCTAACTCCAATCTATAATCTGTCTTTTGTCGTATTTTATTCACTAAACATAATATAACTATTCAAAAATTCTTATTTGACAAATAATAGAGTACATATTTTCAGGTGTAGCTATTGCTATTTCTCGCATTATGATTTAAAAAGTTGATAAAGTAAGATAATCGCTTACGGTATCATCACGTGGCTAAACTAATTGGTTATGGCGATTCCAAGTGTTACCTTACGTGCATTTTTATAAAATCGCTTTACTTTCTGAATAAAATCAGTTTACTTTTCTTAATTTTGTGTAGTTTGAGGTCTATTCTTGTCCTGATTATCCGTATTCTTGATCCAAAATTTACAACATTTTCCGCATCTCTGAATGTGGATCTCCGACGGATACCGCCCCCCTCCCAAAGAAAAAAATCTCAGACCAGGACTCCCTGATTCGCAAGATGCAATGTAAGAAATTTTCACAAAATACATCGGACCATTACCTTCCCGAATATAGTCAAGCTACATTTACAGACGTTCCACGTTTATCTGGATATCCAGTTTATTCGGATCGATTTCATTATCCAAGTTTATATTTCTTAAAATTTCCTACGGTAGTGCAGCTTAAGGAAACTTTCAAATGCGCTTATTTGAGTGTGATCTACTTCGCTACAATTGTAACACAAAATTATAGTATGTATATTGTAACGGCGACTGCGTTACTTTTTCAGTTTGTCACCTTCGAGTTTCTTCTTCAATAATCACTGTTTCGCAAATATTTTCGTTACTTAATGTTCTATTCCCCATACCATCCGGATTCTCCATTGGGCTACTGCCGGGGTCGAACCCAGGACGATCGATCCTCGCTGACGAAGGAAGCAGCCGCGTCCACGCGACAGATGCGAGGTCTCTTTGCGAAGGATAAACCGAAACGGCCACAAAAATGCAAATATCACGAGATTCGAGGAATTAATTGTATAAATCCAATTGAACACATTCCAGAGTTTTATTGCAATAATAAAGCTACGGGAATACACTTGACCGTGTTTTCAAATTTTCGAGGCAAATTTTTTTAAAACGAATGTCTTTTCTTTCTTTTAGACAAAAAATCAGATCGGGTGCGACTGCTCCTTTCTATACAGCGCGCCAAAGAGTTCACCTTCCATTATTCTGCTGAAGTTTTGTTTAGACCCCTGAAGTATTTTTTTTTATTTGTCACATATCGATGTAAACAAATTGGAAATATTTTACAATCAGAGTAGTAGTTACTTGAAGAAATTAAATGTCGTTGTAAGTTTAACTACCTAATATTAGTGATTGTCTTGGAAACATCTGCGATATCATCACTGGATTCCATTTTCTGCTGAACGATGAAGATTCTCCGACAAAAC
Organism: Laupala kohalensis; assembly: GCA_002313205.1. Classification (NCBI taxonomy): domain Eukaryota; kingdom Metazoa; phylum Arthropoda; class Insecta; order Orthoptera; family Trigonidiidae; genus Laupala; species Laupala kohalensis. The sequence continues at coordinate 178,307 of NNCF01129507.1, forward strand.
CAACTTCCAAATAACTCTCAAAGGCAAACAGTCGACGGAAATGTACATCACCACAGTCGACTATTATTTCGAAACCAATTTGGCAGCACTGGGAACAACTGAACAAGCGTCCTATGAGGACCACTGACGGTTGCACAAACGTCCACTATACGAATGAATTCGAAGTAGCTCTGGACCGCTGCAGTGTGGCCACGACACCACACTGGTATGAACACTGATTTCTTCATACAAAATTACCGGATTTTTATAAAATGGAACGCATTGTAAGAGTATAAAGCGTCAATGACCTACAAGGAGCATCATAATATTCAGGGTAAATGCTATATGAATCTTAGTAATATTCTGGGGAAAAGTAGTCACAAGCCACTGTTGTGTTGACAAGATTTGTCAAGACGTGATTGGAAACTAAAATTCCAGTAGAGTTTTTGTATTCATCCGTACACGTTTCTATCAAGTTTTCTGACTCAAGTTTATCGGACCATCACGAAAACTGCTGTAGATTTCAATCCAGTAAGCTGCGAAAGAATGTTATGTTGAGTGACAGAAAGCTTATTAACGTTGTACTGTATACAAGTTAAAATAATCACTTCTTCCCAAATGTCCTAGAGGAGTAAAAGTACGTCCGTCAGTCATGCCGCAAGATCTATGGATCTAGTGCCACTGCGGAAAATTATTTTATTTCACTTCTATCTACATAGCCCATGGTTCTTCTAGTTATCTAGGGAATATTTCCTATCTTCCTACCTTTCCTCAATTTTCTTGGTCATGACTCCCACTTCATTTCCCCCAGAGTCAAAATTACCCCCCCCTACACAACATAAAATATCCCTCAAACCCACAGACAATTTTTTTATAAAAACAATATACACGCGCCATTTCCCCTTTACCTGTCTAGAAACTCATCAAGTAAAAAAAAGAAGAAAGAATTCTCTTGGTTGACAGTGTGGACATCAGAGGCCGTATGTTAATTTCTCCGCCAAAGAAATAATATAAAAAGTTAAAATATTTCAAATCAGATTACTTTTGCTGGTAATCTGCCTCCATAAAGTTGCATACGTTGTATTAGTGCCATAATACGCAGCAATGTTCGTCGAAATGTCGGTAGTTACGTCAGAAAATGTTCGAAGGAACAAAACGGAATACGCCAGCCTCCACAGTTGCTGAGCTACTGGCAAAATGCTGTTGTTCCCAGTTATTTGTTATCGGGAATCCCTCACGCACATTATTGTGTTCAATGTAATTTATCTTTGTGACTAGTTTTCATTCGAGGACGTTTACCCACAAAAGAAAAGTCTGTTTCATTTATTTACTTATATATTTGATGCCTTTTGGCTATGAGGTTCAGGCCGTGAGACCTCTCTTCCGCCTAACCGTTGGACTTGGGTAAAGGAATTGGGAAGGAGAGATGTTGGGTTGATGGGGAACTTGGGGTATCGAACCGACATTTATCTGGAGTAGTTGAGGGAAACCCCAGCTGAAAACCTCACCTAGTTCGGCCGAGCAGGGTTTGAACCCAGTCTCTCCCGCTCAACGGGATCGTGGACGCGAAGACGCCACCACTACACCACCGCTGTCTGTGAAATTTAGAGACCGTGAAAACATTTACCAGAAAGGGGCGAAAAGGAATGGTATTTGTCTAACACCCCTGCGATCAATCCAAGGACACGTACCCATCCCAACACGAGATAGAAAGGGTTTCACGTCGAAAAAAATTCGATACACTTATTAAAAGCAACAAATAAAATCAACGACTTCACAGGACGAACATACGACTTTACGTTTATAGATTTTCATCCCAACATGATATATCACTGTAATACTCGCTCTCCAGCGATATTTCGAGTCAATTATCTACTAGAAATTTACCGAGATAAAATTTACAATAGAAAGATAATCGAATATAAATATTTACAATGATAGACAACTAAAGTAACAGTGGAATAAATTAATTATGGAAATGTTTTATAGGTGTTTTATAAAATGTGTAATAGTAACATAGTACGATTCATGAATAAGAGGGAAAAAAATTTCATTACGGGCCCCTCCCAAAATCAATCCTCGATGCAGGAGTCCCGGGTTCGATTCCCAGCTCGTCTCCATTTTTATCTGACCGAAAGTTGTCATAATGTATTTGAAAAATAATCTCCCACCCTCCGTAATGATATTTTTCGTTTGAAAAGGTTGGCACTGTTGAGACTTGACCTGCGCTGTTGAGACATAACCCTCTGGATGTGAATGGTCACATCGCATTTAGGAAGAACGAATCTTCTCCCCTCAAACAGACTTCTATGTTCAAGTTTCAAGTTACGGAATGAAGTAGTATCAATGAATCTGTATTGAATGGAAGTTCTTTTTATTATTAGACCTCTCAACCTTCAATTGGTCGCACTTCAGACGACCGGTCGGAGCTGAATTTACCTGCACTTCACGGGCATCGATATCCTCATTGCTATTATATTCCCTTCCTTTAATCTTTTCCCTAATTTTCACGCACACACTTGTATTAAAAAGTTATTCGGTTAGATTTACACATAAGAAAGAATCAATATAAGAACAACTCCATGGTGTTTGAAGCGTCCACAGCGGGCGTAATTCTCCCAATTCGTAATGGAAAGTGATATGTATATTTTTTAGCCAAATACATTTTCACCTAAATCGGATGCAGAAACAAATTATATTATATTCGATGTCTGTTCGAAATAGCAGCCGCACATTGAATAAACACATCCCGAACAATTTTCACTATAAAGTTTCAAAAAATATAATTTGTTGTGAATTAATATTCGACGCTAACAGTATTTTCGAAATTGGAAGTACACATGCTGACTATGAAGCTGTCCACATCCACGTAGAAACAAAAAATAAAACAAAATGTACAAAGGAAACACTAATGTCAATCAGTATACTGGTTTAGGTATCAGAAAATGAACTGGTTGATAGGAAGGGAATCATCCTTGTCTGTTTACAACAAGTTATTAGTGTATAAACAAGTGTTAATGCCGATTGGGACATGGGATTCAACTGTGGGGATGTGCCAGTCAAAGTAATAGTAATGCAAAGATTCCAAAATAGAGTTCTAAGGAACATTGTAAACGCGCCCTGGTATGTAAGAAATCAAGATCTCCCTAGGGACTTACAAATGCAGTCAGTGAATGATGTCATCAAAAAATTTGCGCAAAAACACGAAGAGAGACTGCACTAACATGTAAATATAGAAGCAATTCAGCTCCGGGAAATTTTTGGAGTCACCCGTAGACTTAAAAGAAAGAAACCACATGAACTGTGCTGAGGTTTTATGTTATTAGTGAAGTGCACTAAATTATGAACTAATTAAGAGCCACAAGTGGGTGAAATCTTAAGGTTTTATTTTTTGTGATGGTAAGTTAAGTTTAATTAAAATTGCTCATCAGTCTGTATTTTTGACTAGATTGTAATTGTAAACTGCTAATAAAGTATTTATTTAGTAAAAAAAAGTATACCGGTTGATTTAAAATGTTTGTAGTTTCAAATATCTACTTCAAATTCTAGATAAAATTGTTATAAGTATAAAATATTTTACGATTTTATAATAATTTGTAGAAAAAGGAGTTCCATATTTCTTCAGAGTAAATTTTCCTAAAAGCTGTAGCGTGATATTAATAAACATCATTAATGCGTTGTATTGAAGAAGAGTACATTCATTCACAGTAGCGTTCATACCATTGTCTCATGGACGGATTCAATGCGCCACCTCCAGTAGACTCGACGGTTGGTGCAGGCCCCACTTATCGCAACCCCAAGCCACAAATTTCCCACTAACGTTTTTGCTGTTGGGTGTAGATGACCCGTTCAATTTTGACAACCCCTCACAGCTTTGTGTGAGGGATATCCTAAATAGCATTTTCCCTTTGTGTTTGAAAGAAATTAATTCCGAAAATATATGATGTAAAAGAGCAGAAAAGAACTTGCGCTAAATGGTCTAAAGAGCAGAATGTCCCTGCCTCAGCGAAGCGGGGAGAATGGCTAGGCTGCTTTGCAATGCACAGAGGAAAAGAATGAAGCCATTCAAAACTCAGCTCTTTGTTTCTTCCATTCTTGCGAGGTTCCATCCATGAGGAGAGTGCGAGATGGCAGATTCCGCAGCTAGCGTCGACTCTTTCTTCTTCTCGGATTGAATCGAGTTTTGTACAGTGACAAATTATGATGGCCTCATTTGTTCAGATTGAAATATTCACTCATATCTCTCTGTGAACACTCTCTCTGTCCCCTAAAATCGAAACCAGCAGATGAGAGGGAAGAGACCGAATCTACACAACCAAAGAGATTTATCCCATATGACGCTTTTGTTTCCCCAAACAGAGGCAAATTATCAGGCAACATTTTTGTATATGATAGGGTTCAAAGAAAAGGAATGGTTTCCTGTTTAACATATTTAGCTGTGACTAGTATTTCACTAAAAATATTCCAGTGATACTGAATGGTAGGCAATGAGATTTCCAATATTTTGATGTTGTTCATTAACGTACTCTTTATTGGTTTGTTTACACTTGCTTGTACTAGTTAGGTAAACGAAGAAATACAAAGTAACTTTTACGCCTATTCGTAGTAATAAATTGAAAATATTTTGGTACAGTATCACCAACCTTTATTATTATTAAATAAAGAGAAAGCTTTTTCGCTGACGTAGTTAGCATCTTCAGGCTCTTTATTCAGTGGAATATTTTGGCTGAAAACTATCCATTATTGCATTTGCCAAAATATTCTTCTGAATAAAGAGCCTTAAGATGCTGACTATTAATTAATTAATTAATTAATAATAAAGATCGGTGATTCCATACCACAATATTCTCAATTAATTGATCATGTACTAATCAATATGCTGCCAACTAACCACTATTTGTAGTAATAATCATCATACTGTTAATATTGTTGGTATCGATACTTGGACATTTCGCTTCTTCCGGGGGTTCCCAGACTCCGACGCGGGAGCGCAGGGGAAAGAGGAAGATTCATTTGCCCCAACCGGGGATCGAACGGCGCTCTTTTACAATTCTTTTTCGTAACGGACACGTCTATTTCTTCCCTTAAAAAAACAGATTTGGATGTGAGATCCGAATTCAGAGGAAAAAAGGATTTTTCCAATTCTTCTGATGTGACACGAGGCGTCCGAGCCTTTGGATATGATATCCCAACCTATAAAACCTGAACTGTAAGTTGGAATGTCATATCCAAAGGTTTGGAGAAAGGCATTCCTTCCACTGAATTTGGATCTCACATCCAAAAACTGTCCCAGGATCATCATCATCGATACCTTGACTGCAAGCTTGACTCAAAAGAGGGACATGTTGACTCAGTGAATTCGTACACTCGCGTAGCAACTGATTTCTAGATGAGGTTCACAGCACATTGAGAGTTTTAGATGAATACTTAGTCAAAAGTTCGTTTTAATCTTAAAAGGTCAATATGTCTAGTTCATCTTAAAATGTGAATACGTCGAATACTGCTCGAATGGCGTCTCAAAAAGATCAATTATGTCGAACGTTTTCCAGGAAAAGAAGGAAACTCGATTCATCGAAGGGATGTCTCCTATCGTATGCGATGTTTGTAGAAAAATCTTCATAAAACGATTCCACAAAAGAAATCCATCGGTCTGAGTGCGCCCTATATGACGTCATGCAAAAGCCAAGATGGCGGACGCTAGACCGCTCATTTCTTACTGGATGGGAAACTGTGGGACTTCAATGGGAAACTGAAGAGACTTATTCAAAGAAAATAAGGGGTACTAAAAATTCGAAATGACCTTTCTCTCTTCCTAAGACCCCTCCATTCCCAAATAAAAACAAATGTTTCAAACAATAAACTATAGTTAAAAGAGCATTATAGTACTTTATATTGTCTTCACCACGGGATATCAATAAAATTATAATTCTTACTGTTTACGTTTTTGCTGTTGAACAAAGATAAATGCTATGCGTTTTCATCATTGCATTTAAATATTTTACCGTCATTAAAGCTGCATAACTTTTAAAAGATAATGAAGTATTGTAAAGAAATGTCTGATTTATAAAACAATGACCTCGACTTTTAGGTGGAGGTATGAAAAAGAGTTATGCACTTTTCAGATGTCAAGAATTTGCTTTAAAGCTTGGAATATTTGCTTTAAAATTGAAAATTACTTTCTACTTTCCCTTTTCTGTTGGAATGTCTTTTGCTTGTCACGCAGGACGTGTCTCCGAACAAGGGGATGCAAGGGGAGTTGATATTTGGTCAACATGTACGATTCTTATTCGACGCTGCAACTAAATTTTGGAAGACTACCTAGTCATGTCATGAATTTGCAAATAGAATCTACGCGCTCTAATCACAAATTTGATCCAGACTTCTAATCCGAAGCGGATTTGAGCACAGGTTACATAGACAATTCTAACAGTTAATGAAACTATTTCAAATTTATCATTCTGGACATTGGCAGGGAAGACGACTGACGACACGCATAGTTTTACTCGTTTCACATCATCCTACTGTTGACTTTTCTTAACATACTTTTTAAAAGCGATGTCAATAAATTGTTTTGAAAACTTGAAAGATTTTCAGTTTTATGATTTGTTACTCAGTTCTTCTAATACAATTTTTTGCTGTAAAAACTCAGAAACATTTATACGTTGAACTTAAAGATTTTAACCACACAAGTGCTTTAAAACACGATTTTTAAGGTGAATGGTTTTTTAAATTTGTACAGGAGTAAACAACGCAAGAAATCGTTTTCATTTCCAGGAACATAAATCCAGAGCGTTGTGGTCCAACTCATATTCAAGTATTTCTGTTTTCAGCAAGAATACCCTGAACAAGCGAGAATTTTCACTACAAGATTCTCTGAAAATTATTTATTATGTTGAGGCACCCAGGAAGGGGCCGAAACTCTTCACAAGTCATAATGACAGTACATTTTGGTACGTATCAAATGAAAGCATTTGATACGCACAAAATAATTATAATTTGTCATTTGTTAACTAATTCACAATGTGAAATACACATTTGAATAAATAAAAAATTTTAAGGCAAATAATTTTTAATTTAACATCCCATAATTCTTGAAGTCTGACCACACTCCTCTACCCCCGAAAAAAACAACAACAACAAATGTATTTCTGGGTTTGGGCTGTAGACCATGTTTCAAGTTGAATCAAAAACGACACTGCTCTCAGTATCTACAGGGACAAGATGTTAAAATTGTGATGGAGAATTGTCGTTTATGTTTAAGAGAATTCTTGATATGCTCCGAGATTATACAAATATGTTTTATTAATGACTAATTAACGCTAATGAGCGTCTGAGTATGAAATGAAAGTTGAATACGCTCCCTTCCATTTACACTAAGAACAAATTTCTCGAATTCTCCCTGAGACACTCATCAGATCCTCACACTCATCAAAAATATGTGTACGTTGAAAGATGTCACATATGGCTAGCGAAAACGAAACGCTAAGCACATATGTGGATTTTCCC